>JAXQQM020065060.1:0-402500 GCA_034641835.2 Pinus albicaulis
CCAAAAATGGATATGAGGAAGGTTGATGGAAAGGATCGTGTAACATGGATACTACAGATGGAGAAATATTTTGATCTCCATAATGTGAAAAACACACAAAAGGCATGCATTGCAAATTTATATTTAGAACAAAATACATTTGTATGGTATCGATGGCTTTGCTCCCGTAAAAAAATTGACACTTGGTCACCTTTACGGAGGAAACATATGTTATTACAGGAGCGTGAGCAACACCTTCGAAGCCAATTGATAAATCTCAAACAAAAGGGTTGAATGGGGAGCAAGTAATGAGGACTTCCAAAAATTGAATATAGGGGTAATTGATGCTATTCCAAAGGAACACAAAGATTGATCTCTTCATAGGCATTTTCTTAAACAATAACATCCAACATAGTTTCAGATTAAATCCTGTTCATTGAGAAGGAATAGGTTGGTAATAAAAAATCGACACAAATTATGGCGACAAGGAAACCTACCACTCACTTCTATAAAGAAGGAAGTGTTGCTACGCCTAGATTTCCACAACCTACAAGGTTGACACCACAACAATTGGAAGAAAAAAGAGCAAAAAGGCTTTGCTACAGTTGTGATAGCAAATACACTAAAGGTCATAAGTGTGCTGAGAAGAAATTATTTTACATAGATTGTGAAGAGGAAGAAGAAAATGAACAAGAAGATGATATACACTAGGAATTAGCCCTAGAAGAGGAAGAAATGAGTCCGACCATATCATGTAATGCATTGGCAGGAATTACCACTCCTCAAACTCTCAAGATAGAAGGACATATCAAGAAGAAAAAGGTAATAGTGTTGATTGATTCAGGTAGTACCCATAACTTTATTCATTGTAAGGTAGCCAAGGAATTGAATTGTTTCCTATACCCAGCACCAGAATGTCAAGTGATGGTTGCAAATGGAGGAACTATAAATTGCTCTGGAAAATGCCATAATATCAAGCTAACCATGGGGGAATATGTATTGAATAGACCAATGCTTTCCATTCCTATGGGAGGTGTTGATGTTGTACTAGGAGTACAATGGTTACAATCTTTACGGACGGTAGCTTTTAATTTTCAAGAAATTTTCTTGAAATTTTTTTTAGAAGGAAAGGAAGTCGAATTACAGGGTATTGCAGGGAAGCCAGGAAATATAATAAGGTCTAATGTCATGACAAAGCTTCTAAAGAAATAACAATGAGGCATCATTGCACAATTATGCTCACTAGAAGTTCCAACATCAAAATCATCTATTTTTGCAGATGTCCAAAAAGTCTTGGACAATCATTCCAAGGTTTTTGAAACTCTAGAAGGACTCCCACCTATTCGTGATCATGATCATGCTATTCATTTGATTCCAGGAAGTTTTCCTCCAAACATCAGGCCTTATATATATCCTTATGTCGAAAAGAGTGAAATTGAATGTATGATTGCAGAAATGTTAGAGGTGGGTATAATTCAACCTAGTCAAAGTTCTTTCTCTGCTCCTATAGTATTGACACACAAGAAGGATGGATCATGGCGCATGTGTCCAGATTATAGGGAGCTCAATAAGATCACCATTAAAAATAAATTTCCCATTCCTATGATTGATAAATTATTGGATGAGTTACATGGAGCAATTTATTTTACCAAATTGGATCTTCGTTTAGGGTATCATCAAATTAGAATCAAGACTAAAGATATTCCGAAAACATCATTTCGAACTCATGAGGGTCATTATGAATTTTTGGTCATGCCTTTTGGCCTTAAAAATGCACCTTATACATTTCAAGGGTTGATGAATTCCATTTTCAAACCCTTGCTTAGAAAATATGTGCTAGTATTTTTTGATGATATACTAATCTACAATAGGTCTTGGAAGGACCATGTTCAACATGTTGACAGGGTGCTCAAGCTATTGCAGGAGAAACAATTATATGCAAAAACATCCAAATGTTTCTTTGGAGTACAAGAGGTGGAATATTTGGGTCATATTGTATCTCACGAGGGTGTTAAGGTAGACCCTAACAAAATTAAATCCATTAAGGAATGAAAAGTCCCCACAACCATAAATCAGTTGCGAGGATTTAATTGGTTAACTAGGTATTATCGAAATTTTGTTAAGAATTATGGGATACTAGCAGCATCTCTAACAACGTTATTGAAGAAAGATGCATTTTCATGGACTCCTGAAGCAAATAAGGCCTTTGAACATCTTAAAGAGGAAATGTGCCTAGCACCAGTCTTAGCTATGCTAGACTTCACAAAAACCTTTATTGTGGAATGTGATACCTCAGGAAATGCAATTGGTGCTATTTTAATGAAAGAAGGAAGACCCATTGCTTTTGAAAGTCATCCAATCAAAGGAAAGTATTTACAGAAACCTATTTATGAGAAGGAAATGTTAGCAATACTGCATGCACTAAAGAAATGGAGAAATTACCTAATGGGAGGACACTTCAAGGTAAAAAATGATCATAATAGTCTTAAACACTTTTTGGAACAAAGACTATCTTGAGAAGAGCAGTAAAAATGGGTCACAAAGATGTTGGGTTATGACTTTGGAATAATATAGAAAAAAAGGTAAGCTAAATGTTGTTGCAGATGCACTCTCAAGAAAGAATGAAGAGGTGGAAGCATTTCTTTGTGCCATTTCTATTATCCAACCAGATTGGATAACCAAAGAAAGAGATGAATGGAAGAAGGATGAAGAAGTGTGGACACTCATTCAAAAGTTGTAGCAAGACCCTAGTACATCTGATAAATTTAGTTGGAAAAATGATTCTTTATGGTACAAAGATCGCTTGTATCTTTGTAAGAATTCCCAACTAAAACAAAAGATTCTTTTGGAATTGCAAACTTCTCCTTTAGGAGGACACTCAGTATTTTTAAAAAATTACCACATGGTGAAGAAAGAATTTTTTTGGGATGGCCTTAAATCTGATATTCAAAATTTTATGGTGGAATGTTTGGTTTTCCAGCAGAATAAAGTTGAGACAATTAAGACCCAGGGTCCTGTACAACCTTTATCCATTCCAAGTCAACGTTCGGAGGATATTTCAATGGATTTTATCACTGGTTTACCTTATTTCGAAGGAAAGAGTGTCATCATGGTGGTAGTTGATAGACTTACCAAGTATGCACACTTTTTTGCATTATCTCATCCATTTGAAGCAAGTACAGTTGATACTACATTTATGGACAAAATTCAAAAGCTACATGGAAGCCCAAGGGTTATTGTGAGCGACAGAGATCCCATTTTTACTGGAAATTTTTGGACGGAGTTATTTTCTTGTTTGGGTACTCAATTAGCTCATAGCTCATCTTATCATCCTCAATCTGATGGTCAAACTGAGATCATAAATAAATGTTTGGAAGGATATCTTCATTGTTTTGTATCCGATAAACAAACACAATGGGTCAAGTGGTTACCTCTTGCTGAATGGTGGTATAACACTTCCTTCCATACTGCAACAAAAATGACCCCATTTATGGCACTTTATGGATATCATCCACCATCCATTACATCATCTTTAAGGGAAAATTCGAAGGTTCAAGCAGTGGAAGATCACATCGAGCATCAGCAAGAAGTTCTCCAACTCTTAAAGGATAACCTGAATTTGGCACAAAATGGAATGAAACAACAGGCAGATCAACATCGTAGCGAGAGAAGTTTTGATGTAGGAGATTGGGTATTTTTACGGCTACAACCATACAAACAAATGTCCCTCAAGCAAGCAAAGAAGGATAATAAATTATCGCCAAAGTACTATGGTCCTTACAAGGTGTTGCAAAGGATTGGTACTATGGCATACAAATTGGAGCTTCCTGCTTCTTCGCGAGTACATCCAGTTTTCCATGTTTCATGCTTAAAGAAGGTTATAGGTGAAAATCTTCCAGTTCAAACAATATTGCCAGAACTTGATGAGGAAGGAAAATCATATTGGAACCTGAAGCGGTCATGGAAACAAGAACTCGACAGCTACGGAATCGATCAATTTCAGAGTATCTCATCAAGTGGAAGAACTTACCCACTGAAGATTCTACATGGGAGGATGAGAATTTTATACAGAAGCACCCATAGCTACTCAAGCATTGATGACAACACTTTTTTGAAGGAGAGGGGCATGTTAGGTCCCTATATTACTAGTATAGTCCCTTATTGTTGTTAGTGTAACCCCCTTATTGTTATTATTGTACCCTTGTAACCCCCATTTTGTTATTATTGTGCCCTTAAATTATTATTGTTAGGTCGGCTAGGATTACATTGTGGCCCACTAGGATTACATTATGGCCCCATGGAATCCTATATATAGAAAGGAGGTTTTGTAATTTGAATCATCCAAGAAATGTTCATTCATGTAATGTATTAGAGATTGCCCCTCGAAGTGGCTTATTTCTAAGGCATTGATATCTCTTTTCTTCTCTTTTGGAGCTAGCTTCATAACATAGGTGGAATTTCATATCCTATATCTGTAGTGGAAATAACATATCAATCTATCATGAATATTGTAGATTCTAACCCCATTCCTTCCCCATCAGAGTATTTCAATGGTGATGTGGCTTCGATATGGAAAACTGACTCTACCTCAGCTATGGATTGCCTAGATTTTGTCTTATCATATGAAGAAGCAATATTTAAAGAAATAACTAGTGCGGAAAGACTATGGGATGATTTGTATCAATTTTCTCCTTAATTTTTTTTATTTGAATCAAATTTGAATGGTCCTTCTTCAACTGGAAGTGTTCATAAAATTCTAAATTCTTTGTCCCCATTACAAATTTTTTCCGAAGGTAATTTGTCTAATATCCTGTAGACAATTCTGGTGAATATCTACAGGAATCAAAATGTGATTGAGAACATCTTCATAGGAGATAGATGTCCTCCTGAAGAAATCAAGATTTACACTAACCTTTTTAAACAATTTCGATATGTGTTTGCTTGGTCTTATGAAGAAATGCCTGGAATGGATCCATCAATAGTTCAACATGAGATCAAGACACACAAAAACGCTAAACTTGTATGACAAAATATTCTACCAGTAAATCCTAGGAAAGATACAACTATTAATTTTGAGGTTGAAAATATTCATAAGTTGGGTTTCATATACCTCATTTCCTTGACTGAGAGGGTCTTTAATATAGTATTGATTGATAAAAATAAATTAATCATCTGGGTATGCATTGACTTTAGGGAATTAAATAAGGCTTCTCCTAAAGGTAATTTCCCCACTCCTTTTATTGATCAAATCATTTATTAGTGTGCGGGAAATGTAATTTTCTTCTTCATGAACGATTTCTCTAGGTATTATCAAATAAATACCTATATTGAAGATCAACACATGTCAAATTTTATTTTCCCCTAGGGTATGTTTTAATATAATAAGATGTCTTATGGCCTAAGAAATGTTGGAGCTACCATTCAACGTTCCATGTATTATGATTTCCATGACATCAAGCACATAATAGAGGAATATTTAGATGACCTAGCTTCTCATTCTCAAAGAGAATGGATCATCCAAATCACCTTTGGTTGGTTTTTCAAAGCTGTCATTATTACAAGATCTGTTGAACCCTATCAAGCATGTTTTGAATATCATATCCAGTCAATTATTGGGATTCATTGTGACATATGAAGGGATTTATGTTGATCCCTTCAAGGTTGAGGTAATACTTCAGTTGCCTCCCCATCAACTATTCAATAGCTTCAAAGTCTCCAAGGAAAAACTAATTCGTTAAGGAGATTTATCGTAAATTATGACAAGATTACGAAAGGATTTATACAATTACTAAAAAAAGGGGTTCCATCAGTTCTCTTTCGATATTTTGAAAATATTATTTACCTCTACTCCTTTATTGATTCCACCTGATTATAGTAGGTATTTCCTCTTGTATCTTGTTGCGATAGAATCAACCATTGGTATGGTTCTTGTTCAGGAAGATGATAATCTTCAAGAGCGCGTGATTTATTATTTGATTTGAGGCTTATCTAGTCCTAAACATAGGTATTCTCATATAGATAAATTGGCTTTGGCATAATTTCATGTTTTCCAACAACTTCATTATTATATTCTTCTTAAAAAAACATTTTTGTTGGCTTATGTCAACCGATTTAAATTTTTACTCAGTAGGTGAGTGATTGGGGGGGAATATAATAAATGAATTTTCATCTTACAGGAATTTTACATTGAATTTATGTCAGCAAAGTCCAAAAAATATTTATTCTTTACGGAATTGATTTCAGAGTTGGCTTGTGAGGAAGATATTTTTATGTAGAGTCATTTGCTCATGAACATCTCTTCCTAATCTCTTCGTAGGATCCTTGGTATGGAGATATCCTAGTATATCTCCAAACTTTGAAGTTTCCTCAGACGTTTTCAAAGGATGAATGCAAAAAAATACGTCACCTAGCTAAAAATTGTATTATTATTGGTGATACTTTATATCTTCGTAGGACTGACTCAATCCTTAGGCATTGTATAACCTTTCAAGAAGATGAGTTTGTTATAAATGATTACCACAATGAAGCTTGTGGAGGTCATCTATCTGGGCTTTCTATAACCCAAAAAATATTTTCTTCGAGGTACTTTTTCCCTCAACCTTCAAATATTTCATTTAAGTGGTAAAGAAGTGCCATCCTTGTCAGGTATATACTCGGAAAATGCATGCTCATCCAGGTCCACCTTTCCTCATCATCTTTGTCAAACCTTTCACTATGTGGGGTATTGAATTTACAACTTGTAATCTGGATTGGGCTAACAATCATAAGTACATCATTATAGCAGTAGACTTCTTTACAAAGTGGGATTAGGCTATGCTTCTCAAGGATGATGGTTAAACAATAGTTATTTTCATATTCAGCCAAATAATTTCACATTTCGGTATTCCAAGGGATATTGCCATTGATCATGGCAATGATTTTCAGAATAAGATGATGTCTGAATTAGCTTTAAAATTAGGATTTCAGTAAGAACATTCAATTCTGTATTATCCTCATGGCAATAGGCAAGGTTGAAGTCGTGAATAAATCCATCAAAACTATCCTGCAAAGGCCAATCAATAAAGCTAAATCCAAATGGAACATCATGTTATATCTTTTGCTTTGGACATATTGGATTTCTTTCAATACCACTACTATCTTTACTCCTTTTGAACTAGTTTATGATGTAGAATCAATATTCCTCGTGGAATGTGAGATTCCATATCTTAAACCAGTGGCCCAAATTCTTATAGAAACTTCTACTCTCGAAGAACACCTTATTCATTTGGAACATCTGGATGAGAAATGACAAGATCTAGCCACAATGAATGAATATTATAAAAATTGAGGAAATTCCCAATATGAAAATATTGTGCATCCTATGTTTTTCTCTGAAGGCGACCTTCTCCTAGTCTATGACCAAGATAAGGACACTTTTGGGTAGGCATGTTCAAACCCGTTTGGTATGGTCCTTTTATTCTAAAAAAGTTATTAAAGAAAGGTGCATATGATTTGGTTTACATTGATGGAAATGTGTTGTCAGAGCCCAGAAATGGGCTCTATGTTAGGAAGTATTATGCCTAGGTTGTTGCCTAGAATCTTCTTTGTTTTGTAGATATTGTACATAGATTTTGTTTATATTTATGGGTCTCATGGAGATATTGGTATCTTTTGTCTCCTTTGGTAGGTTTTTATGGATGACATGGTGTATCTAGGATTCATTGATGGTGCTAGTAGACATACTTGAAACCTAGCTTCTACTGCTTTGGTTATATATTATCCATCAGGTTCATTGCTAGTCTCAAGTGGTATATGTATCGCTCCTACCTCCAACAATATGGGTGAGTAAAACACTCATTAATTTAATATCTAATGCAATATAATTTGGTATTGAATCATTAGTAGTTTATTTGGACTTTCTGTTGGTGTCTCAATTAAATAACATTTATCATGTGGGAGATCCTTTATTAGATCATGAATTTCTGAGAGTTCGACAATTACAAATATAATTTAATTTTTTTACTTCCATTCATATTCCATGATCAAAAAATTCATATGTCGATTCTATAGATAATTAAACATTATATTAGCACATTAATCATTCATCTCATTAAAATAAGAAATACCATAAAATTACCTATATATATGATCAACACATCATGAAACCGTAAATATATAGATAGGAATAATATGTCGAAAATAATAAAAATGTGGAAAAATGTCCTCCAAAATTAGGGCTTAAGCCAAATCATGTCCATAAAAAGATCACTCATCTATGTCTAAATCTGTGGGCCCTCCCTTGGATGAGCATCACAGAAAATTACAATGGAATTCGCCACCCATCAAAACAGTTGCACCCACTTTCATGGTACTCCTACCACTTGTCTTTGAATAGCATCAGGGATATGTTCTACGGATGCCATGGGAATATGGAGAGTCAAACTCTCCAAGTTCCTCTAGACTACATAAAGGACTCTCTTAGTCTCTGCTATTGCTCCCTCCATGTCGCTATCGTGACACCTGTTCCTAGGTCAGTCCTCAGGTCTCACATGTTCGAATTCTGCATCATGATCAAATAATCTTGTAATATTTTTATTTCACTCAAATAATAATTTTAACTTTTTAAGATCATATGAAAATTAAAAAAAAAAAAAAAATTTAAATATTTTACCAGTATTTCTGCATGCAACGCCTACAGGAAGTGCCAGATCTGGGTCCTCTCTATAGTATATGTCTTCATAAGGGTAGTCAACTATAACTATGACTTGTTATTCCTACCAAATGAAGCAATCATCATCAAATGATACTCGAGTGACTTCTTCTCTGCCATGTCGCTTGATTAAGTCTTCCCATCTAGCCATCCTCAGATCCTTGGGACTGCTAATGGATGTATACACTCTAGGTTGAAATGTTGGAACCGTCTCAAATAAGAATTAACAAATTATTCTACCATAGCCAAAATCATTTTTTTTCCCCTGTCTCACTGAAGGAAATTTCTTATTCTTGCTGGTCAAGAGCATTGTGCGCCAATTAAATAATTTCAAGGTAAGGCACTCTACTGCTAAGATCATGGCAAGATGAGAAGGTTGATATAATGATGTTGAGCCTACTAGCTTCACAATGGTAAAGAGAAGAATTTTTATAGGTAGGATCACTACATTTTTTATCGGGATCTATTATACGACCTTGTCTATCTCTAGTGTGAGGTAGAGTAATATACAATTAGAAACATTGAGGCCTCCCCAGGCCCTCCCTTTAAAATCAACTAGTTCCCCTCTTCGAGAAAGTCTTGTGATGAAGTATATATTCCATCTCAATTGGAAAGGGCATCTAATAAATCATAAAAACCTTTTCCTCTGCATCCCATTAATGAATAAGAATCTCTAACAATCAAGTTTGGGTTTTCATATTTCTCATCATGAAAACCTTGAGCAATCCACATCCTCTCAATTCTTTGAATGTGAATGGATCATTTAGAACCTCACTATCAAAATCACCATGTTCCCTTTCTCTCCAAATGATTGCCATTCTAGAAATTTAAAGGAATTCATCCATTAGAAATTGAATTTTTCATTTGTTTCTACAGGTATATGAATTTCTCAAGAGATAGTCATGTATACACACAGATTTTCCTTTTGAAACCATATGTAGGTATTTTTATAAGCGGTTTCCAAAGATCCAACCTGCATACACTTAGACAAAATTTCTAAAGATAAAACTCTACAATGAAAAAAAAAATAGATTCTCTCAGAATCAATAAAATGAATGATATTGTGTATCTAGAATTACTTAGATAGTTAGTTGACGATTTGGTTGAGGAAATTAGTGAAATCAAGTTGCCCAAATTTTCTCCCAAGCTCTCAATTCTCAACACTTACAAGTCCAAGTAAAGTTTTGGTGAGTCAAAAATGTCTTTATATATATATATATATATATATATATATATATATATATATATATATATTTTGTGTAACCCACTTTTAGAAATTCATACTTCTTAACTTTATTTTTTTATGAATTTTTTGACTTTTTGGATTGAAGTGTTGGGAGATATTTTTTTCCAGGGTAAATGAAGACTTTGTAACGGTTTTCACCCCTTCAACTATCAAGAACATATCGTGGTGGGTATTTCTCTTTTCACTGATATATAGGTTAGGACATATCAGTGTTTTGTTGTATTATGCATCTTGACGTCATACTACGATATTTTTCCATATGGTCGAACCCATTGTGTTGCGATTTCTAAACCACTTTCACTCGTTGTATTATAAAATCGTAACATAATGGTAGAGGCACTCCTTCCATGGGTTTCATAGTTATAGCTTCTCTAGGATATGTTATCGATGTTGCAAGAATTGTTTAGACTCAAGAGTCCTCTTTAGTTCCACCATGAATTTGTTATAAAATCTCATTCCTTTTCTACTTTGATATCTTTCTGAATTTATAACCTAGATGCTCCCATGTGATAAGTTATATTTCTTCATTCCATATTATTTACTAATAAATTTTTTTTTCCTTAAGCCAACTTCACTTGGACTTCTGTATAATCCGCTTTTGAACATGAACTTTCTACAAGTTGAAACCATGCAATCACTAGCCTTTGTGACATGACACCCCTTATCCATCGAAATAATATTCCTCTGAGATTTTTTGAAAATTATTCGCCACCTTGCATCGAGCATAGGAATGTTTGAGTCCTATGAACTAGTGCATATGCCCATAACACTCATTATTTCCACTATAGTATAGGCACTCTTGTATTCCTTTTCAGACTTTAAATTCGAAAAATACAAAAATATTATATATTTCAAAAAGAGTGGGAGTGAGACATCTACTTCCATATTTGATGGAAGTAAGAGTCAATTGTGTTTCCCTTGAATAAAGCACTCAAAAATTTCCTCGATTGGGATGGTACTTACCTTGACTTTAGGAGGTCCATAACCTTATCTTTTAGTCAGCCCTCATATAGATAGGAATAATATGTCCAAAATAATAAAAATGTGGAAAAATGTCCTCCAAAATTAGGGCTTAAGCCAAATCATGTCCATAAAAAGATCACTCATCTATGTCTAAATCTGTGGGCCCTCCCTTGGATGAGCATCAAAGAAAATTACGATTGAATTCGCCACCCATCATAACAGTTGCACCCACTTTCATGGTACTCCTACCACTTGTCTTTGAATAGCATCAGGGATATGTTCTACGGATGCCATGGGAACATGGAGAGTCAACCTCTCCCAGTTCCTCTCGACTACATAAAGGACTCTCTCAGTCTCTGCTATTGCTCCCTCCATGTCGCTATCGTGACACCTGTTCCTAGGTTAGTCCTTAGGTCTCATGGGTCCCAATTCTGTATCATGATCAAATAATCTTGTAATATTTTTATTTCACTCAAATAATAATTTTAACTTTTTCAGATCATATGAAAATAAAAATAAAAAAAACATAAAAATTTAAAATATTTTACCATTATTTCCGCATGCAACGCCTACAGGAAGTGCCAGATCGGGGTCCTCTCTATAGTATATGCCTTCATAAGGGTATTCATCTATAACTATGACTTGTTCTTCCTACCAAATGAAGCAATCATCATCAAATGCTACTCGAGTGACTTCTTCTCTGCCATGTCGCTTGATTAAGTCTTCCCATCTAGCCATCCTCAGATCCTTGGGACTGCTAATGGATGTATACACTCTGGCTTGAAATGTTGGAACCCTCTCAAATAAGAATTAACAAATTATTCTACCATAGCCAAAATCGTTTGTTTTCTCCTGTCTCACTGAAGGAAATTTCTTATTCTTGCTGGTCAAGAGCATTGTGCGCCAATTAAATAATTTCAAGGTAAGGCACTCTAATGCTAAGAACATGGCAAGATGAGAAGCTTGATATAATGATGTTGAGCCTACTAGCTTCACAATGGTAAAGAGAGGAATTTTTATAGGTAGGATCACTACATTTTTTATCGTGATCTATGATACGACCTTGTCTATCTCTAGTGTGAGGTAGATTCCTATACAATTAGAAACATTGAGGCCTCCCCAGGCCCTCCCTTTCAAATCAACTAGTTCCCCTCTTCGGGAAAGTCCTGTGATGAAGTATATATTCCATCTCAATTGGAAAGGGCATCTAATAAATCATAAAAACCTTTTGCTCTGCATCCCATTAATGAATAAGAATCTCTAACAATCGAGTTTGGGTTTTCATATTTGTCATCATGAAAACCTTGAGAAATCCACATCCTCTCAATGCTTTGAATGCGAATGGATCATTTAGAACCTCACTATCAAAATCACCATGTTCCCTTTCTCTCCAAATGATTGCCATCCTAGAAATTTAAAGGAATTCATCCATTAGAAATTGAATTTTTCATTTGTTTCTACAGGTATATGAATTTCTCAAGAGATAGTCATGTATACACACACATTTTCCTTTTGAAACCATATGTAGGTATTTTTATAAGCGGTTTCCACAGATCCAACTTGCATACACTTAGACAAAATTTCTAAAGATAAAACTCTACGGTGAAAAAAAAAATATATTCTCTTAGAATCAATAAAACGAATGAGATTGTGTATCTAGAATTACTTAGATAGTTAGTTGACGATTTGGTTGAGGAAATTGGTGAAATCAAGTTGCCCAAATTTTCTCCCAAGCTCTCAATTCTCAACACTTACAAGTCCAAGTAAAGTTTTGGGGAGTCAAAATTGTCTATATATATATATATATATATATATATCTGTGTGTGTGTGTGTGTATCTATATATTTCACAACCCACTTTTAGAAATTCATACTTCTTAACTTTATTTTCTTATGAGATTTTTGACTTTTTGGATTGAAGTGTTGGGAGATATTTTTTTCCAGGGTAAATTAAGACTTTGTAACACTTTTCACCCCTTCAACTATCAAGAACATATCATTGTGGGTATTGCTCTTTTCACTGATATATAGGTTAGGACATATCAGTGTTTTGTTGTATTATGCATCTTGACCTCATTTTTCCATATGGTCGAACCCATTGTGTTGCGATTTCTAACCACTTTCAGTCACTGTATTATAAAATCGTAACATAATGGTAGAGGCACTCCTTACATGGGTTTCATAGTTACAGGTTCTCTAGGATATGTTATTTATGTTGCAAGAATTGTTTAGACTCAAGAGTCCTCTTTAGTCCCACCATGAATTTGTTATAAAATCTCATTCCTTTTCTTCTTTGATATCTTTCTGAATTTATAACCTAGATGCTCCCATGTGATAAGTTATATTTATTCATTCCATATTATTTACTAATACCTTTTTTTTTCCTTAAGCCAACTTCACTTGGACTTCTGTATAATCTGCTTTTGACCATGAACTTTCTACAAGTTGAAACTATGCAATCACTAGCCTTTGTGACATGACACCCCTTATCCATCGAAATAATATTCCTCTGAGATTTTTTGAAAATTATTCGCCACCTTGCATCGAGCATAGGAATGTTTGGGTCCTATGAACTAGTGCATATGCCCGTAACACTCATTATTTCCACTATAGTATAGGCATTCTTGTATTCCTTTTCAGACTTTAAATTCGAAAAATAGAAAAATATTATATATTTCAAAAAGAGTGGGAGCGAGAAATTTACTTACATATTTGATCGAAGTAAGAGTTAATTGTGTTACCCTTGAACAAAGCACTCAAAAATTTCCTCGATCGGGATGTTACTTACCTTGACTTTAGGAGATCCATAACCTTATCTTTTAGTCAGCCCTCATATAGATAGGAATAATATGTCCAAAATAATAAAAATGTGGAAAAATGTCCTCCAAAATTAGGGCTTAAGCCAAATCATGTCCATAAAAAGATCACTCATCTATGTCTAAATCTGTGGGCCCTCCCTTGGATGAGCATCAAAGAAAATTACGATGGAATTCGCCACCCATCAAAATAGTTTCACCCACTTTCGTGGTACTCCTACCACTTGTCTTTGAATAGCATCAGGGATATGTTCTACCGATGCCATGGGAACATGGAGAGTCAAACTCTCCAAGTTCCTCTAGACTACATAAAGGACTCTCTCAGTCTCTGCTATTGCTCCCTCCATGTCGCTATCGTGACACCTGTTCCTAGGTCAGTCCTCAGGTATCACGGGTCTGAATTCTGCATCATGATCTAATAATCGTGTAATATTTTTATTTCACTCAAATAATAATCTTAACTTTTTAAGATCACATGAAAATTTAAAAAAAAAAACATAAAAATTTAAAATATTTTACCAGTATTTCCGCATGCAACGCTTACAGGAAGTGCCAGATCTGGGTCCTCTCTATAGTATATGCCTTCATAAGGGTAGTCATCTATAACTATGACTTTTTCTTCCTACCAAATGAAGCAATCATCATCAAATGCTACTCGAGTCACTTCTTCTCTTCCATGTCGCTTGCTTATGTCTTCCCATCTAGCCATCCTCAGATCCTTGGGACCACTAATGGATGTATACACTCTAGGTTGAAATGGAACCCTCTCAAATAAGAATTAACAAATGATTCTACCATAGCCAAAATCGTTTGTTTTCCCCTGTCTCACTGAAGGAAATTTCTTATTCTTGCTGGTCAAGAGCATTGTGCGCGAATTAAATAATTTCAAGGTAAGGCACTCTACTACTAAGAACATGGCAAAATGAGAAGCTTAATATAGTGATGTTGAGCCTACTAGCTTCACAATGGTAAAGAGAGGAATTTTTATAGGTAGGATCACTACATTTTTTTATCGGAATCTATGATACGACCTTGTCTATCTCTAGTGTGAGGTAGAGTCCTATACAATTAGAAACATTGAGGCCTCCCCAGGCCCTCCCTTTCAAATCAACTAGTTCCCCTCTTCGGGAAAGTCCTGTGATGAAGTATATATTCCATCTCAGTTGGAAAGGGCATCTAATAAATCATAAAAACCTTTTGCTCTGCATTCCATTAATGAATAAGAATCTCTAACAATCATGTTTCGGTTTTCATATTTGTCATCATGAAAACCTTGAGCAGTCCACATCCTCTCAATGCTTTGAATGCGAATGGATCATTTAGAACCTCACTATCAAAATCACCATGTTCCCTTTCTCTCCAAATGATTTCCATCCTAGAAATTTGAAAGAATTCATCCATTAGAAATTGAATTTTTCATTTGTTTCTACAAGTATATGAATTTCTCAAGAGATAGTCATGTATACACACAATTTTTCCTTTTGAAACCAAATGTAGGTATTTTTATAAGCGGTTTCCAAAGATCCAACCTACATACACTTAGACAAAATTTCTAAAGATAAAACTCTACAGTGAAAAAAAAAATAGATTCTCTTAGAATCAATAAAATGAATGAGATTGTGTATCATGAATTACTTAGATAGTTAGTTGACGATTTGGTTGAGGAAATTGGTGAAATCAGGTTGCCCAAAATTTCTCTGAAGCTCTCAATTCTCAACACTTACAAGTCCAAGTAAAGTTTTGGTGAGTCAAAAATGTCTTTATATATATATATATATTCGTGTGTGTGTGTGTGTGTGTGTGTATGTATGTACATATATATATATATATATATATATATGTATATATATATATGTATATATATATATGTATATATATATATGTATATATATATGTATATATATATATGTATATATATATATATATATATATATGTATATATATATATGTATATATATATATGTATATATATATATGTATATATATATATGTATATATATATATGTATATATATATATGTGTATATATATATGTATATATATATGTATATATATATAGATATATATAGATATATATATATATATATATATAGATATATATATATATATATATATATATATATATATATATATATATATATATATATATATATTTCAAAACCCACTTTTAGAAATTCATACTTCTTAACTTAATTTTTTAATGAAATTTTTGACTTTTTGGATTGAAGTGTTGGGAGATATTTTTTTCCATGGTAAATGAAGACTTTGTAACACTTTTCACCCCTTCAACTATCAAGAACATATCGTGGTGGGTATTGCTCTTTTCACTGATATATAGGTTAGGACATATCAGTGTTTTGTTGTATTATGCATCTTGACCTCATACTACGATATTTTTCCATATTGTCGAACCCATTGTGTTGCAATTTCTAAACCACTTTCACTTGTTGTATTATAAAATCGTAACATAATGGTAGAGGCACTCCTTCCATGGGTTTCATAGTTACAGCTTCTCTAGGATATGTTATTGATGTTGCAAGAATTGTTTAGACTCAAGAGTCCTCTTTAGTCCCACCATGAATTTGTTATAAAATCTCATTCCTTTTCTTCTTTGATATCTTTCTGAATTTATAACCTAGATGCTCCCATGTGATAAGTTATATTTCTTCATTCCATATTATTTACTAATACCTTTTTTTTTCCTTAAGCCAACTTCACTTGGACTTCTGTATAATCCGCTTTTGACCATGAACTTTCTACAAGTTGAAACCATGCAATCACTAGCCTTTGTGACATGACATCCCTTATCCATCGAAATAATATTCCTCTGATATTTTTTTTAAATTATTCGCCACCTTGCATCGAGCATAGGAATGTTTGAGTTCTATGAACTAGTGCATATGCCCGTAACACTCATTATTTCCACTATAGTATAGGCATTCTTGTATTCCTTTTTAGACTTTAAATTCGAAAAATTCGAAAATATTATATATTTCAAAAAGAGTGGGAGCGAGACATTTACTTCCATATTTGATGGAAGTAAGAGTCAATTGTGTTGCCCTTGAACAAAGCACTCAAAAATTTCCTCGATTGGGATGGTACTTACCTTGACTTTAAGAGATCCATAACCTTATCCTTTAGTCAGCCCTCATATAGATAGGAATAATATGTCCAAAATAATAAAAATGTGGAAAAATGTCCTCCAAAATTAGGGCTTAAGCCAAATCATGTCCATAAAAAGATCACTCATCTATGTCTAAATCTGTGGGCCCTCCCTTGGATGAGCATCAAAGAAAATTATGATGGAATTCGCCACGCATCAAAACAGTTTCACCCACTTTCGTGGTACTCCTACCACTTGTCTTTGAATAGCATCAGGGATATGTTCTACGGATGCCATGGGAACATGGAGAGTCAAACTCTGGAAGTTACTCTAGACTACATAAAGGACTCTCTCAGTCTCTGCTATTGCTCCCTCCATGTCGCTATCGTGACACCTGTTCCTAGGTCAGTCCTCAGGTCTCACGGGTCTTAATTCCGCATCATGATCAAATAATCTTGTGATATTTTTATTTCACTCAAATAATAATTTTAACTTCTTAAGATCATATGAAAATTTTAAAAAAGAAACATCAAAATTTAAAATATTTTACCAGCATTTCCGCAAGCAATGCCTACAGGAAGTGCCAGATCTGGGTCCTCTCTATAGTATATGCCTTCATAAGGGTAGTCATCTATAACTATGACTTGTTCTTCCTACCAAATGAAGCAATCATCATCAAATACTACTCGAGTGACTTCTTCTCTGCCATGTCGCTTGATTAAGTCTTCCCATCTAGCCATCCTCAGATCCTTGGGACTGCTAATGGATGTATACACTCTGGGTTGAAATGTTGGAACCCTCTCAAATAAGAATTAACAAATTATTCTACCGTAGCCAAAATCGTTTGTTTTCCCCTGTCTCACTAAAGGAAATTTCTTATTCTTTCTGGTCAAGAGCATTGTGCGCCAATTAAATAATTTCAAGGTAAGGCACTCTACTGTTAAGAACATGGCAAGATGAGAAGCTTGATATAGTGATGTTGAGCCTACTAGCTTCACAATGGTAAAGAGAGGAATTTTTATAGGTAGGATCACTACATTTTTTATTTGGATCTATGATACGACCTTGTCTATCTCTAGTGTGAGGTAGATTCCTATACAATTAGAAACATTGAGGCCTCCCCAGGCCCTCCCTTTCAAATCAACTAGTTCCCCTCTTCGAGAAAGTCCTGTGATGAAGTATATATTCCATCTCAATTGGAAAGGGCATCTAATAAAACATAAAAACCTTTTGCTCTGCATCCCATTAATGAATAAGAATCTCTAACAATCAAGTTTGGGTTTTCATATTTGTCATCATGAAAACCTTGAGCAATCCACATCCTCTCAATGCTTTGAATGCGAATGGATCATTTAGAACCTCACTATCAAAATCACCATGTTCCCTTTCTCTCCAAATGATTTCCATCATAGAAATTTAAAGGAATTCATCCATTAGAAATTGAATTTTTCATTTGTTTCTACAGGTATATGAATTTCTCAAGAGATAGTCATGTATACACACTGATTTTCCTTTTGAAACCATATGTAGGTACTTTTATAAGCGGTTTCCAAAGATCCAACCTGCATACACTTAGACAAAATTTCTAAAGATAAAACTCTACAGTGAAAAAAAAAATAGATTCTCTCATAATCAATAAAATGAATGAGATTGTGTATCTAGAATTACTTAGATAGTTAGTTGATGATTTGGTTGAGGAAATTGGTGAAATCAAGTTGCCCATATTTTCTCCCAAGCTCTCAATTCTCAACACTTACAAGTCCAAGTAAAGTTTTGGTGAGTCAAAAATGTCTTTATATATATATATATATATATATATATATATATATATATATATTTCAAAACCCACTTTTAGAAATTCATACTTCTCAACTTTATTTTTTTATGAAATTTTTGATATTTTGGATTGAAGTGTTAGGAGATATTTTTTTCCAGGGTAAATGAAGACTTTGTAACACTTTTCACCCCTTCAACTATCAAGAACATATCGTGGTGGGTATTGCTCTTTTCACTGATATATAGGTTAGGACATATCAGTGTTTTGTTGTATTATGCATCTTCACCTCATACTACGATATTTTTCCATATGGTCGAACCCATTGTGTTGCAATTTATAAACCACTTTCACTCGTTGTATTATAAAATCGTAACATAATGGTAGAGGCACTCCTTCCATGGGTTTCATAGTTATAGCTTCTCTAGGATATGTTATCGATGTTGCAGGAATTGTTTAGACTCAAGACTCCTCTTTACTCCCACCATGAATTTGTTATAAAATCTCATTCCTTTTCTTCTTTGATATCTTTCTGAATTTATAACCTAGATGCTCCCATGTGATAAGTTATATTTCTTCATTTCATATTATTTACTAATACCTTTTTTTTTCCTTAAGCCAACTTCACTTGGACTTCTGTATAATCCTCTTTTGAACATGAACTTTCTACAAGTTGAAACCATGCAATCACTAGCCTTTGTGACATGACACCCCTTATCCATCGAAATAATATTCCTTTGAGATTTTTTGAAAATTATTTGCCACCTTGCATCGAGCATAGGAATGTTTGAGTCCTATGAACTAGTGCATATGCCCGTAACACTCATTATTTCCACTATAGTATAGGCATTCTTGTATTCCTTTTTAGACTTTAAATTCGAAAAATACAAAATTGTTATATATTTCAAAAAGAGTGGGAGCGAGACATTTACTTCCATATTTGATGGAAGTAAGAGTCAATTGTGTTGCCCTTGAACAAAGCACTCAAAAATTTCCTCGATTGGGATGGTACTTACCTTGAATTTAGGAGATCCATAACCTTATCTTTTAGTCAACCCTCATATGGATAGGAATAATATGTCCAAAATAATAAAAATGTGGAAAAATGTCCTCCAAAATTAGGGCTTAAGCCAAATCATGTCCATAAAAAGATCACTCATTTATGTCTAAATCTGTGGGCCCTCCCTTGGATGAGCATCAAAGAAAATTACGATGGAATTCGCCACCCATCAAAACAGTTGCACCCACTTTCATGGTACTCCTACCACTTGTCTTTGAATAGCATCATGGATATGTTCTACGGATGCCATGGGAACATGGAGAGTCAAACTCTCCAAGTTCCTATAGACTACATAAAGGACTCTCTCATTCTCTGCTATTGCTCCCTCCATGTCGCTATCATGACACATGTTCCTAGGTCAGTCCTCAGGTCTCACGGGTCCGAATTCTGCATCATGATCAAATAATCTTGTAATATTTTTATTTCACTCAAATAATAATTTCAACTTTTTAAGATCATATGAAAATTAAAAATTAAAAAAAAAAAAAATTAAATATTTTACCAGTATTTCCGCATGCAACGCCTACAGGAAGTGCCTGATCTGGTTCCTCTCTATAGTATATGCCTTCATAAGGGTATTCATCTATAACTATGACTTGTTATTCCTACCAAATGAAGCAATCATCATCAAATGCTACTCGAGCGACTTCTTCTCTGCCATGTCGCTTGATTAAGTCTTCCCATCTAGCCATCCTCAGATCCTTGGGACTGCTAATGGATGTATACACTCTGGGTTGAAATGTTGGAACCCTCTCAAATAAGAATTAACAAATTATTCTACCATAGCCAAAATCGTTTGTTTTCCCCTGTCTCACTGAAGGAAATTTTTTATTCTTGCTGGTCAAGAGCATTGTGCGCCAATTAAATAATTTCAAGGTAAGGCACTCTACTGCTAAGAACATGGCAAGATGAGAAGGTTGATATAGTGATGTTGATCCTACTAGCTTCATAATGGTAAAGAGAGGAATTTTTATAGGTAGGATCACTACATTTTTTATCAGGATCTATGATATGACCCTGTCTATCTCTAGTGTGAGGTAGAGTCCTATACAATTAGAAACATTGAGGCCTCCCCAGGCCCTCCCTTTCAAATCAACTAGTTCCCCTCTTCAAGACAGTCCTGTGATGAAGTATATATTCCATCTCAATTGGAAAGGGCATCTAATAAATCATAAAAACCTTTTACTATGCATCCCATTAATGAATAAGAATCTCTAACAATCAAGTTTGGGTTTTCATATTTGTCATCATGAAAACCTTGAGCAATCCACATCCTCTCAATGCTTTGAATGCGAATGGATCATTTAGAACCTCACTATCAAAATCACCATGTTCCCTTTCTCTCCAAATGATTGCCATCCTAGAAATTTAAAGGAATTCATCCATTAGAAATTGAATTTTTCATTTTCTTCTACAGGTATATGAATTTCTCAAGAGATAGTCATGTATACACACAGATTTTCCTTTTGAAACCATATGTAGGTATTTTTATAAGCGGTTTCCAAAGATCCAACCTACATACACTTAGACAAAATTTCTAAAGATAAAACTCTACAGTGAAAAAAAAAATAGATTCTCGCAGAATCAATAAAATGAATGAGATTGTGTATCTATAATTACTTAGATGGTTAGTTGACGATTTGGTTGAGGATATTGGTGAAATCAAGTTGCCCAAATTTTCTCCCAAGCTCTCAATTCTCAACACTTACAAGTCCAAGTAAAGTTTTGGTGAGTCAAAAATGTCTTTATATATATATATATATATTTCAAAACCCACTTTTAGAAATTCATACTTCTTAACTTTATTTTTTTATGAAATTTTTGACTTTTTGGATTGAAGTGTTCGGAGATATTTTTTTCCAGGGTAAATGAAGACTTTGTAACACTTTTCACCCCTTCAATTATCAAGAAAATATCGTGGTGGGTATTGCTCTTTTCACTGATATATAGGTTAGTACATATCAGTGTTTTGTTGTATTATGCATCTTGAACTCATACTACGATATATTTCCATATGGCCGAACCCATTGTGTTGCGATTTCTAAACCACTTTCACTCGTTGTATTATAATATCGTAACATAATGGTAGAGGCACTCCTTCCATGGGTTTCATAGTTATAGCTTCTCTAGGATATGTTATCGATGTTGCAAGAATTGTTTAGACTCAAGAGTCCTCTTTAGTCCCACCATGAATTTGTTATAAAATCTCATTCCTTTTCTTCTTTGATATCTTTCTGAATTTATAACCTAGATGCTCCCATGTGATAAGTTATATTTCTTCATTCCATATTATTTACTAATATCTTTTTTTTTCCTTAAGCCAACTTCACTTGGACTTCTGTATAATCCGCTTTTGACCATGAACTTTCTACAAGTTGAAACCATGCAATCGCTAGGATTTGTGACATGACACCCCTTATCCATTGAAATAATATTCCTCTGAGATTTTTTGAAAATTATTCGCCACCTTGCATCGAGCATAGAAATGTTTGAGTCCTATGAACTAGTGCATACGCCCGTAACACTCATTATTTCCACTATATTATAGGCATTCTTGTATTCCTTTTCAGACTTTAAATTCGAAAAATACAAAAATATTATATATTTCAAAAAGAGTCGGAGCGAGACATTTACTTTCATATTTGATGGAAGTAAGAGTCAACTGTGTTGCCCTTGAACAAAGCACTCAAAAATTTCCTCGATTAGGATGGTACTTACATTGACTTTAGGAGATCCATAACCTTATCTTTTAGTCAGCCCTCCTTCGGTTAGTTATCACTTCCAATCATATGGAGAGTTTGTTAATTCCTCATGCATTAAAAACTTATACAAAGTTCTTATATGCTTCCATAGAGTCATATTTGAGTCGTGATTTTTTTCAATGTAACTCGGCCCGTGTCGACCATTATGCAACGTATCTTGACTCATTTCTATTGGCCATACCAATTCTATCAAGTTCTATTTAGTATCACATTATATATTTCGTACTTTTCTCGTACTAGTAAAGAAGTTCTACATTGATTTCTTACTAGAGGGGTTTCTCTTATCGAGTTCGACAAATTGCTTTGAGACTAGGCCTAGAGGTGCAACCTAGACCCATTTATATCATTAATAGGTGAACTTCTTCTCAACATTGATTAGGATCAAGGAACTTTGACTAATTGGTTTCCCTTGTGTTCGACTTTAGCTTACATTATCACACATTGGGATTAATGCAGTACATTTGTTTATATTTGACGCTACTAGTGGATTCATCAGCTCTGTGTAAGATTTACCTATTGGTTGGTTCAGAGAATTTCTATCATGCACTATCCATGTCTTGTTTACGCTGGAAAAATACTTCAGAATGGTTGTTTGCGCTATTTGACAAATTGCTCTGTTGGGTGTTGGTTTTGCACATTTTTTTCCTACACTTATCTCCCTTATCTTGCTTCGTAACCTTAACTTATGGGATTATCTTTACCTTTTTTCCCACCTTCTTACCCTCACTTTTGTTGTTTCACCTTGCTTTTTTTATTTTGCTAATTCACCAATTATTATGATCTATTATACCTTTTTACAACTAACTAATGGTGAACGTTTTGAGAAATATAGATCGTCTTTTGTTGTCCTTTCAGATGTCAAAGATCCCAAACATGGAGTTCACAGAAGAAGTTCGGATGGTTCTCTTATAGTAAATCAGTGCTATTACACTGTGCTGTTACAGACCCACCAGCAATTTCTGTTACACCCTGCTGCTACAGAATCATTAGCAAACCACTGATACAGTTGTACCATTGACTTCTCTTGTCTATATTTTTGCTGATGTGTTCCTTGGTGGTTGCACTACAGCTATATTTTGTTATGATAGTTGTAGGAGTTATCAACATTATATTTTTGGGATAACATCCTAAGGGTAATTCTGATTGTAATCTTTTAATTCCTAATCAGAACTTTATTAGGGAGTGGTTATAACTGCATGATTTCTATTTCGATCAGCATGAGAATTGTAAGATTCTCATGACTGATCTAATCCTAAATTTTCTAATGTAACAATTATATATCTCTGAACCCTAGAGGTCAAGAGGTAGTGAAGAAAAATGTCGTTTTTCCTCTGTAATTGTGCTCATATTAATATAGATCATATTATCACTGTTGTTACATGTGTGATTCAATTTAAGTTGAGTTAAAGTTTCTTTTGTACCTATGCCCTGCTAGGGAGGAAGGGCCCTCCTTCTTAGCAGGGAATGTAGGGGTTACAATAGATGTGTGTTTATGTAATTGAATTTCAGTTTATGTGTCATTAGAGTGTTGTTGCTGACAGTTTAGCTAAGAATATATCTACTTCCATTTCTATACTTTATATGCTATTACACATTTGATTAATAAAAACAGTAGCTGGGTACTTACTGTGTGGCAAGTTAAAAAATAAATTGAAGTGTGATTTCAATATTCTGTATTCTTTTATTTATGCATGAGTTATTTATTTCTAGCATTTTAATTCAGCAACGATTTCTTTTCTTTGAGACTGCTTGTGGTTGATGTATCAACACAGACAGTGCTAATGTCATTGGAATAACAAACGTACATGGATTGACAATTAAATTTTTGTTGTTCAGTCATTAATAAGTGATTTATATACTCCAACATTTTGGCTCCATTTCTGGGGATGGTAGTGATGATCCAATCAATCATATTTGTTTCTTAGAAGTGAAATTTCCATGTATTTTTTTTATAAAGAGTATCTCCAGTGATACAATTACCAAGAAGTAATACGAGAGGTAAGAACATGCACAGTGCTCTAACAGGCTCGAGCAGGCTCACCAATGTCTTGCTAGGATACTTAGGATGTTGAATTTATGAGCATTTTGTCTTGTGTTTAGAGTGTTTCTAGTGGTCTAATTGCTAGTCGGTAAGACAAGAGGTAAGAACCTACACATCTCTCTAACAAGCCTGAGCAGGCTCACCAATGCCTTGTTGGGACACTTAGGAATTGAATTTTGGGATTTTTTAGGGTGTCTTCAGCTATACAATTGTTGGGCAGTAAGACGAGAGTTAATAACCTACGTATTGCTCTGACAAGCTTGAGCGGGCTCACTGCTGTAGAAACTGAAGCACTTATAGGATGAAGTGATACGCATAGGGCCCATGTGTGCCAGTAGGACAACATCAACATCTACAAACACCCCCCCACTCTACTAACTACAGGAAATATGGGTCGTAAGAAGGAAAAAAAGAGCGTAGATTTGGGAAGGAAAACATTCTTTGGAGACCTGGTTGCAAGAGAAGAAAAGGAATAGTCCACTTCATATAGAGATAATCGAAAGACAGGACCACAAAAAGAAGCTACCACATCAAGGCCTGGACCATTGGTGTCTTTCATGTCTAGACCTCACCATCCTTCAAACAACATATCCACTCCTGATATCAAAACTCTAGATTCAAAACAACAGTGGAGAATGCTTGACCAAAATTTGAGAATTAAAGGACATAGAGATACCAGTGGGGAATGTCGAGAACCTGAGGAACAAAAACTAGTTGATCATCAATTGGACGCTGGTAGTGATGTCAAAAAATTGGTCCTAGAATAGCAGAATCATTTTATTTTCCAGTCTCCCATGAATTCTGAGGGCAACTCATCTCATCAGGAAGAATCAGCCATGGGGGAAGAGAATGTCAAGACCGATAGCTATGTCACCTTTGAATTCCCAATAACAGAAACACGGGATGAAGATCCTATGAAGAACATCCCTTTATCATCCCTACCATCCTTTTGGGGGATGGATGTTGAAGATCTTGATACTTTCCTATTCTAATTCATTGTGTTGTGTAGAGGTTAAGACTACACTTCAGATGCCCAAAAGCTGAAATTATTCCCTGCTACTCTGAAAGGAGCTCCATTAAGACGGTTTATGAGATTGGGTGCTGGCACGATTCGAACATGGAACGACATCAGAGAAAAATTTCTCTTTAAGTATCACGACTATTGTTGAACTAGGGATCTGAAGCACGAAATTTTCAGAATTTCACAAAAGGAAGAGGAAAGCCTAGACCACTATCTGGAGTGATTCCACTATAAATTACAGAGGTCTAAGTTCAGTAACTTAGATCCAGAGATCCTAAAGCCGATATTCTTAAGAGGATTAAGAGATGATTTCCTAGAACATTTGAATATAATAGGAAAATGAGATGCATCACAAGAAACATTTGAGGAGATAACAAAAATCTTCTTGCATAGCTTGAGAGGATCTATCAAGGGAAGGATTTCAGTTTGAGACCCTTCAATTTGGATACAGAAGCCCACAAGTGGAGGGGCAACCAGAGCAGAAATCAGGAATTTATTCGAAGATTTTAAAACCGATCTCCTTAGTGCTCTCCCTACCCAGATCACTACGGTACAAGTCAAGAAGGTACAAGCAGAAGCTTAAGCAACCTTAGCAATATTCTATCCCCGGTGCTAAAAGAAACATTTAGAAAGAGAATGTGGACTGAATAGTGTCAACTTTTTTAACATTTATGAGTTGGCACATTCTACAAATCAGTGTCTTGATTTGCCCAAACTAAAGGCAATACTTAAGGAATCAAGCGAGGACGTTCAATCTTCTTACTTCATCGGATCAAAGAGACCATGGCATCCATGAACTATAGATATGCCTGCAGATTTTTCTTCCTTTTATGCTTGGAATAATGTTTATAACAGTTAGCAATATCCATGGGAGTATCCCACTCCTTCTTTAACAAAATTTCCTTCACCATGGAACCAGTGGCGATCTCCTCCACTAATGCAATATCTTTTATCAAAACCCAATCATTGGGGTCAAAACTGGAGAAGTAATGGCCAAGGTCCAGTACCCCCTCCAATTCCAATACAATAGCAACAATTATGACTGCCTTCTATTCAAAATCCTACACCTTCTATCCAACCCCAATTACCTGTACAACCTAACCCCAATCCAAATAATAAGGCAGCTCAGAGCACAGATGCTCCACTTACCCTCCAGACTTACCTTATCACTCCTATTGGACTTAATGAGGTTCA
This sequence comes from Pinus albicaulis, assembly GCA_034641835.2. Lineage (NCBI taxonomy): Eukaryota > Viridiplantae > Streptophyta > Pinopsida > Pinales > Pinaceae > Pinus > Pinus albicaulis. Next base: position 26,647 of record JAXQQM020065060.1, read on the forward strand.
GCTTCGATCAGGGAAAGTAATAAAATCTGGAAACACTCCCATTATTGTCGAAGAAATTGAATCACCCAGGAACAATATGGATGATTCTGAGGTAGTTGTTACACATGTAACAGTTGATGTAGCACCTGCTGCTACACCTGTAACAACCGGCTCGGGAAAGTCTAATGTTTTTACAGTAGACAATCGAGTAAGGCTGGTACATCTGTGGTAGCTGATTAAGTTGTTAACATTTAGAGTCCTCCATACCCTCAACAATTAACTGAAATTGGGGTGGTATTACAACCTTAATCTAAATTCCTTAAGGAGCTGAAAAACTTATATGTGCAGATTCTGCTACTATAAGCTCTTAAATAAGTGCCTATCAATGCCAAAACAGTGAGGGATCTATGTGTTAAAAGACCTGGAATCAAACCTAATGAGCCTGCTACCATCCATGTCTTGGGAAAATTGTCTGATCTTATGATTGATAAACCTTTGTTGACTAAGTATAATGACCCATGGAACCCTACAGTGACTATCCATACTGACAATCATCCTATAACTAATACCTTGATTTATTTAGGAGCAGTTATTAATGTTATGACTAAAGACCTCTTCATCTCTCTAGTACTTCATGGACTTAGACCTACACCTACAATTCTTGAACTAGTAGATATATCCCCTGTTAAGCCCAAAGGGATGATTGAAGATGTGGTTATCACTGTGGCCTCCTGGAATTTTTTGGTTGATTTTCTTATTTTACAAACCAAATCCAATCTAGGGGTCATCCTTTAATTTTTGGGAGACCGTAGCTAGCCACTGCAGATGCATATATCGGATGTAGGTCAAAATCTATGGTGATCTCAAATGGGTAGGCCACTTAGAACCTAAATATTTATCCCCCAGCAAAACCCTACATGGATTCGAATAGTCCCTAGCGGGACAAATTTGTACTTGATTATAGTCTTTCCCTACCCCATCTCACGCTTGGAAAAGCACAATACTTTAAGGATGAAATAGAGGACAATATTGTCAATGGTTTTAACAGTAATTCACTCCCTATTGCCTCCATTAGAGATTTGGGAGAAGAAAGTGAGGAAGATGATGTAATTATTGAGCATTTGAAAACAACTCCACTTACTACCAGCAGTCCCGTTGAAATCGAACCTCAAAAATGTTTAAATATCAGTCCTAACCTAACTACTAAACAAAAGAGACTGTTGATACAACTGTTACAAAAATAAAAGAATGAAATTTCATGGGACTATACCAATATGAAAGGAATCCATCCTACCCTATGCACTCACCGCATTTACCTTAAGGAAGATTGTAAACCTGTTAGATAAACTCAGTGACGAATGAACCTCGCACTTAAAGAGATAGTAAAAGAAGAATTGCAGAAACTCCTTAATGCTAATTTCATCTATCTTATTTTTGATAGTCAATGGGTGTCTCCACTTGTCATAGTTCCGAAAAATAATGGCAAGTGGAGGGTCTGTGTTGACTATAGAGAACTTAACAAGGCCACTCAAAAGGATCATTTTCCCTTACCATTTATTGATCAAGTTTTGGACACTCTTTCTGGAAGAAGATTCTTTTCATTTCTAGATGGGTTTAGTGGCTATAATCAAATATATATTTCTCTATAATACCACGAAAAGACAACCTTTACTTGCCCATGGAGTACTTTTTCATACAGATTCCTTCCTTTTGGTCTCTGTAATGCACCAACAACCTTTCAAAGGGCAATACTAGGAATTTTTTCTGATCTTTTGAATGATTGTCTTGAAATTTTTATGGATGACTTTACTCCCTATGGGGATGCCTTTGAGACATCATTAACTAATTTGGAAAAAGTGCTGGAACATTGTGAGAAAACTAATGTTTCTCTACGAACATAAAAATGCCACATGACGATGACTGAGGGAATTTTGCTGGGACATTTCATTTCAGCATAAGGAATCGAGGTAGATCCTGTAAAAATTGAGGTAATCTCGAGATTCCCGACCCCTAAGACTCCGAAAGAGGTATTTAGTTTTTTGGGGCATGCAGGATACTATAGGAGGTTTATAACAAATTTATCAAATATTTCATCTCATTTATTTTCATTACTAATGAAATATGTGGAATTTGCGTGGAAAAAAAAAGTGTGAGCCAGCCTTTCTAAAGTTGCAGAACTTTGTAATAGCATCACCTACTTTACGAGGACCAATTTGGAAATTACCATTTCATATTTCTAGAGACGCATCTGACATCATTGTGGGTGTTGTTTTGGGGAAGATGGAGGATAAGAAACCTTACGCTGTATATTACATCAGTAAGAATTTGACTCCACCAAAACTTAACTACACTGTAACTGAGAAAGAATTCCTAGCAGTAGTGCACGCTATCAAAAAAATTTGGCACTACATCACCTGGTATCAAGTATTCGTACACACTGACAATGCTATCATTCGATTTTTCATGAAAAAACTTGTTACTGATGGTAGAGTTACACTATTGTTTTTGTTGTTACAAGAATTTGATATTACTATTTTAGATAAACCTGTAAAAGATAATGTAGTTTCTTATTTCCTTTCTAGATTAACTATAAGTGATGATTGCACTGCCACTGAGGATTATTTTCCAGATGAGTATATTTTCTCCATTTCTACTCACTCACCATGGTATGCAGATATAGCCAATTATCTTGCTGCAGGGAAATTCTCACACCAATTGTCTTCCAAAGAAAGAAGGAGGATTATACAACAGAGTGCTACCTACTCCTGGATAGAAGGAAATCTCTATCGCACTGGGCCAAATTTCCAAATTAGGCAATGTGTTATAGAAGATGAGGCATTTGAGATCCTAAAGGCTTGTCATGAAGAAACATGTGGAGGGCACTTTGTTGAAAAAAGGACGGGACATAAAGTACTCTCAACAGTGTACTATTGGCCAACCATATTCCAGGATGCCAAGAAGTTTGTGAAAGGATGTGATAGTTGCCAAAGGATGGGCCAGCCTCTGAAATCAGATGAGATGTCATTACAGCCTCAGATAGTAATAGACCCATTTGAGAAATGGACCCTGGACTTTGTGGGGCCAATAAATCCTTCATTTCAGCAAAAAACATAAATATTGGTTTGCAATGATTATGTCACAAAATGGGTTGAAGCAAGGGCATTAACTAGAGCAATAGAGCAGGTTGTTTTAGACTTCCTGTTTCAAGATATTTTTGTTCACTTCGGAATACCCAGAGAAATAGTGACAGATGGGGGTCCTTAGTTTACATCTCATTTGATCAATAAGTTTCTTGAAAATTATGGAATCCATCATCGAATCACCACACCCTATCATCAACAAGAAAATGGACAAGTAGAAAGCACCAACAAAGTCATTGAGGGAATTATGACAAACACAGTAGCCATCCACCGAAAAAATTGGGCCGAGAAACTTCCAGAGGTACTGTGGGCTGTGGGCTTATAGGACAACATGGAGGAATACTACAGGCTTCTCACCATATGAACTGGTGTATGGTAAGAATCCCTTATTCCCCATAGAGTTTGAAATAAAGAAATTTAGAATAGAATTGCAGGTTGATCTGGATTTGAGTACAACACAAAATCAAATATTGAACCAGCTCAATGAGCTAGAAGAAAAAATACTTGTTGCCATCCAATAAACAGAAATCATTTAGCAACAGAGAGCCAAATGGCATGATAGGTTTATTAAGAAGAAAATTTTCCAGAAAGGAGATTGGGCTCTTTTGTACGATTCAAGGTTCAAAGATTTTAAAGGCAAGCTCTGCACCAGATGGCTAGGTCCTTACGAAGTGGATACAGTCCTTGACAATGGGACTATACAATTGGTCACCGTTGACAGTGTTAAGATGTCGTTACTGGTTAATATCATCAACCTGCTTCGAAGGAATCATTTGTCAACATTGTCACAGACTCTGATCTTCATGTTACGACAAAAGGGCGACATTCTCCTCTGCAACCTTAAAAATTTGAAATTCCAATAAGTGCAGCAGCTGAAAACCAGCTGTGTGGTAGTTGTTACACCTGTTTTTGTTAAAAATAAAATAAAATAATAATAATAATAAAATAAAAGAAAAACAAAAATAAATCTAATTGTGAAAATGCCTTTTTAGGGGCGTAGTTAGACAGCCAATAACAGTCGAAAACCACTCTTGCGGCGGCTGTTACACCCATGTTTTTCTCCTTGTAAAATCATCTTCCCTTTTTTATCTATGTCATAGTATGATGGTATTCATTTAATTTCCTTTTTTTTGTACCAATTTTTGTTGATCATTATTTTTGTGAGAATAATCCAAAAGCTGTCTTGGATGTTACATATGTAACAGCTGACAACCATGATTACTGTTCTTTGTAATTCATTTCATAAAAAGCAATAACAATGGCAGTTGGACACAACAATATTAACAATGCATGCAGGACGCCGTCAATTCAATTCTTCTCCCAACGCCACCTCAGGTACATCATAAAAAAGGTAAATGATTGTCATTATAATTCAGTGATTAATTCGAAAAATAATGATGCTCCTGTGATGGACATGGGCTGTTGTCACAATTAAATCAGGGGAGGGGATATGACTTGAAATGATTTGAAATTATTGAAAAAAGGGTGTAACCATAAACAATCTATTAAATTCGCATGCACCCAATCAATAATAGAATTACCAATAATGACTGAATCTCATGGAAAAAGCATGTGTGTATGAAATGCCATCACTTTTCATAACAAGTTATTTATGAGTATTTGTGTAGGGTACAATTTGGTAAATCCTTGAAAGACGCCACCTTTCATCAACCTTCTTCTGAAACCTTGCATCCTCATTTGTAGACTCATCGATTGGGATAATAAGAGGTTTTGAGCAACAACTAGAGATACAATGATGTTACAACAGGATTGAACATCAAATCAGAGAACTCAGAAACTCAGTAATATTGCAGTATTGCTAGAATCAAGAAGTAACGTTAGGAACAAACAACAGAAATGGGTGGAGCAACGGCCAGGCATGAGAAAAATTCTATGGATGCACTGCAGAATTTCCCTGAAGCTTACCACATATTTAGAGAGGCTGGATTGGTTGAGTTTTTCCAAAATCTTGAAGATTCAGACGAGGCCATAGAAATTGAATTTTCTCAGAACTTGAACGATAATCAAACCCGAGTAAGAGGTATGAGAATGGAGGTGATTGAGGAGGTGATTTCTAGGGTAACCTCATTACCATTTGAAGGGAGGAGGTGCTTTAGTAGGAAAATCAATGACCCCTCCTTGAAAGAGGATTTCCTAGTAGGGGAAGAGAGACTAGAGAAGAAAGGAAGAGGAATTGAGAGAATGTCACTTCCACACCCTTGGAAATATGTTGCCCTACGTTTGATCAAATATATTACCTACAAAGAGAGGTCTACGATAGTATTCAACTATCACTTTCCTCTGCTCAACCACCTTCAAAATTAGCAAAGAGTCAATCTCCCATTCTATTTACTTGGAAACATCAAGCACATGACTATGGCAGTAAAACTAGCAGCACACTCGGAGGCATGCATGACTAATCATGGACTTATTAATCTCATTGTGGTGGATGCCCTGGGTCAGCATAAAAATACATGGGAGGAATTCAAAGGAAAATACCAAGGACAAGTCGAAGGAAACAAACCACAGCCTCAGGAGAAAGTGAGTCAGAAGAGGAGACCCAGACTCGGCCTGCCAAAGTCAAAATTGGGAAAAAGCCTATTGATAAACCAATTGGGGACAAAATACCAAATTAGAGAGTGAATTTGAGCATACCTGAAGAGCCCTTGCCTACATCCGAGAAGCAGACAGAAGCAGAAGTTCTAGAAGAAGAAGGGTAGTCTTCCTCATCAGGTAAGGATGAAATCAGTGCCTTATGTTTAGAAATTGAGAAATTAATAAAAGAAAATGAGGAATTGAAGAAGAATTTATTTGAGGGAAGAGAAATTCTGGGGTCAGTATGCATAACCTATTTTTAGAACTTAACAACAACAGGGTATAATGCTCGTAGAGAAAATATCATCCCTATGGAAGTAGAAACAGAACAACAGGATGTCGCTACACAAGAACCTATGGATGATACTTTTGTTACACAAGAACCAGCAATTAAAGCAGAGCCTCATATAATAATCGACCTAGATGTCGGCCCACAAGAACCTATGGAAGCCACGCCTATTATAGAAGAAAGAACAGTAGACGCAAAGGCAACTCTAGTTAAAAACAAGGGGGCTGACACACAAGAACCAAACGAAGAGGCTGTTGTTACACAAGAACCAACAGCAGAGGTGGAACAACCCCATGAAGCAGAGGTTGGCACACCTATTTTCCATCAATATATTGAATCCAGGAGAACACCAAGTCCCGCCTTAGGAGGGAACTCTGAGAAACTTATTCTAATCTCTGAATTGCAAAAATGGAAGCAAGAAGCGATCTCCCTTCGGGAGGGGATGATTTCGGTAAAAGAACATCAAAGGGAAATAGAAACTTTACATAAAAAATGGATGGAAGTAGAATTGAAGAAAAGTGGAAGGATTACAAGAAGAGAGAGGCTCTGAAGAAACAAGAAGAACAACTGTTGCTGTTACAGGATCAGATTCGAGACCTCACTATTGATAAACAGAAACTTCAGGATCTCACCCTCAACTTGTTAGGTTGTAGGCGACCTTCTCCATCATATCCTATTTTTCTGTGGGAACATTACTTCTTGTTTCAATTGAAAGCCATTTTGGAGGACAAACCTTCTGTATGTTCCTCCACTCGTACATTTCTGGATGCTTTTCGTGCCTCAAACGTTGATGAAAAAATTTTGCTATGTGAATTATTTTTACACAATATTATTTGTGAACATGTGAGTATGCAGATGATTGTGACAATCTTCTCTTATATGGGATATATTAAATTAAGGGCTTTTCTATCCTTCATGAGGAATCATATTGAATGGAATCTGGCCATTAAATCTATGGAAACTAATGAGGAGAAGACAACATTATGGGTTTGGGTGGAACCAGGATGAGTTGCTGAGCTGAGAAGAGAATTCAGGAGAATATTGAGTACCCTTGGGATTAGAGGACCAACGCCCACTTATAGAAGAAGAATTGTGGACTTCTGTCTCAATCAATTTGCAATGATGAAAAGTCGAGCTTTGACAGGATTCTTAAAAAGTACGGAAGCCAAAAGTGTTGAGTTATTAAAGGGAGATCCATTCTCATTCCAAAATTTTGTGGTGGATGTTACACATGTATCAGCCTACACACAGATTGTACAATATCTTGGAGCTCTATGGTTGGCATTAAAGTTAAGGTTTCCTTTGATATAGTTTCCCATTGAGGATTACCAGATCAATTATGAATTAAGAAAGTATGAGTCAGAATCTTGGGTGCAGTAGGTGATGGCCAATCAAGGATACAGGTCTATACACGAAGACACAGCTGTTGCTTATGATCTCACAGATCTACACCAAAGGTATTCCCATGAAATATGAGTTTGCATAAGGACATGCAAGTATTTCATTTGGGGGGAGATGTTAGGTGCTTGTTTTGCACATTTTTTCCTACACCTATCTCCCTTATCTTGCTTCGTAACCTTAACTTATGGGATTATATTTACCCTTTTTCCCACCTTCTTACCCAGACTTGTGTTGTTTCACATTTCTTTTGTTATTTCGCAAATTCACCGATTATTATGATATAATATACCTTTTTATGACTAACTTATGGTGAATGTTTTGAGAAATATAGATGGCCTTTTGTGGTCCTTTCAGATGTTAAAGATCCTGAACATGGAGTTCACAGAAGTAGTTTGGATGGTGTTGTTACAACAAAGTGATGTTGTTACACCGTCGTGTTACATACCCAACAGCAATTGCTGTTACATCCTGCCGTTACAGAATCATTGGTGAATTGTTGATACAGTTGTACCATTGACCACTCTTTTATATATTGTTGATGATTTGTTCCTTGGAGGTTTCACTACAGCTGTGTTTTTTTATGATAGATGTAGGAGTTATCAACATTATATTTTGGGTATAATAGCCTAAGGGAAATTTTGATTTTAACCCTTTAATTCCTAATCAGAACTTTATTAGGGAGTGTTTATAACTGTATGAGTTCTATTTCGATCAGCATGAGAATCATAAGATTCTCATGACTGATATAATCCTAAATTTTCTTATGTAGCAACTATATATCTCTCTACCCTAGAGGTCAAGAGCGAATGAAGAACAAAGTTTTTTTGCCTCTGTAATTGCATTCAGATTAATACAGATCATATTGTCACTGCTGTTACATGTGTGCTTCCATTTAGGTTCGGTTAAAGTTTCTTTTCTACCTGCGACCTGCTAAGGAGGAAGGGCCCTCCTTCTTAGCAGGGATTGTAGCGGTTACAATAGTTGTGCATTTATGTAACTGGATTTCAGTTTATGTATTGTTAGAGTGTCGTTGCTGAAGGTTCAGTTGAGAATATATCTACTTTGATTTCTATACTTTATATGCTGTTACATATTTGTTAATAAAGACACTAGCTGGGTAATTACTGTGCGAAAAGTTAATAGATCAATTGAAGTGTGATTTCAATCTTGTGGATTCTTTTATTTCTGCATGAGTGATTTATTTCCAGCATTTTACTTCAGCAATGATTTCATTTCTTTGAGACTTCTTCTGGTTGATGTATCAGCACACATAGTGAAATTGTCATTGGAATAACAGACGTACTTGGATTGACAATTAAATGTGTGTTTTTCAGTCATTTATAAGTTATTTATATACTCCAACACTATTCAAGAAGTTCTCGATTCATTTCTTCCTGGAGGGGTTTCTCTTATTGACTTCGACAAATTGCTCTGAGAGTAGGCCTAGAGCTACAACCTGGACCTATTTACATCATTAATAGGTGAAATTTTTATCAACATTGATTAGTATCATGGGAATTTGACTAATTGGTTTCCCTTGTGTTTGACTTTAGCTTACATTATTACACATTGGGATTCATGTAGTACATTGGTTTCTATTTGATGCTATTGGTGGATTTGTCAGCTTTATGTCAGCTTTAGTTATTGGTTGGTTCAGATCATTTCCGTCATGCACTAGCCACATCTTGTTTACGTTGGAAAAATACTTCGAAATGGTTTTTTCATTTATTTTCATATGAGTTCCTCAGAATTATTTGCCTATGAGTTACACTCACGCTAGTTGATGGGGGATGCCTTAATTCCTTCTTTCAAGCAAATATTTTCCCATCGATACCTCCTTATTTCTCGGGGAACAATATCTAGAGTCCTTTTTTAGTACCTTAGGCTTTGAATTCATCAGTGGTAGATTCCTTCACCATCAATAGTGAGAATAAATAAATGTCTCCTGATTGATAGATTATCTCAAGTGTTTGACTTCAACACATTTATTTTTACTTGTTAGATTGTACTGGGGTACCTTGAATCTCATCATCATTATCTGTGGATTGCCTTATGTTTGTTAATGATATACATCAATGGCCAGTAATCAAAGGATTTCTCACATGGTCGACTTCAACTAATTTATTTCCATAGTGTAGAATTGTACCATCTACGGTCACTGAAGAGCTCAGGTTATGTCAACATCTTGGTTCACTCGATAGCTCCTTCGATTCTATCAATGATAGTGTCTACCTTATAGGTTGCAATCCATCACAACAACATCTTCTATGTTGACACCCAAGTTTGTGAAGTATCACTATTCCACCTATATGAATTTGTACTTTGAGGATCAATTGTGAAACATTAGTCACTAGACATTCCTTGAGCATCATTTATCAGAATTTCTTCTATATGTGATATTGAGACATAGTTCCATTGTGTTCCTTTACGGCTATTGTCCAATGATCCACTATTAATTCTTGAATTTTATTTGTACACTTACGTATGCACATTGGATCCACTCTATGATTGATCAACAAACATTCTTTAGTATCTCTTAGCATGGGTATGCTCGCCTCAGATATGAGTCTCCTTTTCGATTTCTTCCACAGGTTTTCAGTGGGCTGGAATATGGTGGTCTCCTCTCGGGTCCTCAAATTATCTCCCTTTATATTTAATACATTTATTCTATCATGTACCTCTTCTAACCTCATATTTTAGGGAGCATATTTTATAACATAATTCAACACTCAGGTAGTTCTAATGGTCTTGTATGTCCTTGGGCAACCCTTTCACATTCAGACTTGATCATTTATTAAAAAGAAATATTTTAAATTCCATACGTGACTCTTCCCTTCAAAAAGAATGTACATACATGTGCACCTCTATATGGAACCTACATATATAATCTAAAATATGAAGAAAATATGAAATATCTTATTTTCCAGGGAGAATTTACAGGTTTCAGCGAAAGCCCACCTATGGGAGCTTGTGGCCTAACTGAATAAACTGATTTTTGGTGGTATTTATACACCTCATGGGAAGGCATAATTACACTTGGATATAGGATAATGACATTATGGTCATTTCATTCCCTATATCAAGTCTGATGTCCCCTATGCCTCCTACACTCATAGTCATATGAAACACGTGTTTCCTCGCATAGATGTTTGTCCTTCATTATATGACATCCTGTTGCATATCCTTGAGAGGTGACTTTGTGGCTTGACATGGATGAATCCTGAGGAGGGTTTCATTGTTGCCGTAGTCAGACCAGGTTGTATCTCTCAACTATTCTTTGCTGATATCAACAAAGAAGATTTGTCTTGTTCATGATATTTTATGATCTCATGTTATATGATTCATGTTTAATATATCTCCTAATTTATATGATAATCCTTGATGATCTAACATGTTTATTATTCACATGATTTGAACTACTTGTTATATATATGCTTCTCTGAAATTTTTTGCAGGTTTAATTGCTTTAGAGGAAGCACAGGGTTTGAAACCTATCGGAATGACATCAAACGTATGACCTACATGTACTTATCTCAAACCTTCATATAATATTTTCTATATTTTTATTTCCCATTGTATGTTTTTTGTTGATTGTATGGCTTCGATTTATTGATGATGTCAACCCTTACCTTAGGTACATTTTCTCGCCAACAATAAGTTGTCAATCATTGAGATGGAGGAGATAAAGAAGCATGTATAGGAATTGTTAAACCAAGGGATCATAAGGGCATGTTATTCTCCATGTGGTTCACCTATTTTCTTGGGGCCAAAGAAGGATGGCACATGGAGGATGTGCATGTACTACATATCACTCAAAAAAATAAACGTGAAGAATAACTACCATCTCCCTTGCATTGATGATTATTAGATCAATTGAAAAATGTTGTTTATTTCATAAAAATATACTTGTGCAATGGCTACCATCATGTCAGTATTGTAGAAGAGAATGTATGGAAGATTGTGCTCAATAAAAAACAAGGTTTGTTTGAATGGCTAGTGATGCCATTCAAACTACGAAATTCTTAGGCCACATTCATGATAGTGATGAATGATATTTTCAGACCTTTTCTTGATGATTTTGTACTTATGTATCTTGATGGAATTATTTTTTATAGTAGGACATGGAAATATCATGTGAGTAATGTTAAAAAGGTGCTTTGTGTTTTGGAAAAGGAAAAATTGTATGTGAAAATGTCTAAGTATGAATTTTGTAAAATCTCTTTGGGTTACATAGGTCACATTATTGTAGATGGCTAGTTAAAATAAGATCCTTCTAAATTTGATGTGATTGTAAAGTGGCCTAAACCCACAAATTTTACATAGGTTCATAGCTATTTGGGTGTAGTACAATACTGGAGAAGGTTCATTGCCAACTTCTCCATTATTGAAACCCCCTTGCACGTATTGAAAAGTGTGAGACAAATATTTCAGTGGGGAGGAATGCATCAGAAAGCCTTTGATACACTTAAAGAAAATATCATCACCACGTTAGTTATGGCCTTACGATATCTCCAAAAACCTTTTCACTGATGTCAGTGGGTACACCATGGGATAATTATTTATGCAGTCAAGGAATCATGTATGTTACCGCTTAGAGATATTCTCTCGATTTGTTATGAACTACCGCACATATGATAAGAAGTTGTATACCTTGGTTAAAAGTCTGAAAGAGTAGAAGAACTCTTTGATCGATATGGAGATCACCATCCACACAAATCACTAGACCTTGTAATACCTCCTTTCACAAACTAAGCTTCAACAAGAACTTCGTTTCTGATAAATGAGATTCAAGTAATAATTTTATTGGTAATCAAATACAAGAAGGGGACTAGAAAAAAAGTGAAAACTCTGATTTCTCTCCCTCCTATTTCAACATCTATAGTTTTGCAAAATGATTCCTTGTCTTTCGAAAGTTATACTTAACAATATGTTGATGATGAATATTTTAAAAAGATTTATGCAAAGCTCACTCATGGATCACTGGTGGCATTAGGGAAATTTTGAGGTCTAAAATGGGCCTCCTAAGGAAATTAGAAAATAATAGTGGAAATAATAAAATAATATTTGATTACATCATCAAATTTTGGAGGGAAAATAGAAAAAACTATTAATTTAATGAAAAATATCGAAATTGATGGCAACCTTGATGTTGTTGGTTAACATCTTCTCCAACATGACCCTGCTGAGAACCAGACCCAGAATGACACTACTGAGAACCAGACCCACAATGACCCTGTTGAGAACCAGCAGTCGTTGATTGACCTTCGGGGGAATAAATATCACCCCCTTCCCGCAACCTGCTACCACTCATACCTCGACCAGTTGAACCTTGGCCACGCTCCATGGATGGAGTAGAAACCCTTCTCCTCTTACCTCCTAAGAATTAAAATATGAAACTTATTAACAACTAATTTAACTCACAAAGTTAATAAAAAATCAATTCCATATGTACACACATGTATGGAGATTTAAGATTATATTTAAATACCGTGAACATCCCACGATCCCTGAACCTCCATATGGGATTCGACTGATCTTCGTCGTTCATCCTCCATGATATATATCTATTGGTCGACATTTACACAAAATAGATTTCAAAAAATCAATTTGTAATTTATTGTACACAAATTATGTAGAACACAACTTTCAAAGCAATAATTTATCATGTGTGAAACTAAATTTAATCGAAAAAGAAATTATAAAAATGATAAGTTCACCAAATTGCGCTTTACATGGTGGGAGCACACTTGGTATAAAATTTACCACTTATACACTTTAGTTTGTGGGAGAAATGACACATGTACATATTTTACCTTAAAGTTATAGTGTTTTATGGATATTAAAATGAAGAACTTGTATTTACATCCATTCCAGAGATTGACTGTAGGGGCATTTACTAGGTATGTCACCTTTTATAAAAGATGAGATCCAGAGGCTACCTGGCCCTTTACAGACTCTGCCTATAGAACTTGTAGAAGTAAACACTAGAGGCATTAACAATATCAAATAACGTTTTCATGCTCAGACATGGGAATGTGTCTCTTTCCCTACGCAAAAAAATAGTTCAAGGTAGTTAATCTTCATAGACACGTCATAAAGCAGGTCAATGTGATCATCCCCAACTTACTTTTCATGAAATTAGGCTTAGAATCCTCTACAACCTGGTGGATGGAGTTGAATGGTAACTAGGTCAAGGCCTTTACAAAATACATGATAGTGAATAACACTTACTAGGTTATGCCAACAAATAAAGTGGCAGAAATGTTTTCTCCTCGAGGTTGTCCAATTGGGCGTGTAATACCAACTTCACCCATTTCCTAACAGGTTTCTCTCTTAGGTTACAAATGTCTTCCACCTTATTAGTTATATATTTTTCAATTTCCTGTGGATTCCTTGAATTTTTTCTCCCACCATCTCCCTCTCTCACTCCCCAAATTATTGTCATCAGACATGCCCCATTGAGGATCTGGAGCAATGTTTGCACCATAATTAGAACTGTCATTGCTGCTAATTGAAATTGGATTCATGTATACTAGATTGCTTGCTTAAGTGGCTCTTACTTGGACAATATCCTGAGATAGTTTGACATGATGGTCATATGAGGTTGGAAGCTACTTGGTGTAATTTTCCTTAAATCTTCAAAAAAACAGAGCAAAAATGTCATTTTCGATCATTTTTTATTAGCTTTTGCATACAGCAGATGTTATCACAATTGCAACACAATCATGTTCCATGAGCATGAATTATGAATGTCGCAAGCCAAATTGCAAGGAAATTTGCATTCATTTTAGGCAAAATAAGGCTATGACATTAAGGTCCATGCTAGAAAAAATTATGCAAATAAGGTTGCTAAGTCTTGATACTTACCATGTGTTTCAAAGCCATAACGAAGGTTGGTTTTGAGAGTGTCCTCTCAAAGCCCTGTCTTGAGATGAAATTTAATTCAATGTCTCTTAGAGTTGCAAGGTGGAATTGATAGAACTATTTGATTTCTTTACCATAGATGGATATCTCCTTTCATCTATACCTTTCTCTACCATCTTATTTCCAAGTGAAATGGGGATTTTCACATTTTGAATGCCATTACCATGTAATTTGGTAGTCTGCTAGCTAGACCTATCACAAATAAGGTTGTCATACCAAACTATTTCTCTTGCTCAACTCAGTGACCATGAATCTCTTCTCACACTCCTTACCATATAAGATCTTCAATTGTACATGTCACGCAAAGTTGGGGGTTCTAGGTCTACACCTATTAGGTAAAGTTACATATTTTATGTCATTGTGGTCCTTAAATTTGGAGGTGTTCCACCTGAAAAAGTAGGCATTAAATATGGATGAAAAGTATTTGTTTTAACTTTGATAGAATTTCCTCGTGGAATTACTGAATTTCTCGACGACATCATGCTAGATTTGCTTAGAGAAGAAGGTTTTGGAGGAGAAATTGAATTCTTTCGACTTATTTTTGGCATTGAAGTTTGAAATAGTAGTTTTGATGACTCCATTGATGACCTTGCTGAGGAATTTGATGCACACAATATTGACTTTGAAGATGGTTTAGAAGATGTTGAATAAGTTGTACATTTTGGTGTTGTCACTCAATGTTTCTTTGTTGTTGGACTTGATCAAGACATGTAATTTAAATTTACAAGCAGATTGAAGACCTTGAAGAGGTTTTAGATTTTGTTGTTCTCACCGAAGGTTTTTGTCTAGTTTTGTTTCTTGAACCATCATTTCCATAGGACATTTTTGGTGAATAGATTCTTGACCTTGATTAGAGGATATGATACCTTGAAGAGGCTACATATTTTGGTGACGTCACTAATTGTTTCTCTATTATTATGTTTGTTAAACATCTCACTTAGGGCGAGGCAACTCCACATATATTGTACAGTTTATGGGACATAAATCAATATGTAGAAATATTCACTTGGTTTTTATAATTGGATAGAGGAATGACTTAAAATGACCTTGTATGTCTTCTCATTTTAGAGCTCAAATTTTTAGGAAGGATTTAAGTATCCACCTTTCAAGAATCACTAGAAGAGGTTGATAAAGAATATAGGAAGACAAAAAACTAACCAGTGGTGTACTAAATGGATTTCTTTGGAGGTAGATTGGCATATGGACTTTTGGTAGCTGGAACTTTTCTAAATAAGTGAATGTATTTGAAAACCAAACCTCTAGTTTATTTTGGTTTAGACAAGGTCTAGAATTTGAAAAGTGAATTCCCTCTTTCTTCCTCTTACATGTCCAATGATCGGAATCTAGATTGAGGGAAAAAAATTTCCTAAATAAAAATTTTGCATTTTATTTGTTGTACACGAGTTTTTAAAAGATAATTAACTCATAAATTTCTCACAAAATACACTTAAAGCTTGACACAAACCCCTTCCCAATTGGCTAAATTTATATGATCCTAAAGACATTTTTATTTAACTAATGAGGGAGATAGCCCAATAAAACTAGTTTGTCCATATTCAAATCAAGTTGGTATCAAAGTACAATTTAGCTCATTTTAGTCAAGGTTAGTTAGAAGAATTAGCTATTGGTTTATGTCTTCAATTTCCTCTCAAAATGAATGTGTACGTGCTTTTGAGAGACACACTAGAGGAATAAGGTCCAAATGTTTGATGAAAATGTGCTATGAAAGTAAAGGTTTAAAGGCAAACATGTACAAGGCATAGTTGAGCCAAATGTTGTTGACAAAGGGCCTAATAATTTGGGTCTTGGTTATGAAAAACATGATGGAGAATGCTCCAAAGCCAAGGAGGCACATGAAGCTATTCCAGGAAGGAATTTTATTTCGTGTTCATTACCTCAAGCTTGTGAAGTTTGTGTTCATGATGAATGGAAAATTTTGACACCCACTTTGCAAGAAGATGTTAATAAACATGCAACTAATGAGAATGTAAAAGAAGAGGATGTTGAAAGCTCTATCTAGTCATTGAATTCATTGCTAGTATTCAGAGGAGAGCCACTACCTCATCAAATTCACCTCCTCAAGAAGGTGACAATGGTGAATGTTCAAGGTATAAATTTTCCTTTAATCAAATTTCACATTTCCATAATCGATGAGGGTCAAGATGATTCACATGATGAAGCGCAGCTAAAAGAAGCCCCATTGAAATGGTTTGCTAACAAATGGTTAAATTTCTTATCCAATTAAGGCCTTGCATGTATTTTGATGTTTAATTAATTTCTTTGCAAATTCAAAGTATGGTGCATGTTGCATGAAGTAAGATGTTGAAAGTAGAGTTATGTTGACACACTTAAATGCAACAAATATGGAAATTTGTACATGAGCTCTATTATTTGACTTGAGAGTCAGTTGTTTGAAGAGGCATGTTTTGTCGACTTGTGTTTGGTTGATGGTTTTGTACACCAATATGTAAGAGTACATGGAGATATTCACATCATGTGAATTTTTTTTTCTTTGAAGGAGAAAAATGATATGTCAGTGAGCTATGTTTCTTGCATGATGTGTTTTCAGTTTGATGGTTTTGTTTGTGACAAGACGTTACGAGATTTTGGGAAGGTCCACTCTTGAGCGAGAGCCTCATGATTACAACCTAATCATGAGAATCAAATGGGAGTGCATCCTTATTTTGAAAACAAATAGGATTCTGAGCTACCTAGGACTCAAACCATTATTTTTAAATTTGAAATATCATGGTGTGTTGTTTCAATGCCTGAATCCACAACCCTAACATAAATTGTTTTATTCTTTTTTTGCAGGATTTAGTTGGTTATATTAAAAGTCAGTTGAATTTAAAATTCTTGGATTAGTGGCATGAACCAAACATATTGTACATGTATTAAATAAGGAATTTTGCTCTCCCAATCATTTCTAAATCACCCATATCACCAAGAAAATATGTTTTAAAAGAACATACTTTGGTATGGGAAAGACCTTAGGTTTCAAATATTATAAGAAGGTTTTTGATATGGTTGAGAGAATGTGGAAAATAGAATCCATAAACAAATTATTTTTCAAAATGTATTACTCTCAAAGTATCAACAAGGAACATGTACAAGGATGTTCAATGAATTAACGCTATTTATTTAAATTCCATGATGTACATATCTTACTCATAATTTTAAAAAATTATTAAATAATGATCTAGATTGGATAATTATATTATTTTTCATATATTTTGATGCTTATAGAGTGAAAAAACTGAAAGAATCGACTTGTAGGGTCATTTTAATGGTGGGTGGAGAATTGGGGTCTAAAACCTTTTGGAATCATTTTGAGGCATTAAATGACATTTCTGGGGGTCAAACGATTATCCCTTGTGTCGAAATATTGACCATTATTCTACACTTAAAGAAATATCCAATGGTGCAAGAAAAACATCAAACGAATTTCATTCAAAATTTATGCCTTTAGTAAGTTGACCTATCATGTTGACCACCATGGTACGAGAGAATGACATTTTAGCCCCATTACTCATGCATGGAAAGCTAGCTACATGTGGAATTTTAACAAGACTCTAAAAGGTCTAAAATCACAAACCTCGTTAATGGTTGACAGAGTCAAATCTTACACCTAGTTGACTATCACTCTATGTTAAATACTTGGCCACTAGGAGGAATAAGAGTTCAATTTTTTGTTATTGTATTTTGTTCCATATTTGAAAATACAACTAGGAGTGTGAAGTTAGAGAGAAAAATGTATGAAGTTAAGTTTTTATAGCAACCTTACACGCTAAAAGTCTTAGCTAACTCTAGAGAGATTACCTCTTTCTTTGTACTCAGATATTTTCCATACCAGAAAAGAGAGAGTAGAGCATTTTTACATTTTAGTGTTGTTTTTCTCCCATAACGATTTCCTAAGGAAAAAGGAGTCTAGAGCATCATTACCTTTTAGGGTTGCTTGTCTCCCATATAAGGATTTCCTAGGAAAATAATTGTGTTGATTGTCTAGAGATATGTATCTGTGTGTTTCATTATGTTCTCTATTTCTTACATTGTGTTTCATTATGTTTTTATATTTCTTACATTTCCTATTGCCACGGTGTACATTTATATCTAAAGAGTCCAAAACCTCATTCAAGACCATATGTTTTGTTGATGTAGTTTGATTGGTTATATTGCATTTCTTTTGCAGTTGTTGCTGTGGGCCTCACCATCTAGTGATTTTAGGTAAAAAATTATTTACATGGAATTTTGAAGTATCCTAGAATGTTTATTATTTATCACTACTAGCCTTGGTGATTTAGTTGTTTGTTTTGATGCCGCTTGGTTACCCATATTTAATAGTTGTTCATGTTTAATTCATTGTTAAGGCTTTTTATTGGCCTATCAGGATGTATTTTTCTCAAATCCATAATGGCTAAAAGAATGAAATTTATCTATGAAAAAGAGAGGTCATATGGAAAAAAAATTGTTTGCAAGTGTTCTTTTGAACCCATAGAACTTGCAACCCCAATATGGATACAATACTAAGTAATACATAGCCTGCTCATCTAACTTAGCCAGGGATTTGCAATACTATATTTGAGTTGGCTAGCTCCATTTTAAGATATCATAATGTTAGATTATTATTTCTATAGATTTTGATTATGGTAGTAAAATGTTACAAAAAACCGGAAACTACAAATAATATTATTCTATATATATGTAAAAAGGATATGGTAGAGAAAATCAAACAATATTAAACTTTTCATAAATAGTTTAGATATAAATACATTTTCTAATTTTGATTGTAAATTCCAAGGCTTAAAGCAATAATTTTTCTAATAATTGTTTTTTAATTAATAAATAAAAAAGAAGCATTTTCAATCAAAATCACATCCAACATATAATAAAAATAATAAAAACAATTTAAAACTTCATACACTATGACATTACTATGGCAAAGAGCATAAAAATATATGTAAGCAAAAAATCATTTTATATAATAATGGAGAGCTTCAAATATACAAGAAAAAAAATCTTTCAGCCTCCTTGTATCCCAGAGAAAGAGTTGCTCAAACAATCATATTTTAAACAATTAAAACTTGGAGAAAATCATCTATTTTTGAATTTCAATTAAATATAAAAAATTAGTCAAATATTTCAAATCTGTTTTTTTGGCTAGTTGCAGAGTGTAGGTCAATTCTAGCTAGAGAGAGACTCCAAGAAGGGGTTTCAAGACAGAGCAGGTTTCCAACATTCCAGTCAAGAAGGGAGGCAAATATTTCCAACAAAAGAGGAAAGAAAAAGTTCCCTAGTGGTAGTGCTATTCAACCCAGTTAGTTAGTGCATGTTGCAGGCAAGAGTGCGAGTAGCTGGTAGTCTCCAAAGAGAGTTTCTAGAGGTAGAACGAGTTTCCCAAAAGCAGTACTACACATTTTATTAGGTAGGACTGCATCTAGCATGGAGAAAATTATCTGTTTTTGAATTTCAATCATATAAAAAATTAGTCAAATATTTCAAATTTGTTTTTTTGGCTAGTTGTAGAGTGTAGGTGCAGTTCTAGCTAGAGAGAGACTCCAATAAAGGGTTTCAAGACAGAGCAGGTTTCCAACATTCTAGTCAAGAAGGGAGGCAAATATTTCCAACAAAAGAGGCAAGAACAAGTTCCCTAGTGGTAGTGCTATGCAACCCAGTTAGTCAGTGCATGTTGCAGGAAAGAGTGTGAGTACCTGGGAGTCTCCAAAGAGAGTTTCTAGAGGTAGAACGAGTTTCCCTCCCTCTCAAACTACTCCCTCTCACATCTTCCTATTGAAGCAAGCCTTTAGCCC
Organism: Pinus albicaulis; assembly: GCA_034641835.2. Lineage (NCBI taxonomy): Eukaryota > Viridiplantae > Streptophyta > Pinopsida > Pinales > Pinaceae > Pinus > Pinus albicaulis. Next base: position 46,782 of record JAXQQM020065060.1, read on the forward strand.
ATTGAAAACTTGGTTATGACTAGGCATTTTATGTATAAGAAGGAAGTTGAACCACATTGAAGCCAAGAGGTTCACAAAAATTTCTTTTAACTATAGCCAAAGCCCCCACCTTTGGCTCAAGAGGAGATGACATTAGGAAAAATTTTAGGGGCTAATATTAGTAGGTGGGCTAATTTTCCATGATTTTTCCAAAAAAAGATTAGCTAATTTCATTTTTTTTCTAAAATGATTTGCCAAAATTTTATAGTAAACAATTATTTTGCCTTAAAAATGGCCATAAATATTATCTCAACTAATATAAAATCGTTGGAAATCTAAATATTTCTACAAAAATATCACAATTTGCATATTAGGGACTAGTAAGATTACCAAGGTTTCTAAACTTTAAGATAAAGTAGCATCCTTGATGTTAGTTTTTGGCCAGATGATTAGGTATAAAGTAAGAAATAATTTTGTAGTATATTGATAATATTAAAAATAATATTAGTTCAAGACTATTGGTCAGTTCCCAAAATAATGTGAGATGGAAGCATTTGATACATTTGCCACACTCAAAGAGTTGAAAATGAAAAACAATTTCTCTTATATTATCTATCATATACTCACATTTGATCTATGAAAACTCTTCGTGTTTTTTAAACATAAAAACAAAATAGTAAAAATTTAGACTCATCTCTTAATTCTTAAAGTACAACAAATATTTTTTAATTTTTCGAAATAATAATTAAAAAAATATTTAATTTCAAAATAATTATTATTTTATTATTTATAGATAAAATTAACAATAAAATATGTTTATAATGAACTGTTGTGAATGATAATATAAAAACTATTAAATAATTTTAATTGTACTTCAATCATTATATAAATTAGTATTATTCATTAAAAAAATACCTTTTGATATTTTAAATATATTGAAACCTCTACTATCAAAATTTCAAATAAGCATTTTTCTTCCTTCTTATACAACACTATGCCAACACCATGCTAACAAAATTCAAAGAAGACACAACTTCAAAATTTTACAGAGTTGAAATCTCAGATGCTACCACATCAAAACATTGTGGATCTCATAGAGTCATCTAGAAGCATTGTTACAAAGTGCTAGCATGATAATCGATGGAAAGGCTCAGAGGATGGAACAAATGTACACAAAACAAATTTCTATTCATAAAAGTTTTTCCATACATAATTACTGAGTTTATTTTTTTTGGTCCTTTTATTTTCATATATATCTCACAATGATCCAACCATAAACACTTAATTTACTAAATATAAAAACAGGCAAACATACACTAAATTAGAATTTTCCAAATATAAACTGAACTCTAATTAACTCTGCATTGCATGCATACATATGAGGGCAATGGAGTAATTTACTCTTTAATTATGATGTATAAAAGATGATGTAATGGTTATTTAGAGAGTCATTGCTCTGCCCCACTAATTCATATCATAATGCTTTGCTTCCTTAACAACGCTCAAATGTATGCGTTTTCTCAATTTTTTGTGTGTTTTATGTGAATCCTTTTGTGTGGGTAAAGATCTGATACTCTCCCCACTAAGGCCTTAACTGGAGCGTTTTCATATTCGTTACACATTGTCAAAACCAGTAAAATGTTAATATCCAGGGTGGTCATGGAGGGAACTATATAAGTTCAGCAGTGAAGACAAATTAGGTGATAATTTGGGAAACAATAGTTAGGTTTTTTAGTGCAGAGGGCCTCTTGTCAGAGCAGGAAAACATTCACTTATTTGGTTTGTTTTGTCTTGTCATTTCATTTCTTGATAGGGTGCCTCCTGCTCAAATGTTTAAGAACAGATTACAAGAATATGCACAGAAGAAATCTTTGTCATTACCTGTCTACCACATTGTGAATGATGGCTCTGACCAGCTTCCACAATTTAAGTGCCGTGTGAAAATCAATGGAAAAAAATATGAATCCCCTCCTGGTTTCAGCCGCAAGAAGGAAGCATAGAATGCTACAGCTAAGGAAGCTATAGCAGATTTGCAAAGGCAGGGATTTAAGTTTAAAGTAAGTTTCACTTCTACCGAATTTCTCAAGACCATTTTTAAAAGCTTTTTTTTTTAATATTTGGCATCTATTTTTCCCATTCTCTTTTTTAGGATTGTATCAGGTTTATTAACAATTTTAGTGATTTTTATTTCAAATATGGTGGATTTTAATAATTTTAGTGATTTGTTTTGAACATGGTAGAGTGTTCTGTAAACTTCCGTAATATATTTGCTGAGAAGGAGAGAAAACGGCCTAATTGTGTCCTTGTTGAGCTTGCTTCAATGCTGAACATGCTTCCTCCTACGTATCACTTTATGAACTCTATCACAGCAACTGTGGAGATTAATGGGGCTTCCTACACTGGAACTCCAGCAGACAGTCAGAAGGAGGCTGCAAACAAAGCAGCATTTGTAGCAATTTGGGCAATTGAGCCCCATCACTGTGAGTTTCTGGGCCATGGAAAACATTCCAGTCAAGAGTTGTCTCAAAGAATGAAACAGCACAAATGAAAGAGGAGAACTGGAATAGCTTGACACAATCTTGATGTGTGACAAAAGAGTTTTGTTCAGGTTTCGAAATTTTGATTTTTTTCTCACTTCATTTCTGTTTAAATGGATTGATTTTAGCCTATAAGGATATTTAGTTATACCTATCGTGGCTCTAGAAAAATTTTAACACACAACACCAAAATTTTAATACATAGCACAAAAATACATTTTAATACATTTTTAATACACAACACAAAATTCTAATACATTTTTTAAATTCAGAGCACAAAAAATTTTTGAGCGTAACATACCCGACACAGAAGTCGACGAGCGTGGACGGCAGGAGCACCAGGGCGGCCAGGAGGAGCAACGGCGCGAATAGAGCGAAAACAGTAAACCACAGTGAAAGCGCGCAAACAATGAAAACGGTAAACCACAAACATTCGCGGGCGATTTATTTATAGAAAATAGTTCGGCTGAACTATTTTAAAAGTAAAAGTTCGGCCCAACTCATAGTTCGGCCGAAATTTTTTAGGAGTTCGGCCGAAATTTTGTTGCTGGTTTTCCAATCTCAGGAAAAAATTTTGTTTTCCCGCACCGTCAGTGTGCCGTCAATCTAAACGGAAACACGAGTTCGGCCGAACTTTATAAGAAAGTTCGGCCAAACTATTACAAAGTTTAGCCGAACTTTGTAAAATGTTCGGCTGAACTATTGTTGAAAAAAAATTTCGGACCCCGATTCTCACAAAAGTGTAACCTAGCTTCATGTTTCCGCCCCTAAGGCTTCATTAATTTAACCGTAAAAAAAAAACGTAGCAAAAATTTGAATTTCATATAACAGAGGCTGAGATCTAAATTCTATATGATATGGATTCCAAACCTTGTCTGCATCCTGAAGCACAGGTGTGATTAGGCCTCCATCCATAGCCACAGTGACCGCAATGTTTATGCTGCTATTGTAGGTGAAAATCTTACCATCTTTGCAGCTTGCATTGATCGCTGTGTGTTTGGCTAAAGCAAGGGCAGTGGATTTTGCAATAAATGAATTCATTGTCACTCCTTTAGACTTGATCTGCACATGAGAGTCCAACTTGGAAAAATTAGTAGTACCTCAAGGCATCTGCATACAACAAAGGTCTTTTGCCTCCTCATGAAATTATAAATCAAGTTAAATTTTCATACTGCTGGAAACAAACTTCTCAGGGAAGCTCAACATTAAGGTTGCATCCAATATGCCCATAATTGGCACATGTGGATAGCATCAAAGTCGACGGTGAGTAAGACTACTTACTTTAAAAACAAACTCTCATGAAAAGAGGCATGGGGCCTCATCCTTCTATAAACTATAATACATGCCATAATGGGAATCTAATGTCTAGATTATGTTGACCAGGTATAACCTACAGGGAATATGCACAAAAAAAAAATATGGAGGAAAAAAATGTAACTAAAGTATAGAAATGTTGAGAACAACTTCATAAAGCCACAAAATGCCAATTAGATAACAAGAAATCACACCCAAAATTTAATCATGGAAATTGCACCATGCTGAAGCTCAAGATATCATATTGATAGATGGATGGAGAAGAAAGTTGCACTCCTCAACATATCATAGTTATAGAATGTGACGGTGAAAAAATGGGGGAGGAACAAATCAAATATTCAATGCCAGAAAATACACCATAATCAAGTTAATAAATGAGGAAAAGAATGGCAAAATTGTTTTCATTTCATGGTCCATCTCATATATGGTTGTACTAATGTTAATTAATTTTTTGTAATAATATATGGTCTAGCATATGATGAGGTCAACATTACCCATGTTACAAAATCTCCCTCATACAAGACTGTAGAGGCACCTCTCAGCACAACCATCATTTAGAAATCGAGTTGTCTTTAGTGCAAATTTTTGAAGGCTTTTTCGGTGAATTTTTCCAGTCTAATTTCTTTAAAATCCCGCTAGATTCATTGAAAATAGAAATTTTACGGGTAACGTTGCACAATCTAAGTGTCCTAGGAGTTCTTTAGGGTGTTGAATCTGATCAAATCCAATGGGTGGAAATGGAAACTAGTACTACAATGATGAACATGTCCTTTTTAGGACAAACTAGCAAGCCAATTATTCTCAACCCACTTGAAACACTAGTTCTATGCACTTCCTCAATGCAGGCATCATTAGACACTGTAATTTCCATTTAAATCAATCCATATTTAATCTTTTTTACTTTCATCATTTGCACCGGTTGGTTTCTGATTGATTTTGATTTTCCTTTCTTTTTTACATGGGATTGAAGAAATTTTGTATTTCTTTAGATGATTTATAGGTTTCTGATCACTGAGAAACTGTAAACTACAGCTAAGCAAGATGAATGAAGAATTTCAGAATCACGTCTCAGTTTCAGTGCAGACCTCAATCATTGAAGAGAGCCATCGACTTGAGTCATCAATTGAGAAGCGTCTTGAAAGACACCTTGAAAGATATACTGACCGAATGCACGCGAGATTTAAGGATATTGTTAGCAGAGCACCCAATGTCATGCAGCATGTGGCAATGCTAGTATCTAAAAATGACTTCTTTACAGCACTCTGTCAAAATATTGGCAAAAAAATATCATCTCAGGGACCTGTAATTGCTAAAGCAATTTCAACAAATTATGATAGAACTGCAATGGCTATAGCAAGAAACATGTCACAGGCTAATCTTATTTCCTTTATAATTAGTAATTACCTTTCACACAACTAATGTACCTTCTTTTTCTTCCTTTCAAATTTCAACCCATTACAAAAAGCATATTTTGAAAACACGCTTAATATTTAGACATTGATAACTGAACACATGAAGTCATGTTTCCTGTTGAGAGATTTTCCTCATTTTTGTTGCTATGTCCTACCTACAGGTTTTCCAGTGTTCAATTACATTTTCAGTCAAATTATTTCATATATTTCTTGAGCCTCCTAACTAAGGAAAGTAATTCTTACAGTGTTTTTTATTCGTTGCATTTTATTATTATGGCAGAAGCAAGAAATTAATAGTGATCTACTACAGAAATACATTTCTTCTTCAACAAGAATGCATATCTCAAGCGAAACACTAGCTAAATTTTACTTTCAAACATTATAGGTTTAGTAAGTGATGTATCTTCCTCACAGTATGTATATTTAAAATCACATTTGCAGACATTACAATGCATATCAACCTTTGGAATTTGTATTTATTAAAGGTTCTATGCCGCATGGTTTATGAGGCTACTGTTTTAAATATTTACTTCAATGACCATAATGTTTGTTTCCATTCGTGATGCATTATTTTATTTTTCCAAGTAAAAACATTGAGGAAACCCAACGGATGCTTCCCCACATTCCTGGATGGAATTCATAGTAAACCTGTTATTATATATTAGTGTGCCTAATCTAGTGTTATTAAAACTGGGCATCAACTGGCTTAGAACTAGCCAAATGACCAGCAACATTGGCGACAATTGGTTCATCACCCCTTGGGCTAATTCTACCCATGAAGAAATTTTGTATTTCTTTAGATGATTTATAATTTTGTAATCATTGAGAACCTGTAAACTGCAGCTCGGCAATATGACTAAAGAATTTCAGAAGCACGTTTCAGTTTCAGTGGAGACCTCAATCATTGAAGAGAACCATCGACTTGAGTCATCAATTGAGGAGCATCTTGAAAGACACCTTGAAAGATATACTGACAGAATGCACGCAAGATTTAAGGATACTGTTAGCAGAGCACCGAATGTCATGCAGCATGTGGTGATGCCAGTATCTAAAAATGACTTCTTTACAACACTCTGTCAAAATGTTGGCAATGAAATATCATCTCAGGGACCTGTAATTGCTAAAGCAATTTCAACAAATTCTGATAGAATTTCAATGGCTATAGCAAGAAACATGTCATAGGTTAATCTTATTTCCTTTATAATTAGTAACTACCTTTCACACAACTAATGTACCTTCTTTTGCTTCCTTTCAAATTTCGACCCATTACAGAAATCATATTTTGAAAACACGCTTAATATTTAGACAGTGATAACTGAACACATGAAGTCATGTTTCCTATTGAGAGTTTCCTCATTTTTTTTTATCTGTCCTAACTACAGGTTTTCCAGTGTTAAATTACATTTTCAGTCAAATGATTTCATATATTTCTTGAGCCTCCTAATTAAGGAAAGTAATTCTTACAGTTTTTTTTGTTCGTTGTGTTTTCCTATTATGGCAGAAGCAAGAAATTAATAGTGATCTACTAGAGAAATACATTGCTTCTTCAACAGGAATGCATATCTCAAGAGAACCACTGGCTACATTTTGCTGTCAAACATTATAGGTTTAGTAAGTGATTTATCTTCCTCATAGTATGTATATTTAAAATCACATTTGCAGACATTACAATGCATATCAACCTTTGGAATTTTTATTTATTAAAGGTTCTATGCCGGATGGTTTACGAGGTTACTGTTTTAAATATTTACTTCAATGACCACAATGTTTGTTTCCATTCGTGATGCATCCTTTTCTTTTTCAAATTAAAACATTGAGGAAACCCAACGGATGCTTCCCCATATTCCTGGATGAAATCCCTAGTAAACCTGTCAGTATATACTAGTGTGCCTAATCCAGTCTTATTCAAACTGGGCATCAGTTGGCTTGGAACTAGCCAAATGACCAGCAACATTGGCGAAAATTGGTTCAGCACTCCTTGGGCTAATTCTACCCATGCAAACCTTATTCTACCATTGGATATCCATATCAATGGTCTGTGTTCTTTAAGAATACACTCTTGTGACCTTTGAACTTCAATGTAATTGTCAAGATACATCGGTAAAACCTTACCTGTTTGAATTATGGGCTATAAAACAAGAATTTTTGTACATATGTAGAAGAACCCTTCGCTATGCAGGTAGAGGCATCCTAAATTTAGCAAATATCCCTTTTATTTTACTGTCTTTAATGTGTTTATGGAATGCTCATGTTTTCATAGCAAAATCTTGATGAACTGATAAATTGAATATGAAAGGTAAATTAAAATTTGATAGATAGCCCCCCAAAGGATTAATATGGTTCAGATTTGTACTATCCCAAGAGTATTACGTGGACATGTAATTTGAACCAACTCTGCCTTAAAACAATTTCTATAAGATTAGATCTGCAACTTCTGGAATTTAGCAATTACTTTCATAAACAAATCTGGGACAAAATTGGTTGTTATTACGGCCATCATCACATATTGATTGGACTTGGGGTTGACCCAATTGACAAGAGGAAACTTTTATGAATTCATTATTTTCATCCTATATCTGAATATGTTGGTGGTTCTCCTTTTGGGTGCTTTTCTAAGTTATGAGTATCTCAGGTTTAGAAGCATCAAGATCTTTGGTAGGTCATGTTTAGGAAGCTCTGTGCTTGTTCCAGCAGGCATGACTACAGACAAAATGAATGTACAAAGTTTCCTTCTAAATTCTATAAGAACTTAATTGAGTCTTGTGCAGTGACCACATCCTGGAGAATGGAAGTTCATGTAGAGAATTATCATTGGGGAAAAGGTGCAAATAACCCCTTACGAAGGACATGTAATTGTCTAAGCCAACATGAATGAATGCATTATTTTCATCCTATATCTGAATATGTTGCTGGCTCTCCTTTTGGGTGTTTTTATAAGTTATGAATACCTCATGATTAGAAGCATCAAGCTCTTTGGTAGGTCATGTTCAGGAATCTCCGTGCGTGTTCCAGCAGGCATGACTACAGACCAAATGAATGCACAAATTTTACTTCTAAATTCTATAAGAACTGAGTTTAGTCTTGTGCACTGACCACAACATGGAGAATGGCAGTGCATGTAGAGAATTGTCATTGGGGAAAAGGTGCAAATAACCCTTTACGAAGGACAGGTAATTGTCTGAGCCATCATGAATGAATGCATTATTTTCATCCTATATCTGAATATGTTGGTGGTTCTCCTTTTGGGTGTTTTTATAAGTTATTAATACCTCAGGATTAGAAGAATCAAGCTCTTTGGTAGGTCATGTTTAGGAAGCTCTGTGCTTGTTCCAGTAGGCATGACTGCAGACCAAATGAATGCACAAAGTTTCCTTCTAAATTCTAGAAGAACTGAATTGAGTCTTGTGCAGTGACCACATCATGGAGACTGGAAGTGCATGTACAGAATTATCATTAGGGAAAAGGTGAAAATAACCCCTTACGAAGGACAGGTAATTTTCTGAGCCAGCAAGAATGAATGCATTATTTTCATCCTATATCTGAATATGTTGTTGGCTCTCCTTTTGGGTGTTTTTCTAAGTTATGAATACCTTAGGATTAGAAGCATCAAGCTCTGTGGTAGGTCATTTTTAGGAAGCTCTGTGTTTGTTCCAGTAGGCATGACTGTAGACCAAATGAATGCACAAAGTTTCCTTCTAAATTCTATGTGAACCGAATTAAGTCTTGTGCAGCGACCACATCATGGAGAATGGCAGTGCATGTAGAGAATTATCATTTGGGAAAAGGTAAAAATATCCCCTTACGAAGGATAGGTAATTTTCTGAGCCAACACGAATGATGATTTGATCCTTGATTTCAGAGTGTCATGGTTGAATGCTATCTGTAATTCAACCATTTTGTAATGGTTCTATATAGTGGCTCTTCTTTGATAACGTAATACTGTAAGATGTAAGAACATTCTCTTACACAATTTCAAATATAGATGGACAAAGTAGGGCTAGTAACAAGCCAACTCGGTTCATTTATTGGATTTTCAGTCTCCATTGATTCTATACGATATACCAAATGGCATTGTCTCTGTCAACACATACCTTGATTGCAGGCCATGTTTTGGAAAACGATTCATTTGTTTTCCGCCAATGAATAAGGTATATAAAATATTCCTGTCAAGACTGTGCATGTTATATGGGGCAGACGTTGTGTTTGCTTGAGTGGCTCACTCTTTGAGTTGTTGGCTCTATTGGATCTGGGTTGGATTTAATTTAACTTTCTGGCTTTTTAGCTTTTGGATGCGAAGAGGAGTGGACTAAATTGGTAGTGATGGGGTGGGAGTGATTTGCCTTATGGTCAATTTTGTTTTAATATCTCTGTCAATATTTTTTTGTTACAATGATCAAAACAGGTATTAGAATTGCTAAACCAATAATCAAATCGGATTATAAAAGTGTAGAAATAGTAAAATTTGATGAGCATTTAGGATTTGAAATTCTTACCATGGTGAAAAAGATGAAATTTATTCTAAGTATCCTCTTACAATAAGTATCTTTCGTACCTGCGTTCAAATTGGAAGCAAAAGGTATGAAGTCTTAATTATCTATTGCACAATATACAATGCCCATCTTATTTGAGTTTGTCTCTATTTTTCATATTTCAAAATATTTCCAAAATTAACTATCTAAATAAAATAAATATGGGAATTTGAATTTTCTTCTATTTCTATGTAATGGTGGAAATAAGAATAACCAATTAGTTTCTTGATATTCTTTAGTTTCAAATTTTAACCATGAATTTGTCTCTGTTTTTCAAATTTCAAAATATTTCCATAATCAACCATATAAATAAAATAAAGATGATAATTTGAATTTGCTTCTATTTATATCCAATGGTGGAAATAAGGATGGCCAATTAGTCTCTTCATCTTATTTATTTTCAAATTTTATCCATTCTATATTATAGAGACTATAACTGATTTCTTGTTTCTAGTCTCTATCCCTTTAGAATTATAAATTTTAAATAATTTCTTGTTTCAAATGGCATAACCATCCGCAAACCTCAGATGCAGAGATATTGGACATGTGTAGAACCCTCAATTTCCAGATGCTATCACAGGATACTTTTCTTCATGCAGTCCAGAACGACTTCATGCCATACCGAATGATAGTGTGGGCCATATACATACATCAACTGCAGGAAAACCGTACACCCACTCCTAACATCACCAACCGTACACCCACTCCTTAGATCACCAGGCTGCCACCAAGAAGCAGTAGCAGTAGGGCTGTCACACTAGAATAAAACATCAGCAACAACAAGAAACCATCTCCACATGATATGTCTTGCCCATTAAGAAAAAGTGAAAGAAGAAAGCGTGAGGACCGAGATTCTTCTCTGGGATTTCTATTGAAACAGAATTCATTCATTGGACAAGCATCCAATTTGAAGTTTGATATGGAGGAAACAAATTCCAGACTTAGAAACCTTGAAGAAGAGATAACATGCATGAGGAAAAAAATCAATGGTAGCATCAGAGAAGGAAAAATAACAGTGATAGTGTGACTGCAGAAGGTGAGTTCTTTGATAAATTATTTGGAGAATTATGGAGAAGTTTGAATGTCATCATCAACACCATTGTCTGTGATGTAGATCATCAAAGAAAATATCCTCTAGTTATCCTTAGAATTGAAGGGGTAGCAAAAGGAGTAATTAGTGTGTATCATTTCCCTCAAGTAATCACTAGTTGAATAGAGTTTTCCTATGAGTCAACACATGATTCATATCTATTAAGTTTATTATCTATCAAATTCCCTTTAGATAAAATTCCACTAGTGTGTATAGGAAATATATTATTAAATAAAAAATAAAGCTCTGACAATTATATTAATGAGAAAAACCTAACACTCCTCAACAATTTAGGCACACCTTAAATTAATGATTTGTCACAAACTAACATTTCTTAACACCTCGCATGTCTTGGAACATATTTGTACCTAGAAAATCTTGTCATTACACTAATTACCATGGACATGGTGGCATGCGCTAGCACCACATGGAACTCTCCTAGCATGTTTTAGCATGCATGTAGTCCCTAGCATGCTTTGGAACACCTTGGTTGAATGCATTGACATACATTAGTACTTGGCACACAATGCTAGTTGGCATGTATTGGGACCTATTATTAGTGTGACTAGCATGCCCCTTTTGAAAAAGATAAAGTCTTGACTTATTAACCCTCTTATGTGTTCATTTCCTTACATTTTAGCTTGGTTATTCCTTTTGTTTCCTTGACACTTCTTGACACGTATTGAGATACCCTGGCACCCTGAAAATCCTTAGCACCTGGCATGTATTGGCATATCTTGGGACTATTTGGAACATATAATTAGCACACCCTGGAACTCCCTAGCACACTTTGGCACTTCATTACATGCCTTGATATTCCATAGCATGCCTTACCAATGCTTAGCATACCTTGTCACTCCTTCCTTGGCATGATAGCTAGCACTCATTAACACTAGTCCCTCACACACGTTCCTCATATTCATTAAATTCCATGAATTTTGACCTATTTCTCCCTTAATGTTTTGTCCTATTACTCCTTAACACTCCTAAACATCCATTAGCACTCTCTAGAATACCTTAGCAGTATTCAACATGCCATTCCACTTCATAGCATGCATAAGAGTCCTTGACACATATTGGCGCTTGGCACGTGTTGGTGCTTGGAAACTCTTAGCATGTATGGAACACGTTGAGATGCCTTGGTATGATTTGGAATGGTTTAATTTATTTTAGATCAATTTTTGGAAAGTAGATGAGAAGCAACAAAGGAAGACTTAGCACTTAGAATGCACTAAGACTTTTCACTTGGCACCTATTGGCACCTAGTGTTGGTGTGCCTATCATGCCCCTCTTAGAAAAGGTAAATTGATGACTAATTAACCCTCTTATGTGTTCATTTCCTTGTAGTTTAACTTTCTTCTCCCTTTTGTTGCCTTGATAGTCCCTAGCACACATCGACACACCCTTGAACATCTTTCCATGCCTAATCAATTGGCACATATTATCATGTTTGACATGCCTTCGCACTATCTGGCACATCTTAGCATTCCCTAGAACGCCTTGGCACTCATGTCCTCACAACTAGACTTTTCATTTTTTCACGACTTGGGAACCTAATCAAGTCCTTGGCTACTGTAGTTCATGTGAAAACATTGGCCTGCTTCAACCCCAACAACTTGACCAATTGCACCTACTACAAGTAGATTGTGCCTTATTCACCTAAGAACTGCCTATAACTCATCTTATGCCACTCATATCCAATCTCAACTTGTACCACTTAACTATTTACCAAGACAAGGATCACATGATCTAGCCATGGCCATAAAACAACTAAGCAACATAGCTTACACAGACAATATTTCACATGTATGTTTAGTTCATATAAACAATAGAACATTAACTAAGAGTATGCAAGAACCACAAGATTCACAAGGCACACAAGATATAAGGTCACACAAGCTGTGTGCCCCAAAAATTATACACAAAAATTTACAATATGCAATTATCTAGAATAGTTTAAAACATGAGCATGTAGCCAAAGTGTGCTACATCTCATATAAAAAAAATAACTAAAGGAAAAACAATTTTGTGCCTAGCACAAAGTGATCTCCCTTTGTTTAAAACTGCTATGTCGAGCCCCTTATAAGAACCATAGGCTTGCCTCCTATAAATCCTATTATAAACTTATCCTAACACACTTTGTCCTTAGCACATTTTAATTCACTAACACTCCCTTGCACACACTCTTATTTGTTCCTTGCCATGCATTTTGACCTAGTTATCCCTTGATATGCCCCAACACTCCCTAACACTCTAGTTCAGCATGCATTGACATTGTAAGACACGTGTTAGCATACCTTTTCATTCCTTTTCATGCCCTGACCATCCCTAGATATCATGCCCTCACAACTACCCTTACTGAATTTTCGACTTGGGAACCCAACCAAGTCCTCGCTTGACTACAAGAGCTTGACCAAGTTATAGTTACTACAACTAGACTATATTGTTGAATTGTGTAGCTTGGGAGGTACTCCACAAGCCTAGTGAGAAGGCTTTGTGTGAGTTTGGTCACAAAAGGATTTGTGGGAATAGAAGCAAAGCAAAGGGATTTTGGACCAAATATGCGGTTTAAAATCTAAAAGAAAATTAAAAAGGAAAATTAATATTTCCAAAGTTCTTAGTGGATAAAACCTGTAAGTTCTAGAGGGTTCCTAAGACATCTAGGAAAAACTATTTAAGGAGTCCTTAGGATGAAGGAAATAAGATCAAGTGAGAAGGAGCTCATTTGATAAGGGGGCGAAGAGACATGTAGTTCTAAAGAGGCCATGATCGTTATCATGTTTAACATTCATTAAGATGCCTCTATATGATTTGGCATGGTTCAATATTAAAGTTATTTGAGATCAGTTATTTGAAAGTAGAAGAGAAGTAATAGAGGATGATTTTCACTTAGAATTCACTAACATTTGGTACTTGAAACTCATCTCCACCTACTGTTGGTGTGCATAACGTGCCCTTCTTGGAAAATGTAAATTGATGACTTATTAACCCTATGATGTGTTTATTTCCTTGTATTTTAACTTGTTTCTCCTTTTTGTTTCCTTGATATTCCTTGGCATGTATTGTCACACCATTGCAGATATTGGCATGCCTTAGCACTTGACACATATTAGCATATTTTACATGCCTTCAAACTATTTGGCACATGTTAGCATTCACTAGCATGCCTTGTAACTCATGCCCTCACAAATATCCTTACATTTTTTAATGACTTGGGAACCCAATCAAGTCCTTAGCTACTCCATTTCATGTGACATTGGTCTGCTTCAGATGTAACAACTTGATCAAATGCACCTACTATAAGTAGATTTTGCCTTGTTCACCTAAGAACTTCCTCTACCTCATCTTAGGCCAGTCATGTCCAAGCTGAAATTTTCCCACTTCAGAACTTACCAAGACAAGGATCACATCTAGCCATGGCCATAAAAAAAACTAAGAAACATATCTTACATAGAAAATATTTCACATGTATGTCTAGTTCATATAAACAGTAGAGCATTAATTGAGAGTTTGCAAGAACCACGGGATACACAAGACACATAAGATATAGATCAGCACAAGTCGAGTTCCCTAAAACTTATACATAACAATGTACAATATTGAATTGTCTAAAATAGTTTAAAACATGAGCATTCAGCCAAAGTGTGCCACATGTCATATAAAAATAATAGATAAAGGAAAAATAGTGTTGTGCCCAACACAAAGTCTCCCTTTTTTTTAAATTGCTTTGTCAAGCTTGTTTGCACTCTATAATTTAGAAGATTGGAAAAAATAAACTATAAAGCACAACATCAAACCACTTTGGAGTCCACGACCTAGCCTTCCTAGACTCAGAGAGGGCTCTGTCTCTTTTATGATGTAAATCGATTTAACTTTCTCTTTATACATATTGCTATTAGGCTAGTTATAGTGATGGGGGTTGTTTGTTTGATTTATTGTGTGGTTGGACAGATAGGGTTGCAGAAGATATTCCATTGGGCGATGGATTCAAAGGCTAGAATGGCACATCAAAATCAAGAGAAAATCACAGGGAAAGTTAACTATGCTAAATGGATTTTAAGAGTTGTATGAATTATGAGGTGAAAGAAACCGTAAGGTTCGGTAGTGACTAAAGAGCAATTAAGAATTATTTGATCAGACTTCAGCAGAAAACATTTAGGTTGTAAATGTAGACAAAATTAAGGTTCTTTGACAACGAATATTAATCTAAAATTTATGATTTACAGTTAAACGAGCAGATACACAGCAGAGAAAACAATGGAAACATTAAATAAAAAAAAGATGAAACACATCACCATTTTGACACAGCTCAAGAATCCTGTAAACGGTCTTTGATTTTTGATGCCCAGCTCTAAAAACTAAAGTTCTTCAATAGTAGTTCTTACAATACAGGTGCTAAAATATCCAACCTTTTATAATGAGAATTCTAGTGGTATTTAACTAACAACTAAGTCGGTTTGCCATAATCTACCCTGACAAACTTTCATTGATTACAATTTAAGCAGAAAATGGATAATTATGGCCTTGCAAGGTTATGATGAGGTGAATATGTCAGCCACCATTGGCTGTATTAACTTTGATGACCCTTTGTGAATTATAAGGTGAATGCAATTAGGCTTTTAAAATTATGAAAATACAACGTGAGACAAAATTGATGTCTGGCCCAACCTTTCTTGCACTGTCTTGGCTGGATCATTAACTCCAGTGCGGCACCGATTGCTTTGTTTTTCTACTTTCTTACTATCCGGCACTATTTTGATGGAAAAATCTTGCCAAAATATATCATCCTTGTTCACATCTAAGAACCATCATCAAAAAACAAATTCTTGAAAATCGTGGGATGTTTGTCATGCTATGAAAAATGGGCAAAACTGCTGAAAATAGGGGTCAACTCAGACATTTTTTTCTCCCCAACAATGAAACCTATGAAAAACATGAGAGAGGTTATTGTTCTTTACCCCGTGATGATCAAAAATCTCTCTCTTATTTTCAAAATTCATCTCCAGATCTCCACAACAGTCACCACAAAATCATGACCAACACAAAAAAAAGGAAATTTGAAAAATAGGGTTGAGAGATGGCTTTCGATTATCCCAATTGAAGACACCTTTGAAAAATATGGGAGAGGCATTTTTTCTTCAGCCCGTGCTGAATAAAAACCTCTCTCATTTTGTCAAAATTAGTTCCCATCTACCTGGAATATCGCTAAAAAACGAACTGGTAAAAATGGCTAAAAAATTGTTTTTCATTTGGGGAAAACGATTTTGCAAGAGAAAAGTGGTATTTCAGACCCTTCTAAAGTGGTAAGTGGTAATAGAAAGGGAGGGGGGGGGGGTGGTAATATAAAGTGGGGGTCATTTGTTTTGGACCCCCCCTATAAGGATAAAGTAAGGATGGTAAAGGGGGGTTAGAATGAAACGTAGGCCATCGGATTTAAACATGACGATGGCGTGATGAGGTGGAAAGCCTTTGCTTCTTGTCGGGTATTTTAGCCTATTTATTCATGAAATGAGATATAAACCTCGTATTTTTGCCTTAAATTGTTATCTTTTGAAAAAAAAATATTAACAAGCATATAGCGTCATCAAAAACTCATTGGAATGATCAATGGTGAAGAAAATTTTCTGACCATCACCAAAAGTAACAAAAAGAGCATTGGTGAGGGTCATTAAAAATTTTTCACTAGAAGTGTCACCAAATAGAGAATTAGTGATGGGCCTTTAACGACCCTCAGTAAAAGTGTCATTGAAAATTTCTTTGGTGACGAACTTTAAAGGACCATCACTATATACACATACAGTGATGCTTTTTTAAGGACCATCACCATCTGTGACATTGGTGACGGACCTTAAAGGTCCATCACAAGCATGACCCTCACCAATGTCCTTTTTTCTTGCAGTGATGTAGACTGAATTGTGACCCTATCATGCCTTATAGGATGGTTTGAGGCATGGTTCCCTCACTCTTGAGATGCTATTTGGATTATGAGGAAAATGTACATCTATTTACATGTTTATTTGATCCTGAGAAATAGAGGGTGCTATCCAACAATGTAATCGACGATGGAGTTGTGTTCGGTTTTTTCTGGATTTGTTATTTCCATTGAGAGCGTGAATGGATTAATGTTTTTCTAACATGTTTCCACATTGTTTGTAAACATTTATACAAAATGGGAAAGAAAAGGGCTTGGTAGATTATCATGGTCCTTCCTGTGCAAGACCTTAAACAGAAGATCATATTTTCTTGTAAGTGTTTATTTTGCTCTAAAATACATGGGATAATAGGGATATTGATTGGATTAGAAAAATATACTTAAATATTCTTATTTAAATTAATGGACGAGAGGAAACAAACTCAGAAGATCCATATTATACCACCCACTAACAAAACAAACACTTACGCTCATGGGCAAGTGATTCCTTATGAGGTGACGTGTAAGTATTTTAGAGAAGCAGTGCTTCGATCTTGGTATTAATAGTGTTTTATCATTTTCTGTATGTATTGAAATTTCAAGATTTATTATGAATTAATTCTTTCTCATATGGCCTGGTGGATAAAAGAGGACATCATGGAATCAAACGAAGATCCTCATTTGTGAAAAATAGGGGCTGCAATCCCATTGCATTATAAAAGTTATTATTCCAAGCCCTAGGATAACAATATTTACATATAACATATATAAACATGAGGAAGAGGAAATTTACATGACTGCTTTTAGGACCAGGTATGAGCACTATGAGTTTGTTGTCATTACATTTTGTTTGACTAATTCCACAACTAATTTTATGTGCTTGATGAATATTGTATTGCATCCTTATCTGGACAAGTTTTTTATTGTATTCATTGATGATATATTGATATATTAATATATTAAAATAATGAGGAACAACATGTCGAACATTTAGCAGGAGTATTGATATTATTAAGATAACATCAACTGTATTCCTAGCTTAACACATGCAGTTTCTTTTAGACATAGTTAGATTACATGGAACATGTTGTTTCCAAGGAAGGCATAACAATGGGTTCAAAAAAGATAAGGGTTATCATGGAGTGGAAAGTTCATAAGAATGTGTATGATGTTAGATCATTTAGGGGATTATTATTTTACTACAGGAGGTTCATCAGGAACTTCTCACACATTTAATATCCTATTACATAACTGCAATGAAATAAATTTGAATGGATAGAGGAATGTGCAACTAGATTTGAGAAGTTGAAGTAGTCGTTGAAAAATGCTACAGTTCTTAATATTGCAAATCAAGATAAAGAGTTAATGGTATGTAAATACTCCTACAAGAGAGTAATTTGTGGAGTCCTCATGCAGGAGGGACATGTGCTATGTTATGAGTTGAGGAAACTAAATGAGCATGACTAGAATTATGCTACACATGATCCTTATTTGGTAGCTATTATTCATGCCTTGAAGATTTGGAGGAATTATCTTCTTGGAAGGAGGTTTCTATTGATGCAAAATCATAGTGGGTTCATAAACTATTTGACCAATCAAATTTAAATGCAAGGTAGGCTAGGTGGTTGTCTACAATCAACGATTTTGACTTTGAGATAAGATAAATTAAGGGTAAAGAGAATAGGGTTCCATACACTCTCATTATGAGTGCAGATGAACCATGTTGTAGCTATGAGATCATATGGGACAGATTTGCAGGCTTAGATATACCATGAAGGACAATAGGATGATAGGTACAAGGAGCTTAGGCACATGTTACAACATGGTACATGTGATCAGGAAGTGGGCTATCATCTCACAATAGATGGTTTGGTGAGATTCAGAGACAGGATCTATGACCAGGTGACAATGGGCCCAAGAAGCTTATCTCGAGGTACTTTAATGTCAATCCATACTCAGTTAACCCAAGATATCTGAAGACATTGACAATAGTGAATAGGTTCTACTACTAGCCAAATATGAAAAAGGAAGCGACAAATTTTGTGGCTAGATGTTTGAACTGTTAGTAGGTTAAAGTAGAGTGTAAGAATCCAAGTGGGTTACTTCATCCTATTCTGATTCCATAATAGAAATGGGAGGTCATTTCTATGTATTTCAATACAGGTCTTCTGAGGATATCGAGGGAGCATGATTTTATCATGGTTGTGGTCAATAGGTTTAGAAAATAAGCTCACTTCATTCCATTAAATACTACTTATTCAAGTAGAGAGGTGGCATAGGTCTTCATCGAGGAGATTATGAGATTGCATGGTGTTCTAGAGAAGATTGTGTCAGACAGGGATTCTAAGTTCACTTCCAAGTTTTGTAAGGAGTTGTTTGCAGGTTTTGGAGAGAGTTAGCCTTTAGTACAAGTTATCATCCAAAAATAGATGGATAGATAGAGAGGGTCAATAGGATTATGTAGGATAAGCCAAGTATGTATGTCATGCAATAGTAGAGGAGATGAGAGGAGTACCTTCCACTGGTTGATTTTTCTTACAATGATGGTTATCAGGAGTCACTGAGGATGAGTCTATTTGAGGAACTTTATAGGCAAATTTATAATACCCCCCTCTGTTGGAGTGATTGAGTGAACAGGGTGTTGATAGGACCAGACATGTTGGTAGAAATGGAAGATGAAATGAAGGTTATAAAGAAGAATCTAAAGGCATCGCAGGACATAGGAAATAGCTATGTAGACCACGAGAGGGAAGTTAACGAGTTTGGGGTTGGGGAGCATGTGCGTTTATCACTCCCAAGAGGAGCTCCTGAATGATTGGATCATGTGCCAAGTTGGTGACACGGTATTAAGGGAATTTTGAGATGCTTGAGAGGATTCGACCAGTTGCCTAAAAACCTGCACTTCCTTTGAAATGGAATTATATGATGTTATGCATGTTTCATTGCTTAATATATAGGTAAAGGATGTTGATAATATCATTGATTGGTATGTATTACATGTGGAGCAATAAGGAGAATTCCAACTAGTACCATATTGCATATTGTAGCAGAAACAACTCATGCTTCAGAATAAAGAAATCGAGTAGATTAAAGTGAATTGGAAGCACTTTGGTCCCGACGAAGCTACATCAGAGATGGTTGATCAGATGTGGGCTATGTATCCTTCATTGTTTATTGGTGGAGGAAAATGGATTTTTGGTATTTGTACATATTTATGTATGATTTCTATTGTAAATAACACAATGAGATGTGTTATAAAGCTCCAATAAGTAGTATGGTTGTTATTTTTTCATGTTTTTCATGATGGTTTTTCTCATGAGAAGATTGTTCATTGTAAATACTATAACGAGTTGGGTTATAAAGCTGCATGGGAAGTATGTTTTGGTTTTCAAAGGTTTTGATGGTTGTAGGTGTCATAAAACACTAAGGATGATGCTCCCATAAGGGGCAGGGGTCTATAACAAACCTGAGTTAAAATTTCATGTAATAAAGTTAATAAAGGAAAAAAAAAGACCAAGTTCATGGGACACTTATTCCAAGTTGAACATTGGGAAAATCATTCTAGTGGGAATCACTTGTTGTGTATTATGGCTAAGGGGAAATATCAATGGCAACGGAAAAGAATTTGAAAAGAAAAAAAATCATTATGGTATTTTATTTATGAAAATAAAGGAAAACAAGAGAAAAGGGAGGTGAAAGGAAATAGGTTGCATATGAGGACGAAATTGAAGTAAAATTAAGGAAAATGAAGATTTTAAAGGAATAAATAACAAAAATACATCATGGCATCAATTTGGAGCCTTTTTCAGTTTTATTTTGGAATTATTCTCCTAGAGGAGAAGAGCACTAAGAGGAGAAGGAAAGCAAGAAAGTAAAGGAGGACACGAAAAGAAAAGGAAAGTGATGATCAAGCAGTTCGGTGGGAATACTTATAGGTAACATGTTGCACATGTATTATTTCCTAGATAGTTTTTGCATGCATGGTATTTGCATGTATTTATTTGGTTCATTTGATCTAATTGGATTGGGTTTTGCTGGGTTTCGACAATGGTTTTTAGCCTTACCTTTCCATTTTTGGATATCCATGGTGTGATGGGATTCTTTGTCGGTTGAACTTTGGTTTCCCAGAAGGTTTTGGATCCGAGTGAGGTTTTCTCAAGAAAATATCAAGGGTTGGTGGTGGAGATGATTTTCTTTGGGAAAACCTCAAAAGGTGGGTGGAGATAGGAAAATTCCTCAAGCGATGGTGAAGGAAGTTTTAGGCATCCAAGCTTGATTTTGTTTAGTCATCTAGGACTATTCTAGGTGAGATCATGACATTGTGAGGGTGGAGGTGGTTTAACCTCTGGATTCCCTTAGTTTTTTATGTTTGGTTTCATCACATGATATCCCACATTCATGCTTTGAGTATGGCACATGGGTGATTGGCTGAAAGAAAGTATGGTTTAGCCAATCTATGGACAGGTGGTTCGTGGAAGTACCTAACTTTGTTGAGTTTTACATATGGTTAATAAGAGCTAATTTCCTCTTGTTTTTTATGAGTAATTAGATTAGATATTATGTGGCTTTAATGGTTGTTCTATCATTGTTATATATGTGGTTATAAGCATGGTTTTATGATAGATTTAAGTATTGATCTTATCAAATTTTAATTAATGAATGTATGGTTAATAAATGCATGGCCTAAATGAAATTATGCCATCTATTCTAAGAAGGAACTATTAATTTTTTGTAATCTTCAGATAATATTCAAACCCCTATGTTGAGATATGCATGCATAACATGTAGATTATATGTTTACTATGTGTTTTATGAAATGCTTGTCCTAGCTGGGAGAGTTCAATTCAAGTCCTTGTTCAATTTTTTGGTTTATAAGCTTTCTTTCTATGGTATTCAACATTTTTCTAAGATTCATTGATTTTTGGGAAGAGGTCTCAGTCCTAGCCCTAAAAACATGGCTCAGAATTCATGGTCACTAGCACAAAATTCACAGGAAAAGTCCACAATCGCTCGAAATCATGCCTATGGGAGCTACTAGAGGGTTACATTCACTTTTATGCCTTGTCAAGGGAGAAATTGAGGCTCTAGTTTAGTGAAAAAGAGAATTGACTAAGGGGTTGGACACTTGAAGGGGTTGGGTAGCTCCTTGAGGTCCTCTACCACTTGAGGGAAGTCAGTAAGGTATTAATTTGTCGAATCCATTTCCTTAAGGTAATATAGGAGGTTGAGTCTTATCATAGTTACTTTCATCTTACATCGAGAAAACTGGTGAATGTGGGTAAATGTAGGAGGATGTTGTTACATAGTCAATGTCTCTCTTCCTTCTAGCTAGAACTTGATTCCATATGTTTGTAATAGCCACTAAAAAGTTAAATAGAAATGTCTCTATACATGACTATTGGTGGCCAAAATGAAAAGGTACAAGGTTTATGGAGTATGATCATTGCAACATGTTTTCCCACTTTGAATTCAGGTTGTAGAAGCATCCTATAATTTTTGAATTGTGTCATTAATAAGATGTTGATCTATTTCGAGTAGAAAGATGCTACTGTTATTGTTGCATTGGTCTCATTTTCTATTATTTATCAAGAAAATATTTAAATAGATTAATTGGCCACTACCCACTAGGATATACAACCACAACTACAGTTTGTTGGAAACTACTAGCTAGAAAGCCCCAACCTTCCATTAATTTCTTGTTGGCCAGTACCAACAAGGATTCATACTCCTATATTAGTAAGGCACCAATTTTAAGAGACCCCAACCTCCGCAACCTCTATAAGGGCCTCGTTTAAAAATTTTCATACTAGGCCCAAGATGATGTGCTCAACATGCAAAAGAACAAGAATATCTAAAGTATGCAAATTAATCTCTGAAACTATATTGATCAATTATACAGATATACAAGAAGCATCATTATGCATTTTAGCTCTCTCTAACTCATACTCCTCTTCCAATAATTTCATAATACATTTATATTATTTTTTGTGATCAAAATTATTAATTACATTCCATACCCCATGATTATTATATCAACTAAAATAAATTATTTTACCATTTAGGTTCTAAGAGAAAATTCCATGGGAAAAACTCTTGTTAATTTCCCATAGTTTTTCCTTTTTTCTCCCAACATTAAACAACACATGGAAAAATACCTGCAACCAATCAAACATATGCATAATCAAACATCTGCAACCAATAAAACACATACGACAAGGTTGAAATCAATGGAAACCGAACTCTAACACTACTGATTCAACCCCCTTGCTCAGTAGTGATCTAATTTCCAACAACTGGTATTAGAGCCAAGGGTCATAAGTTCAAATCACACCCAGATCGGGCTAGAGGGCATATTGTTGGAAACTGGATAAACCAATGCTCATCACGGGTTTCACCACATCTTCTTAGCTGCATCTAGTGGATCCATTAACTATGGTGACACGTCCACTTACTAAAACTTGCGGGTTTTAGTCTAATGACATTCATGATTCCAGCAATATATATAATTTTTTTTGTTATTAATATTCTTTGAAATGTTACATGTTATATATACACATACACATAAACAATATGATTAATATTTTTAAAAATACACAATTCATCTTCGTATTAGACATTGCAAGAAGTACAAATGTCTCTCAGACCTTAAATTAGAAAAAACCTATTAATGGAATAGAAACTCTCTCTCTCTGTCCATATGTATATAGTAAAATTTTACCTAATAAGAATATTGAAATATTTTATTTTTTACTCACATTAAATTTTTTCAGTTAGTGACATTTTTTAAATATTATATATCAACTCCATATTAAAAATTTAATATAATCTTTTTTATAATGAAAACTGAAAATATAGCTCCAATGGTTAGCTCAATTGGTCGAGTTCCCATCACTAAAGGATGAAAATGTGAAAATGGGAAACAATTTTTTGAAATTTAGGTTTTATGGTTAACAATTATTGGGAGGACTAATACCAACAGAAATATTTGTGAAAAATTAGTACGGATTGCATGTAATACTATACAAGTGTATATCTAAAAAAAAAATAGAGAAAAATGATTACTAACTATGAAAATATTGACAGATACCTAAAAAATAAAATGTCAAAAAATAAGGAAAAGTGTTACCCAAATTCACTTTTTCATCCTAAAGCACCTCACTAATGGGAGATTATGAGGTAAATTCTCCCGGAAAACCTCAAGGTTAGACTTTGCTAATAATTCAAATGGATGTGATCCCTTCTAGTTGATCTTCCTGGATATTTCCTTGAAAAAAAAAAACGCATGAAATATAAAGAAATTATTAATTTGAATTCCTTTATTTTTCTCTATATAAATTTGATATATAATTTCTTAATGTATCTTCAATTTTTATCAATGTGGGTCCTCTCAGAAGAACGTATAATGCATACTTGTTTCATGTGGAATTTAATTATGCATCCAATGAAGGTCAATAATTGAAATTTGAGTAAACTTATAAAGATATAAGCCAAAAATATAATTAAAAAAATGGGTTTCTTCTTTTATCTCCAAAATATTCACTTGTATCTTTTTTTAAATTTAAAATATTTTGATTGGTTTACATATTATGCACACGAAAATTTCATGGGCCCTTTTAGGCTGATATTTATTCTAATGGGAATTTACATTCTCCTAATTACATACTTGATTGAATGTTGACTTTCTTTAGGGACTCATCTAGAGAGGAAAGTGAGTCATATCTGTGGTCAGGATTTGAGATACCACGTGGTTTCAAATTTCTGCTTCATCTTTGTGAGAAGGGATTTATTCAAACATTTACTTAGTATTCATCAGAAAATCGCTAATAAAATGTTTGTCTCTAAAGGAGACTTGTTCATAATCTAGAGACTCCTTCCAGACATTATCCTAATAGTAAATACCTAGGGAGGCTCGAAGAGGTTGTGGTATATTCATATAAACCCAAAAACTTTGACAAAGTTGTTGATGAAAATGGTTTGATATACGATTATGTTATTTTATGGAAATATTTTATTTATTTGTGAAACTATTTTTTTTAATATATTTGTGTTTTAAAAATTACATATTAGTTTAACATAAAATGAATCACAACATATAATATTAATAGTATTATTTTTTCTTGCTATTTTTAATTCCATATTAGGTAGTGAAGGATTTATATATCTCCCTCATACTAAAAGGTAATTTATTTCATTTTATATTATATGTCTTTATCAATCTATAACAAGTTGATGCAAAATTAAGGTGAAAATTGAACTATATTTTTAGGGCCTACAATGATTTCTTTTTTTTTAGTATTTTTAAAATTTTTAAATGTAAATATTATTTTATTGTTTTTAATTACAAAATTACGTAATAACATTTCCCACATAGTAGAGCCCCATCAAAGGTAGGGCCAATGGGTAAATTTTTGCTACTAGAAGAGGTAGTGTAAGCAAGGGAGGACTAATTGGTCCATTATGCTACAAAGGAAAGACCAACCCAGATGATACATCAGTGGCATTGAATATTTTTTTATTCTCTCTCAATTTATGTACATTATTCTCTTATACATCATAAGAAAACACATTTTTTCAAGCAATTGTTGTAATATTATGTAATCTTGTTACAAAAAAATCAACTCCATAGTAGGCTTGTTCTAATTATTTATTTAATTCAAATGCATCAAAATTTTCTGTCTTGTTGATTATTATTTGAATATTCTAAGCCTTAGGGCTTCCTCAATTGGTCGAGTTCCGATAGATAAAGCATTTCGCTAATGAGAGGTCATAGGGTCAATTCTCCTCGAGACCCTTAGGGTTAGTATTTACTAATTAAGCGAGTGGGATGTCATCCCTTTTGGTGGACACCCTCAGGGTTAGGCTTTTCTAATTAAGTCGGTGGTATGAGATCCCCTCGGGTGGGGACACTCAATGTTAGGCTTTGCTAAAAATGTGTAACAAGTAGAATATTTATTAACACTTGCTAGTGATGAACCTTGTAGGTGTTGTTGAACCATGGAATTCATCTGCCAATAAATTTCTTGCATTTCATGTGTCAATAAATTTCTTGCATGTTGTTATTTTTTTTTGATGTTTCACATGTTTTCTTTCTTACTAGACGTGTTGGTGTTTCTCTTCTATAGAAAAATCTCCCTTAAAACAGCCTTGAGGAACAACAAGTTGCAAGTGAGTTTGACTATAGTTTGAAGCAACCTTACAAAGACTCTTGGCCTCCATGTTCTTCATCTGTTTTTTTAAATACCTAATCATGGTCATACTCTCATGGGAAAATTATTATCTTTTATGAAAATCATAACATGTGGCCTATTGCTTTTAATGTTAAGATTATATGTTATATAATGCTTTGAATTTTCTTTATCTTTCTTTACAATTCTTTAAAAATGTTGTGAAGGCATATTTAAAACCATTTAAAATTATATGAATAAAAGTTTTATATATATATATATATATATATTTTTAAAGTCAATAGCTTATTTATTAGTAATTATTTTCAAATTCATAATAACTTTTTCATCTTTTATTTATTATCATAAATCATTTTTAAAATTTAATTATTATAATTTTTTAATATTAATATTAAAAATAATAATTATATTAAAATATAGATTATTTACAATTAGTAATCAATGAACACAAATTATAAATCATTGATAAACTCAAAATCTTGTAAAACACTTCACGGAACTAAAATGAACTCAAAAGCGTGTAATACAGTTTCCAAAACTAAAATTTATGTACTTGAACAGACTAAAAACGATTTCAGAATATTAGGGAAACAAAACATTGTTAGACACCGTGATGAAGCTAAACTTTAAGTAGTTGAACATGCTCAGTTCTAGGACTACAGAATGTTAAGAAGAAATGAGAATACTTTAGAAAATTTCCCATTTTCATCGAGTGATTGTATTATATTTTTCGAATATTCTGTGAACAAAATATGCAAATTCTTGTTACGATTTAATGAGAAAATAAAGGTGACGCGAAAGTCGGTACCATGTGAAATAGATGGTATATGCGTTTCTTTTAATGTTTTTTTTGTGATGCAATTTTTCAACTACTGTCTTTACAAGGTTTATATGTTGTTAACAATAGTTGATAGAATTTCCGTTTTGACCAGCTGGCAATATCTTCATGTATATTGCAGAGAATAAACTAACTCGAGTTGAAAACACATCGTGGCATTACGTAACACGCAAAGGCATATATGACAGAGAGGTTAGATTATAGGTGTGAGGTGAGGCTAATTGTGGGGTTTGTGGTGTCTAAGTGAAACGGAATGATGTTGCTTCACAGGTCGGGTACAGATAAAATGGGTCAAAAATACTATCCCACAGGTAATGCGTGTCCAACAGAATCATTGCATTTAAGTTTCTTATTTCACAAGAAGAGTGTGTCACCAATAATTAACCCTAAATAAACAGTACACGCATATACTCTGAGAATCACTTAACGGTACAAATTCACATGTCACGCGGGACCAAGACAACATCCATAAATAATTTTGTAATTTGACAGCCTTACAGAAAATTCATTAAATAAGACAGACGAGGAGATAGAATTCCGCGAGTTAACTTCTCCACCAGTTTCGTTTTTATTTTCTTGTGTGGCTTACGCAGATGTCTACTTGATTCGATTATGGTGGAATTGTTTCAGAGCCAAATGAGACACGGTAATGGATTATTGATGCTGAATTGGCGGTACGCGCTCAAATGGATTATTGATACTGAATTGGCGGTACTTACTCTTTTTGATGTACCGAATTATTTCATGGCCCTGCAGTAATGGAAAGGTCCATACAACTGAATTCTCCTACCATTTGAGATCGATTATCAAGAGAAGGTAAGAAACTTTAATTTTTTAAATCCACAACACAATCGTTCTCTGCCGCATACGCTCACTCTTTGTGGTCAACGATATACTCTTTGCGGTCAACGATATATATTTATAGCCACCCTTTTTGGACAGGGCAACAGCGCTAGCAGCAAAGTTCCAAAGCATGTGGAAATGGTATGCTCCAATCAAGCTTAAATTCTTTGGATCACTTGCATAACCGGATTTTGACTTGGCATAAACTGCAAAAAAAAAAATGGGTGTACAAGGACCAAGTATATGTGTAACATTAACCTAACTGTTTGTGAACTGGTAACATTAACCAAATGTTTGTGAACTGCCCACACGCTACAGCCATGTGGGAGGGTGTCATGGGCTATTATAATATCTCATCTAATGGCTCCTATTCTAAGCTCACTTTACTGTTACATGCTCTTATTCTAATCTCATTTACTGTTACATGCATGGAAAAGGACAGGAAATGCAGAGCTTTATCACTTTTTATGTTATGGATAACAATGTCATCATTTTTTAACAGTACGAAATTGATGCATATATTGACATCAATAAGAGTATTGCCTATTTCAACTAAAGTCCGAGTTGATCAGACTTGCAAAAAATAAAGAATGTTTGTAGACCGAAGGAAATCTGACAAACCTTCCTTGTGGGATTCTTTGATGGAGCTAGTGCGAAAGGTCATGTGGGTGTGGTGGTATCATTTATTTGGAAAAGAAGATATGTTATCATTTCTGGTGAGAGG
The DNA here is from genome assembly GCA_034641835.2 of Pinus albicaulis. Lineage (NCBI taxonomy): Eukaryota > Viridiplantae > Streptophyta > Pinopsida > Pinales > Pinaceae > Pinus > Pinus albicaulis. Next base: position 75,144 of record JAXQQM020065060.1, read on the forward strand.
GGTAAAGGAACAAACAATAAAGCATACATTACAGTTTTATGGATGACCCTGAACATTGCTTGATGGTTGGGTATAGATCAGATGAAAATCTATGGGGATGCAAAAGAAATCATTTAATGGGTGAAGGGATACAATGATTTCAGCTTACCTATTCTAAAAGTATTTATATAAAGAATATAATAAAACAGCGGATTTACTCAAAAAAAAACATATAGATAAGGAAATTGGTGAGAATTTTTTCAATACACATGTTCATGGATGGGTGGTAAATGGTAAATGCAAGTATCTTAAGTTCTTCTTGAACCAGAGTAACAGAATGAAGCACTCGAAGCAGGAAGTTGAGGTTCAAATAGAGTTTTATTATGTGATGTAAATTATGTTTCTTAAGAAGAAAAGCCTCATTTTAAACACAATGGGTTTAATATAATTCTTTGTAGCAGAAATTTGAAGATTTTTGTACTACATTTTACTTAATATAAGAAATAGTTTTTTTTCCGTGGAATAAAAATAAATAAATAAAGATCCTTATTTGTGGACAGTACTGGTTAGAACACATAAAACAATTTACTTGTCGTGTGAGAGCGAAAAAGTTGATTTAATTAATTATTTTTAACTTACTTTAATAATATTATTAGGGATAATTTAATACAAATTAATTTAATAAATTTGAAAAAAATATTAAATATAGTTTTTTTTATAAAATTTAACGTTCTATGTTTAATTGAATTTCAATATAATTATATCTTATTAATTCAATCGATAATTTTGATTTGACTTAAATTTCATTAACACGATTAAATCTCAATCAACGGTCATCTTACATATAACAAATGCTCATTTAATAAAATGTGAGCATCATAATTTCGATTTAAGGGCTTGGTCGGTGAGTGCGGCAGTTGAGGAGCGGAAATCCTGGATCATGCCCGCCTGTTGGCAAGATTGACGACGTGGCAGTTGAGCAACGGTCTTCGTCCTCTTCCTACGGTGCATATTATTGGTTAGCTTTTGCAATTACGACCTTGTTTTTGAATGTGGATTTGTATTTTATTATTTTTAAGTAATTATATTTTATTAAATCCTCACTAAATTTTGTATTATGTACTTTTAAAAATTAATATTAATACACAGAATAATAATATTTATAATTAATACTGTGATGATATCTAATATATTTTTTAAAAATAAGGATTGGATTTTCAATGCAGAATTATAAATAACAAATATTTCAATTTACCAATTAGTAAAATTTAAATTCACTAAATTCTGAATTTTAACATTAATTTGAATTTAGTATTTTACTTTAATTTAACTATATTTAAACTAAGTAACAGATACTAGCTACTATATAGTCCTTGTTTATTTATATAAGTGTTTTCTAGACACAATTCATTATTGTATTTATAAACTAGCATAGATCCATGTTAAGTAGGGATCTAACATGATCCTAGAGGGATCACATTTCTTCTGGTACAAACTTCCTTAGAAGGTAAAATACAATGTGTTATTTTTCATCATTTAAATTATATTTTTGAAAGTTAAATAGACTATATATATAACCAAATAAACTTTCTTACCATAAAAAAATAAACGAACAGATGGACAAACTTACACATCCTCTTGTCCTAATAAAATGTGCCTTTCTTCTTAATCATAATATTATTTTTTCATATGTGTTTATTTTATTTTGAAATACAATTTTCAAAATTTAAATTTAATTCTCACTCAATAAGAGATGAATGGTAAAATTTAACTTCCACATAGTATTCAATTTTTTGATAATATTGGTACGATCGAAGTTTATCTAAAAATAGTTATACCTTTTTCTACCCCTTTAATTAAATTAATTATTTAAAAAAATCATACCAATAAATGTCATATAAAATGGCTTATTGTATTTTAGGCATGTGGTTAAATACACATCTCTCAATAGAGTTAGCCTTTAGTCACAAGGGGTGGAATAGAGAGATTGGTCGGAGTTTCACTCAGAATAATCATGTGTTGTTGGTGATGTAGTTCTAATAAAAATACTGCTGAGGTGCTTGAAAGAAAATACAACAGAGTTTTCACTGGTTCTTCCAGAGTGGAAATTAGACTCCATTCAACAACTTGGATTTCGTGTCTTGAACAAGGTAGTTATAGGATTCCCGAAGGTTATTTTGAATTAAAATGTGGATTATTTTGGGCAAATTGTAGAGAGAACATAGTTATGAGGCTGATGTTTTATGTTCTGGAATCTCAAGAAAATAGTTGATGCATCGGTTGAAATTTCTATTGTAGTTGGAAAGGTTGCAATAAATGCCCATGATTTAAAAACCTCCGATCATATTAAACATGTATCCATGATCCTCTAAAAGATTTTTGGAGAAAATACTATACCATACCCCATTGGATATGTTTCTACAAACTAAGTCGGTGACCAGTTCAGTAGGGATGATTATCCTTATGTTCTCTTATGTTCTCTTTGTTTCTTCGGGAGAGGACTACGATGTTTTAGGCAGGCCTGCAGAAAATGGTTTATTCTTTGCTGGGAGGCAACCTATAAAGAGCATCCATATACTGTTGGTGGTACACTCATGAGTGTTATTCGAGAAGTTATCTAAAGAATTTACATCCTAGAAAACAAGGAGGACTACATGGCAGAGGTCTAGGTTATGGCTGTTGCACAAAGGCAGTTTGATATTGAACGAAGTGAAGTGAGGAACATGGTGAATATGCTTGATGTGGGAGATTTTTCGAGTGTTATTACAAATGGATCTGAAAAAAATCCTTTTAGAAAATATGTTTACTTCGAGACATGTTTGGGACTGCAAAGAAAATAACTAGGTGTCTATGTTTACCAAAGAAGATGGTGTAGCTACCTGCTGCTGTTATGAAGGCTTTTGTTGGCACAAGAGAAAGGATCGGAATTCCCAACATACAGATACAGGTATTTAAATGCATTTTCCTAAAAATATTTGCAGGTTCATATAATGGATTTGAAATCAATTATCAAGGATTACTTTGTCATTTCATTTTTCAAGGAGATTGTAATACTATAAGTTTATTTCAAATTTCTCTAGTGGCATTTCATTATTTATAGATAAATAAATCACGTGTCTCTTTAGAATTTATTATGGATTGATTATCTTACAATCAACTTAAATGGAAGTGTTGGATGGTTATCTTGTGGCATTAAATTGTTCTCATTCTCTCTCCATAAATTTCCAATTTCTAATTGAGGTTATACTTCAGATTAAACTAGTATGGTTTGTGAATTTAAGAAATTTTGATTCATTGTCTCTATATTATTAAAGTTTCAAAGTGTAATGAAGCCTCATGCGCACTATTTTTATAAGTGTGTTCTAAGTTTTTACTTGGTTACTGTATATTAAAGTAACAGGTCAAAATTTATTATAATTGTAATTTTATTTGGTTCTTGATTTGTAAATGACAATGAAGGGTCACAAGATACATAAACTGGAACCAAGTGGAACATTTGGATTAGAGATAGCAATTTACTAATTAATAAATTGAAATATTCTTTAATCAAATGGTTGTAGAAGGTTTTATAAAAGGTTGGACAACAAAAATAACTCTCTATATTCGTCACGAATATGTTCATGACAAATACATTTGAAGGATAGCTTTAATTTCCATTTTTCTATGATTATAAGCCTTTCGAAATGATAGTGTATTGTAAGGATAACAATAATTTTTATTTTTTTATTTTATTTTTATTTATTTTTTAGTAATTTTTAAAATGTAAAATATGTGAGTGTCCTAGGCCTTATTGTAGCACCACTACTTTAAAAACCTTCACTAGTTATACATTAATTTTGCTGGACACCTAATTCTCTATGGGTAGTTGTGGAAGCCGAATGGACAAAAGGAGTCCAAGTGACCTTGGAATGTGGAATCCAAGAGTCACACCATTGTATTATAAATGTACATCTATGGTGAATAATAAGATATCTCATGCTTATATTTCTGGTGTGTGTATTTACAATACCTGTGTTTAACATGGTATCAAAGAGGCTACGTTCCTAACCTGCAAAATCTTGTTTGAGCCACTAGTTTTTGTGGTTTTTTTGTGGTATTTTATGAGCATGTCAGTCCTGCACCTCCTTTGAATTAGTTGTCTTTCCATTATCTCTCTTTTATTGTTGCCGCAGTGCACTCATTTTCCACTATAACGTATCTATACCTCTCTCACATCTGCCATTTTTCATGCAAATTTTGTTGCAGATTCTATTCTGGGCAATATATTTGGATGTACGTTATTATTGAGCAGTTTTTTCAAGGATTTACCTTTGGTATACACTGATTTATGTGGTCCAATCCCTTAGTATTTCTCTTAGCCTCTCGGCCCTCGCTTCCACAATTTACTAGTAAGTAGCCTCGAGACTCTCCACGAGCTTCATATGACTTGATTGGATTCACACATGGTTTAAAACCTCGACGTGGTATGGGCTTCCATAACCTTGCATTACCCAGCCATTTATCCACACCACCAACTTTGGAGAATTTTACGCCAATCTAGATAAATGTAGAGTGGTTGATTCCTTTGCCCAACTTAATTTCCTACTGCTTTGCACACCAAATTCACCTTGCTTTTTCTACAACTTGGAGAGCTCCAAGAAAAAAGGACAAGAGTGGAAAACAGAATGCTGAATGATATTAAAAAGGTTCCAAGCGACATAGGGCAATGGTTCTGCAGACTTCCTCGATGAGTATCGTATCTTTCACAGTGAGTTTTATGGCAGAATATTCTGGTAATGACCTCAGCGGATTGAAGGAATTACTTTGGTTCTTGTATTTCCACTTCATCATTTTCATTGTTTCTACTTTAACCACTCAATGGTAATGAAAGACGATAAGTGGCATGTAGTAGCATTTCATGACTCTTATTCCAATGTCAATGTTAGTCTGTCCAAAGACTGTAAAGGTTAATAGTGATACCTACCTGTTAAACGCGTCTCATTAATCCGAGTGGTCTAGAGAAGCATTTGGAATGATAGAAGCTCGAGTTCCACCTCAAGTGGCCCTCTACCCTTAACTCTCTTGGCCACGCTGCACCCGCTGCCCTCCCTTGGTGCTCAACCTTTTAGCCTCCCACCTGCACGTTTCTCTGCCACCTCCCATGGCCCTCTACTCTCCCTCTACTCAGATCCTCAGTGTCGTTTACCTCACTCCCAACCCCTCGCCTCCTCTCCATGCAACATCCCACACCCTCTCTCTGCCCACACATACACTGCTCCCGTTATCCCTCCACCTGCTACTCCCCTCCCCTCCGCACCGTGCTCTTACCTCCACCTTCTCCCTTCTCCTCCAAACCCTAACATACGTTGTAATATATACCATACAACGATAATATACCATAGTCATATATCCACCTCCCTTATTGTGTTTGGGCCACATTCAACACTGTCTATACATTGAGTATTCTATATTCTTTTGTTGACCGTCGAAAGGCCTTATAGAACTAGTTGGTGTGTTGGTGAATTCATATTTTTTTTGTGAAGGCTGAGATATATACATGTGCGTTGGTTTTTTTTTATGCATTGTTGAATGGAGCATATGTTTTAAGGGCCATTATATGTATATGTTGGAGATTGTATAATTCATGGTATCATTTTCAAATACTATGTGGTATGGTGGCTCTTCTCTTTGCATTGAAGTATGACAAATAACAAATTAAAATTATGCTGGAATTGCCTATGCGTTAAATGGTGCCATCAAAATTGATATAATTTTTGTTGATAAGTTGAACCTCGTGGTAACACTGGAAGTAGTTCGAGGAAGTGTCATTTAAGGAATATGAAAAGTTTGGATAAGAGAGTTTTTTTGTTCTGAATCATGAGTTGTTTCTTGCACTTTATATAAAATCAGTCCTTTGTAAAGGAGAGAAGACATTTGTATTGAATTCCTACAAATTGGTTGTTGTTGTTGCATTTGTTTTGAAATGGACCAAATGCGTAATATATTAGAATTATTGAATACTTTAATACATGACAATGTTGATGGGATGGTAAACATCAACAAAGAGACTCTCTTTGACATTCAGACTTGCCTACATAATGTACAAGGATAGATGAATTTTTTGCAGCTCGAATCTCAGCTACAACAAGAGGAGTTACAGAAGCATAGTCATCATTCTAAACCTGTTTTCATTCAAAACATTGAAAGAGACTCCCATAAGCAGCAAGCCAATAATGATGTGGTTTATTCACATTCAATGCCCAGTATAAGATCAAATTTTCATGCAAAAGAAAACATCCAGCCTGCACCTCCCAAGCCCATCATTAGACCTTATGAAGATCTTGTCCATAACAAGAACAAAACAAGTCTTGGATATGAAAAGGAGTTGTCCTTTCATATTCTGGGCTACTCCAAACCCATTCAATTTCAGAGTGCCAAATTTCTTTATGACAGTTCCCCTTCAGCTGTTCCAAGTCCTCCTCCCCTTACACAACAACAACAACAGATGTTAAAATGCCAACACTTTGATCAAGTTGGCCATATGAAAGATTATTGTTTTGGTCTTAACCCATGAAATCATTGTGGTAGGCACACCCACTATTCACATAGATGCTTGAAAAACAGGCCTCCTGCAAGAACAAAGAATCATCTTGGATGGATCGCTTCTTGGCAATGGGAATAAACAACCAAGAATATGTTTAAGTTGCATGTTAGAACTTGTTCTCAAATATTGAACAATCTTGCAGTTGAGTTTTCACCAGCAGCTCACCTTGTACATGACAGGGGGGAAATTGTGGTCATCTACAAGCTTCGAAGCCACATCAAACGACCTTCAGCCACAACCTGTCATTCCAGATTCAGAGTTGTTTCTAGAGACACAATAGTTCAAGCGAGCCTGAGACACTATCTGTCATTCCAGATTCAAAGTTGTAGCCAGAGACATGGATGCCCATGAGCATTCATTTCGTTGGTGGACAGCCTTAAACCATCCATGCGAGGTTGATATCCTTCCTCTTCAAAGAATTTAGGACACTTTCTTTGGCAGAAAAATTCAGCTTCTTGCCAGCTTTGGTAGATTTCTCGAAAATGCACCAAGCATTCCTCTGGTTGGTGGAGCCTTAAACCATCCATGTGAGGTTGATATTACCCCTCTTCAAAGAATTTTTAGCACTTCATCTAGAAGAAGACTTCAGCTTCTTGCTAGCTTTGGTAGAGTTCCTGGAAATGCGTTAAGCATTCCAGTGTTGGTGGTCATCCTTAAACCATCGAAGGTTGTAGACCTCCCTTTTTCTAGGTTGAAGGTCTCCCTCTTCAAATATGAGGGACACTTCCTCTAGCAGAAACCCTCAACTTCTTGCCATATTTGGAAGAGTTTTGGGAAATGCATTAAGCATTCCAATGTTGGTGGTCATCCTTAAACCATGGCCGGTTGTAGACCTCTCTTCTTCTAGGTTGAAGGTCTCCCTCTTCAAATATGAGGGACATTTCCTCTAGCATAAGCCCTCAGTTTCTTTCCAGATTTGGAAGAGTTCCGGGAACTGCAATAAGCATTCTAGTGTTGGTGGCCATCCTTAAACCACCTCTCTATGCCAACATTTCAGAGAGCTGATTCAGCCTAAGTTCTACCTTGCATATTTTGCAGATTTGTATTGCAACTCTCCTCTTGGACTCACACATACCCCTTCAGATTAAGGGGGGGGATGTTCGACACCTAATCCTCTATGAGTAGGTGTGGAAGTTGAATGGACGAAAGGAGTCCAAGTACCTTGGAATGTGGAATCCAAGAGTCACACCATTGTAATATAAACATACATCTATGGTGAATAATAATATATCTCATGCTTATCTTTTTGGTGTGTGTATTGATAATACTCGTGTTTAACAATTTTGAATAAAATTCATCTACATTTGGAATTATTAGTTGTGGAGAGAAAGCATGGTTCGAAAATATGTTTTTTTTCACCTTATTCCAATTATGATGTTGAGAGATTTTAAATAAGGTAAATAACTAGTGTTTGTACCATATCCATCCTATATTATTTCTATAGTCATTCTTATTAAAAAAAATTGACTGTTTCCTTACCATAAGTAATCTAGAACCAACAGAAAGAATGCAACCTTCATCACAATTTAGTGGGTAAAAGTTAATACCATTTCTATTTGATTTAATTTTATACCATTATAATATCAAAATTTATTTCATTTAATTGTAAATATTTCATCTTTGAAATGGAAATTTCTTAATAAGATAATTTTAGATTTGGAACTCTTCTAAATTGTTTTTGAAATAGTTGTGTAAATCCTTATTTTTCCAAATTTATGAGCAGATTAGTGAACATAAATAGTAGGTATGGGTAGAAATTTTCCCATCATATCACCTCATTAGTATTTTATGATTTTACAGCCCACATAATGAAAGAATTAATTGAAAATTGTATTGACATTGCGGTGATCATGATGTAAGTTTGGTTAGATGCTTATTTTATGAGATGTAATTTACTACACTTGTAATCTCTTTCTTCCACATAATCTTAAATTTGGATCAAGATAAAATTACATTAAAAAAATTTGTTAGGATATGAATTTGTATTTTATCTAATGTGTTCTTGCAACAATAATTTAGGTGAGAGACTCAAATCATTGGGACTACAGATATGAAAATATGCAATGGGTGGCGATGTTTTTGTTCCACCTACCTTCTTCTGTTACATTTCCTGCTTATTCAAAATAGATCGTCCATCCTATTTTTTTCTCCTATGGCTTCATCCTTGCCACTATATATTGTCTATTTTTACTTACCACTCATATTTTTGGTATCCATGGGGGATCTCATAATGGATTTGTCACCAATTTAAGTGGGAATAAACGAGGGGCATCCATAATTAGGATAACCTTTTCCAATGTCATATATTACAATTTTTTTGAAACTTCCATCTCCTTGAATTGACATGACAATCTTCCTTGGATAAATGGTCACACCTTTCTTTGTTGTACTAGTCAAGCTATGACCTCCCATATTGTTGCTTGAGTAATGAATGTATCATTTAGCTCTAGAAATTCCTTTTCTCCATTATGTAGGAGGCAATATTTTTTTTTTATAATAGTTGGTGAACAAATTACAAAACTTCTTCGAATCGGGACCAATAAGAAGAAAAAAATCCACGAGTTTCATCTAATATTTAAGAAAATTCATACAATTAATAAAACAATAGTCTGTAACAACCACAAGTTAAAGCTTCATCTAATAAAGTTACTAAATGGAAAACAAAACCAAGGTCAAGGGACACTTACTCAAAGTTGAATTTTGGGAAAAGCATCCTAGTGAGCATCATTTTTTATGTATTATGGCTAAGGGGAAATTGACAAAGCCAATGGAAAAAGGCTTTAAAAAGGAACAAAAAAATTATTCGTATTTTATTTATGAAAATAAATGAAAATAGGAGAAAAGGTTGGTGAAAGGTCAGAGGGTGCATGTATGGAGAAAATTCAAATAAAATTAAGGAAAATGAAGAAATTAGAGGCATAAATAATAAAAAGACACCAGAGCATCATTTTGGGGCCTTTTTTCACTTTTTTTTGGAATTAGTCTTAGAGAGGAGAAGAGCACCAAGAGGAGAAGGAAATCAAGAAAGTAAAGGAGGGACAAGGAAAGCAAAGGAATGATAAGGAAATAAAAGAAAAGTAAGGATCAAGCAAGGAAAATTTGGATCAAGCAACTTCAACGGGAATAGTTGTAGGTAACAGGTTTCACGTATGATTTACTAGCTTATTTTGTCATTCATGGTATGTGCATGTGTGCATTTGGTTCATTTGTTATCATTCACATGGATTTTTTGGGTTTCGGTAGTGTTTTTTAGCATTTACTTTCCCTTTTCCAGATATCTATGGTGTGATGGGATTCTTTCTTGGTTGTAATTTGGTTTACTAGAGGGTTTTAGATTTGAGTGAAGTGGTATCAGGAAAATACCAAGGGTCGGTAGTGGAGATGGAATTCTCTAGGAATCCTCAACATGCGGGTGGAGACAAGAAAATTCGTCAAGGGATGGCGAAGGAATTTTGAGGCATCCAAGATCAGTTTGGTTTTGTGATCTCGGGATTGGTTTAGGTGAGATCACAGTATGGTAAGGGTGGAAGTGGTTTAATCTCTCAATTCCCTTGGTGGTTCATGGATTGGTTTATCCCATGAGATCCCACATTCATGCTTGGAATATGGCATGGGGGTGATTGGTTGAAATAAATATTTGGTTCAGCCAATCTATGTTCGGGGGTTACATGGAACTCCCTGACTTGGTTGGATTTTACATATGGTAAATAAGTGTAAGTTCCTCTTGTTTTGTAAGAGTAAATATACTTTTTATTATGCTTCTTTAATGCTTTTTCTGTCATTGTTATCTATCTAGTTATATGTTGGTTATAAGCATGGTTTCATGACATATTTAAGTATGGATCTTATCACATTTGAATTAATGAATGTCTGGTTAATTAATGCATGAATTAAATGGAATTATGGTAGCTATTACGAGAAGGCATTGGTCCTTCTTGTTAAACATAAGATAAGTTTCAAATCACTATGTTCATATATGAATTCATGACATGGAGATTGCATGTTTACCATGTGTTTGATGGAATTCCTATGCTAGTTCAGAGGGGTCAATTCAATTCCTTGTTCAAGGTTTTGGTTTAGAATCTTTGTTTCTATCTTATTCACCATTTATGGAATTTTCACTATGTTATGGGTAGATTCCCGAGTCTTAGCCCTCAAAATATGCTCAGAATCTAGGTTTTCTAGCATAGAATTGACTGGAAAAGTACACAGTCACTGGGAAGCAACTGTATGAGAGTGACTAGAGGCTTATAGTTGCTTGGATGCCTTTTCAAGGGAGTCACTAAGGCTCTAGGTCAATGAAAAAAAGAATTGGTTCATAGGTTGGACACTTGAAGGGTTGTATAGTTCACGGAGGTCCTATACCACCTGAGGGAAGTCAGTAAGGTCTTAAGTTGTTGACTTCATTTCCTTAAGGTCATATAGGAGGTTGAGTCTTATCATGGTGATGTTAAGCTCATGTTTTCCCCTGACAAATTAGTGAAACTGGGTAAATTTGGGAGGAGGTGGTTACAGGGTGGTATCATAGTGGGTTGCACTCCCTTTGGGTAAAATATGAAGTTGTCAAGGTTATGGTTCTCATGCATGGAGTCATGTTATAAAATTAGGATGCTCATGAATGATTTTTTTTTATATTGGTATGCTTATGATTATTATGTATCATGCTAATGTGGAATTATTTTGTAGATGAGATAAGGATACCCTGAATGTCATGAGGTAAGTTTTTGATTTTGGCATATTTTTGGTTTATCTGACATGGCCTATTTGCAGGGAGAATAGAATCATAGATGAAGAGAAAAATGGTAGACTACAGTTCCTGTGACTCTTCCTACAGATCAATTTCGTAACAAGGAGATGAGTATTCTCCGGTATAGTATATATAGTGAGGAGTTTGAGCGTACAAATCTAAAGTTGCAAAGAAGACAATGATAGGTTTGTTGAGGCTCAAGATAGACTTGTAAGGGTTCACGAAAATGAAGGCACAATTCAATGCAGTGATTCTTCGTAGCTTCTCAGATTGGTAGAGACATGGAAAACTAAGGATCAGTTAAGAGTTGGTAGAGAGAAATAATGGAGCCTATGGTAGCAGGTCTTGGTCCAGATACAGGTTGTATAAAGTGGATACTGTTAAATGTGGAAAATTATTGGATACACCTAACAAGAGGAATGACATGTATGGGAATCATATTAGTTCCTCATCCAGAAGCCACCATCACAGCCATAACCACTATCCTTCTTATATGAGGAGGGAATAGTTTCATGAGGAGTTCAATAAAGTCAAGATTCCTACATTTTATGGAGAGTTGAAGAAGTGATAAGATGCAGAGGAATGGTTTCTTAGGATGAAGAAATTATTCATATTGCATAAATATTCAAATAACATGAAAGAATAAATAGAGACCTTGAGTATTAAAAGGAAATAAAATATTTTGTGGGAATATGTGAATAATTTCAAGGGTATTCCAGAACAAAACTTCTTTTGGGATGAGTTCGAGAGTCTCTTCAAGAAAAAGTATCCATCGGAGAGCTACTATGATGACATAGCTAAGGAATTTTATGAGTTGTAGATGGCTTATATGACATATTATGAGTATACTAGTAGGTTCTTGGAATTGTTGAGGTATGTTCCTTACCTCAAGGATGGGAAGGATAATATTGAGAGATTGACCGGTGGGTTTCTAGTAGCATATATACACCATATTGAGTTTGATGAGCCTATATCGTTGAACGAGGCCCTTCAAAAGTTAACACATTGTTACAAGAAGTCACAACATAAAGCTAATACTAAGATTGATTTGAATGGAAATGATAAATTTAAAGGGAAATTGCCATGGAAGCGGGGAAGACCTCAAGATGCAAGTGAGAGAGAAAGTGATTCTCCTTACAAGAAGTTCAATGTAGTTGAAAAGTGACATGGGTCACAACATAGAGTGAAGCAGAAGAAGGTGATGGTAGGGGACCATTGTAGTGTTGGATATGTGCCAAATATCATAGCAAGAAGGATTTCCCATTGTACTAGGGTGGAAGGCCTCATACCTATAACACTCACGAGGCACAGACAGTTGGGAATGTTGGCTATAATGTTCCTTGGATTTATGTAGTTGCGGAAAAAAATAAGGAAGATCACCAGGAATACATTATTGAGATGGAAGGTAATCTCTCTAGTTGAGTTGTTTCTATTTTGATTCATCTTGGATCTAATTATAGTTATGTTAATCCTGACCTTGTGGATAAGTGTGGCTTGATAAAAGAAGTGCATGCATAGTTTTGGTTCATGCAGTTCGCTACATGTACTAACGAGAGAGTTAATCACTGTGTAAGAGGTTGTGCATTTGAGTTGAATGGTATGTCTACAACAACACATATCAATGTAATACCATTGGGATAATATAGTAATGTTTTGGGTAGGGATTGGCTGCACCTTCATAGAACCAAGGTAGATTTTTATGACAAGGCCATTGAATGCCTCGATGATAATGGGGAGAAGAGAATCTTCTAGGAAATAATCCTACATCAATTAGGATGGTCACAGTTATCCATGATAAGCGTAGTAGTAGGAAAGGATGTGTAATTCTTGCAATCCATATTTCCAATGACAAGGGTAAGGATGTTGAGGATGCATAAATATTTCGTAGGTACCATGTATTATAGTAGTTTTAGGATTCATTTCCAGCAGAGATTCTAGAGTTGCCTCCCCACAAGGAAGTGGAATTTTCTATTAAGTTGGTACAAGGAGAAGCATGGACATTAAAGGCACCTTACAATATGAACACACCATATTTAGTAGATTTGAAGATTTAACTGAAGGAAATTCTTGGTAAGGGATACATTAGGGAAAGTGAATCTCTGTGAGGTGCACCAGTATTATTTGTAAAGAATAATGATGGTACTCTTAGGTTGTGAATTTATTACAGATAATTGAACAAGGTGTCGATTAAGAACATATAACCATTTCTAAGGATCAGTGACTGGTTTGATTAGTTTTAGGGAGCAATAGTGTTCTTGAAGATTGACCTGAGATCAGGATACCATCAGGTACCTGTCAAAGAAGAGGACATCTACAAGACTGCTTTCAAGACCAGGTATGATATCTTGAGTTTTTTGTCATTCCTTTTGGTTTCGCTAATTCCCCAAACAGTTTTGTGTGCTTGATGAATAATGTATTGTGTCATTATTTGGAAAAAAAAATTATTGTATTCATTGATGATATATTGGTATATTCTAAGAGTGAGGAAGAGCATGAAGAAAATTTAGCAACAATGTTGATATTTTTAACAAAGAATCAATTGTATGTCAGGCTTAGCAAGTGAAATTTCTTTTTGACATAGGTACATTACTTGGGACATGTTGTTTGCAAGGAAGGTATAGCAGTGGATCCAAAAAAGATAAGGGCTATCATGGAGTGAGAAACTCCTAAGAATGTGGATGAGGTTAGATAATTTATGCAGTTAGTAGGTTACTATAGGAGCTTCATCAGGAATTTCTCATGAATTACATATCTTATTACACCACTGCAAAGAAAAGGAAATAAATTTGAATGGATAGAGGAATGTGTACCCAGTTTTGAGCAGTTGAAGCAATTGTTGACAAACGCTACAACTCGTAAGATTGTGAATCTAGATAAAGAGTTCGTGATGTGTACAGATTCCTTCAAGGGAGTACTTTGCACAATCCTAATGGAAGAAGGACAGGTGGTGTGTTATGAGTCTGGGAAACAGAATGATCATGCACAAAATTATGTTACACACAATCTTGAGTTGGAAGCTATATTTATTCATGCCTTGAATATGTGGAGGCATTAATTTCTTGGAAGGAGGTTTTTATTGATGAGAGACCACAATGGTTTTAGATATTTGTTTGAACAACAAAACATGAATTCCAGGAAGGCTATTTGGTTGGACACAATCAGTGATTTTGACTAATCAGATTTGGATCATGGACCAACGTGATAGCTCAAAATTCAAATTGTTTGGATGTGTGTTGAACCTGAGCACCCAGATAGATCTCGTCTTCCTGATTCAAGCACCACAAATGGTTCGAAAAACCGACATAGTATGAAGAGGTTATCGCGATTTGAAAATTCTAGGAAACTGTAATTTATGGCTTTTGACCGACTGGGTTTTTGGAAATTCAAAAAAGAGAATATTCCAGGGAATATTCTTGGAATATTCCTCATAATATTCCCTAGAATATTCCTTCTCTACCATTCATATCGTGACAAGTTTCAACATATCATTTGCAGTTTGGGTGCACGTGTTTTTTAAGGGCCAATTAGAGGCCGCCACATGGCAGGCCCATATGCTGCCATGTGACCTAGGAGTGGAGTGGTAAAATTTGGTTTGGACTCCTTCGGGTTTGATCATGTGACCACCGCTTAGGCACGAACGCCCCTTACCAACTCTACTATTTGTGGTTCTTAACACCATCGGTGAGCACATTTTATTTATGGTTTAACATAAATGCAATTTGGGGTTCAGAGGGGCCAATCCCTCCCCACATGACCTTCGGGCCCTAACCATGAACCAAGAGCTACCCGCAAACTGTCATCAAATCATGTCACATGATTACGATTAAGGCCATACCCAACGGCTAAGTCTTCGCAACTTAATAAAACCCGACAGTTTTGGTAGTGCTGTCACATGGTGACATTAAATTTACATTTATACGCGCAGTTTATATGCCATGGATTCCGCTAACCTCCAACTAACCGTGGAGTTTTGGGCATGTGCCCATCCACCGAATGTTAAATTTTTTGCGTGGTATTTCTGGAAGAATATTTGGAGCGCATTTAAAAATTGGAGAAATTTCCATTTTGGTGGGTCTAACTACATTTGCTTCATTTTTGGTGGAGTTGATTTAAGGGACACTAGGAAAAGTCAGTTTAGGCTCTATCTTGAGCTAGATTCGACCATTTTGAGAGTGCCAATAATCAATTTCGACTATCTCAGACATTCTAGACTCATTTGTGAGGGTTGCAGAGCCATCAGAGGAATTTAGGCAATTTTTTTCTTCAAAGAATTTATTGGGGCCACTAGGGCCACCATGGGCCAACAACAATGTGAGGCTTAGCTAGTGAAGCTAGAGGCCTTTTTCAACAATCAAATTATCAATTTTGGATGTTTCAGACATTATGGAACTAATGGTGTGGTTTTCAGAGCATGTAGAGGACTTATGAAGGCCAATATGCTTCAGAAAAGTTACAGGGGTCACTAGGGCCAACAAGTGCTAGTAGGAGAATAAGGCCTAACCAGAGCAACCAATATCCATTTTCAGGAAACCAATAGTCATTTATGACTATTCTGATACTTATAAATCCATTTATGGATTTTTCAGAAGCTTTTTTGTACTTTTGAAAGTTGATATGCTTAAGGGAATTTTTCAACGACCCTAGAGCCAGCAGGTGCCACCAGGTTTTAGAGGCGAAATCAGGGCAGCCGGAGGAAAATTTCAGCAAAACAATAGTATATTCTAACTATTTTGGAAATTTTGAATCCAATGAAATTATTTTCAGATCCATTTGAACAATTTTGAAGGTTGAAGAGCCACAGGGAAGTTTTGGATAGCCCAAGACCATTAACGGATGCAGGCCTAGATTGTGGATTCAATGCTCCTTCGGAGAAAATTATTAGTCTATTTTGGAGGTATGATATGTGATGGAGATAGTAGGTGGGGTTTCTGGGACAAAAAATTATTTCTAAGGGAGCTAGTGCCCTAGAGAAGCTCAAGGCACTGACTCAAGGAAATCAAGCCTAAGGGAACCTAGATCTGTTTTCAGAGTGATGATAGCCATGACAGGGATATAGATGGTATTATAAACCCATTGGTTTACTTTAGTTAACCGTTAGAGTTTATTTTGTAAGTTGTAAAAGAATTTTTTCATAATCCAAAAGAGCCAAGTCAAGATGAAAAGAGCCCATGATATTCGGGTGAACTCCTATATTAAATTTGTTGTTATGTGTTGATGTTTATTTGCTGCATTATATGGCTGTTTCACATGTTTAATATTAGGAAAACAAATGGTCTTAAAGAATTTAAACAGTTAAAAAACATACACCTATTTCAAGTATAAAATTTCGCAAAAGTCAAGTATAAGCTAGATCTTTTATTTGTTCAACAGAGTGGGAGGCTCTTGAAAAGAATAAAAAGTTATCCAAATCATTTTTAGACAAGGTTGGTAAGAGAGAATAGTTTCTTGATTGACAGAGCACAAGGTTTCTTTTTTTACTTGAAAGGTGTTTAAATAGTGCAAATAATTTGACTGTTTGTAAATTGATTGTTGCTTACAAGTTTAAGTTTGCTAGAGGTGAAGGGAAAGCTATTGTTAGCTAAGTCCATAAGAGGAAAAAAAGGAAGAAGGGCTGAAGGCATATTCCTTACCTAAAGGACCTCAAGGCAACCCTTGAAGCACAAACCCTCTTGACGATTGTTTGTTAAGAATCTCTTGAAGTTTGTTTGGAAAAAGGCTTTTTGAAGAAGAGCTTAACTCTACAGCCATTTTATTCAAAAGCTTTGTTAATAATTTTTGAAAGCTTTGTGAATTGTTTATTGAAGTTATTTTTTTCGTTTTCATAATATGACAACTTCATCAAGTGAGGTTCCAAAATCCTCGTCCTTCACAAGATTCTTCGATGAAGACATCAAGAGAGACTTCTACATCTTGAAGGATATGGTGCAATTATTGAATGAAGATAGAAGAGAAAGCACTTTACTTCATGAGAAATTGGTTTCTATGAAGGAAGAGAAATAAGTATATCTTCAAATATTTCATGAGATGGAGATTCAGCTCCATCAAGCTCAACAGGCCTTAACCAAGAACATGCGTGAAGTAGAGGTAATTCACTCAAATTTTTCTTCAGTTTCCTCTTTAGAAAGATGTGTTGGTTCATTTGAAAAACACAAAAGAGGTATAGAGTCCAAGTTGATGTTTAAAATGGGATATGAAGGCAAGGGTTTAGGAAAACATGAACAAGTTATGATTGATCCTATTTTGGTTGAGGAAAGACCTAAGAAGTTTGGTCTTGGTTATGTTCAATCTTATGGCAAGAACTCCAAAGCCATGAAGGCATGTGAGAAATTTTCAAAAAGAACTTTTTTTACAAGTTCTAAACCACAAACATATCAAGTTTGTTTTCAAGTTGATTTCCATTGTTTGAAGCCTATGTTGCAACAAGATGTGTGTAGACATGCATCTTATGGTGAACATGAGAGTTCGGACAACTATCATGACATGAACACTGTTGTTAGTCTTCAAAGGAAAGTTGGAACCTCTACAAGTTCATCTCCTCAAGAAGGTAAAATGGATGGACATGCAAAACAACATTTGAGGTATAATTATTCCCATAGTGAAGTTGATTATGTTTTTGATAAGCATGTCAATTCTGCATGCTTGAATGGAGGAAAGAATTGTTGTGCATATTGTGGTTAGTGTAACCATGATATTTCGAGATGTTGGAAGAGGATTAAGGCATACATGAAACCGTTGAAGTGAAAGTAACTTTCAAAGAAAGTGCAAAAGACTTCCACACGTTGCCAAAGAAAGGGATATGTTATTTCCCAATGTTGGACACTAAATCCAACTAATCGTCCCTAGAATTTGAAGCAAGAGGAAAGAAATACTAGTGAAAGTGGAACCAAGGATTCCATCATTGATGTAAGAATAGATGTTTCACATGAAGAATATTTTCAACAGCAAAAGTCGCCGTGGAAGTCGCTTGGTAAGAAGTTGTTTGACTTCATGACACAGTAAGACATACATTCATTTGTACATATTCAAATTTCAGTTATGTATGCATTTCTGTTTGAAACTTATTTTTGTTTGAGCCACCTTGGATCGATGATCAAGGAAATGATGTTCAACTACCTTTTGAAAATTTCTCGCCAGAAATTTTTGAGTGAGTGCAAGGAAGACAATTCTTGATAGGAAGACAAGAGCATTCAGGAAGGAAAGTGTTGACTACCTTCGAGTTGTGGTTCAAAGGCACTAAGCCATTCAAGGAAAGTGTATGGAGGCTGAAAAGTGAGGGTGATGTACTCTGATCTACTGAATAGATCGAGTAATTAGTCTTTTGGTGTCCAAAATATTCCCCATGGGGAGGACTGATCAGATTTGGATCATGGAACAAAGTGATAGCTCAAAACTCAAAGTGTTCAGAAGCGTTTCGAACTTGAGCGACCAGGTAGATCTCGTCTTCCTGATTTTGGCCTTGCAAATGGTTCAAAACACCAACACCATATGAAGAAGTTATCACGAATTGAAAAGTCCAGTAAATTGTAATTTTTTGGCTTTTGACCATGTTTGACTGGGTTTTTGGAAATTCAAAAAAGAGAATATTCTAGGGAATATTTCTAGAATATTCCTAGAATATTCCTTGGAATATTCCTCAGAATAATCAATATTGACCACTCATATCGTGACAAGTGTCAGCATATCATTTGCAGTTTCGGTGCAAGTGTTTTAGAGGACACCACGTGGCAAGCCCGGAGGCCACCACGTGGCCCAGGAGTGGAGTGGTAAAATTTGGGTTGTTCTCCGCCAGGTTCGATCGCATGACCATTTCCCGGGCATGCATGCACCTTACCAACTCTACTAACCATGGTTCCTAATGCCATTGGTGAGTGCATTTATTAATGGTTTAACGGAAATGCAATTTGGGGTTCGGAAGGGCCAGCCCCTACCCACATGACCTTTGAGTCCTTACCATCAACCAATAGTTAACTGTCAACCATAATCAAACTATGTTAGATGATTACGGTTAAAGCCATCCCTGATGGCTAACTCTCCACAGCTTAGTGAACCCCGATGGTTTCGGTAGTGTTGTCACATGGAGACATTAAATTTACATTTATCTTCACGGTTTATATGCCATGGATTCCGCTAACCTCCAACTAACCGCAGAGTTTTGGGCATGTGCCCATCCATCGAAGGTTAAATTTGTTGCGTGGTCTTTCTAGCATAATATTTGGAGCACATTTAAAAATTGGTGGAAATTTCCATTTTGTTGGGTCTAACTGTAGTTGCTCATTTTTTGGTGGAGGTGATTTAGGGGACACTAGGAAAAATCAGTTCATGCTCTATGTTGAGCTAGATTCCACCATTCTGAGAGCACCAATAGTCAATTTCCACTATATTAGACATTCAAGACTCATTGGTGAGTGTTGCAAAACCATCAAAGGAATTTTGGGTGGCTTTTTGCTTCAAAGAAGTTCTAGGGGCCACTAGGGCCACCATGGGCCAACAGCAGTTTGAGGCTTCACCAGTGCAGCTCGAGGCCTTTTTCAACAATCCAATAGTAAATTTTGGATGTTTAAGACATTATGGAACTAATGGTGTTGTTTTTAGAGCTTGTAGGGTAATTTTGAAGTCCGATATTCTTCAGAGAAGTTCTAGGGACCACTAGGGCCAACAAGTGCCACCAAGAGAATGGGGCATAATGAGAGCAGCTAGTATCCATTCTCAGCAAACCAATAGTCATTTCTGACAATTTTGATACTTCTCAATCCATTGATGGATTTTTCAAAAACTTTTGAGGACTTATGAAAGTTGCTATGCTTCGGGGAGTTTTTCAGTGACCCTAGAGCCAGGGGTGAAACCAAGTGTTGGAGGCGAAACCGAAGTAGCTGGAGGCCAATTTAAGTGAACCAATAGTCTACTCTGAATATTTTGGACTTTTGAATCCAATGAAATGATTTGCAAGGAAATTTCAAGAGCTCTGAAGGTCGAAGATCCACAAGGAATTTCTGGGTAGCCCAGGGCCATCAGTGGATGGAGGCCTAAATTAGGGAACCAGTGCTCTTTTGGAGCAAATGATTAGTCTATTTTGGAGGTATGATATATGTTGCAGACATTAGTTGAGGTTTTACTGATATAAAAGAGGTTTTTAGGGAGTTAGTGCCACATAGAAGCTCAGGGAAGCTCGAGGCACCGACTCAAGGAAGTCAAGTCTAAGGGAACCTATATTTGTTTTTAGAGTGATGAAATCCATTGAAGGGATATAAATGGTATTATAAACCCATTATTTTAGTTCATTTAACCACTGGAGTTGAGTTTGTAACTTGTCAAAGAAATTTTCCATAATCCCAAAGAGCCAAGTCAAGATGACAAGAGGTCAAGGAGGCGTAGCCCATGATATCCGGGTGAACTCCTATATTAAATTTGTTGTTATGTCTTTATTTTTATTTTATGAATTATATGGATGTTTCACATGTTTAATATAAACAAAAACAAATGGTCTTAATTCACTTAAACTGTTAAAAAACATACACCTATTTCAAGTATAAAATTCAGAAAAAGTCAATTATAAGCTAGATATTTTATTTGTTTAACTGAGTGGGAGGTTATTGAAAAGAATAACAAGTTGTAAAAAACATTTTCAGATCGTTTACTTTGAGGTCAAATACATCAAGGGTAAGGAGAATAGGGTTGCAGATGATCTCAGTAGGAGAGTTCACATGAACCACATTCTAGCTGTGAGATACTATGAGACAAATTTATAGGATCAAATCGTACATTAAAGACAATAGGATGATAGGTATAAGGAGCTTAGCCACGTGTTACAACATGGTACAGGTGATCAAGATGTGAACTATCATCTCACGACAGATTGTTTGGTGAGATTCATAGATAGGATCTATGTTCCAGATGACATTGGGATTAAGAAGTTTATCCTGAGGGAGTTTCATGTCAAGCCATATTTAGATCAACCAAGATATCAGAAGGTGTTGAAAACATTGAATAAGTTCTATTACCAGCCATATATGAAGAAGGAAGCAACATAGTTTGTGGCTATATTTTTGGACTATCAATAAGTGAAAGCATAATGTGAGCATCTAGGTCGGTTACTTCAGCCTATATTCTAGAATGAAAATTGGAGAGAATTTCCATGGGTTTCATTACACGTCTTTCAAGGAAATTGAGGCAACATGATTCTATCACGGTCGTGGTTGATAGGTTGATCTAGGTATCTCACTTCATTCTAGTGAGGACTAGTTATTCAGCTAGTGAGGTGGCATATGTCTTCATTAGGGAAATTTTCAGATTGCATGGTTTTCTAAAGAAGATTGCGTTAAGGGGAAATTTTAGGGGCTAATATTCATAGGTGGGCTAATTTACCATGCTTTTTCCAAAAAAAAAATTCGCCAATTTCCATTTTTTTCTA
This sequence comes from Pinus albicaulis, assembly GCA_034641835.2. Taxonomy (NCBI): domain Eukaryota; kingdom Viridiplantae; phylum Streptophyta; class Pinopsida; order Pinales; family Pinaceae; genus Pinus; species Pinus albicaulis. Next base: position 96,861 of record JAXQQM020065060.1, read on the forward strand.
AAATGATTCGCCCAAATTTTATAGTATACCGTTATTTTACCTTAAAAATCGCAAAAATATTATATCAACTAATACAAAATCATTGGAAGTCTAAATATTTCTACAAGAATATCACCAAAATTTTTACAATTTGCATATTAGGGACTAGTAAGATTCGCCAAGGTTTCTAAACTTTATTATGAACTTCCATCCTTAAAATTTTCCCTATCTAGATAGGGATGCTAAGTTCACTTCCAAATTATGGAAGGATTTTTTTGGAAGTTGATGGACATAGTTGGCCTTTAGTAGAACTTATCATCTGCAAATAGATGGATAGGCAAAGAGGGTCAATGGGGAGGATATGCCAAGGATGTATGTCATACACCAACAAAGGATATGGGAGGAGTATCATCCAACAACAAAGTTTTATTACAATAATTTTTATCAGGAATCACTAAGGTTTATTCCATTTGAGGCACTTTATGGGCAGACTTATAATACTCCCATCAGTTGGAGTGATAGAGTGAATAAGTTGTTGATAGGACTTGACATGCTAGCATAAATGGAATAGGAAACATAGGTTATAAAGAAGAATATAAAGGTAGAAAATGACAGATAGAAGAGTTATGTAAACCACTGCAGGGCATTTAAGAAGTTTAAGGTTGGGGACCATGTGTATTTTCACATCAAGCCAAAGAGGAGAATATTGAGGATTGCATCATGTGCCAAGTTGGCACCATGATATTATGGGCCTTTTGATATTCTTGAGAGGATTAGACCAGTGGCATACAGAAATTCACTTCGTGAAATTCTATGATGTTTTTCATGTTTCATTTCTTAAGATATATCTAAAGTATGTTGATCATGTTATTCATTGGTTTTTATTACAGGTGGAACCAGAAGGAGAACTCCATTCAGAACATGATCTAGAATTATGCAGGAACGCAATAGAATACATATATAAACATAAATACAGAGAAGAAACATCAATATTACTTCATTTAATTAGTATTAAAGAACTGAAATATGTTTACTTACAAAATGGAAATAAAGTAACTAAAGCAATGGTAGCCTATATATGAGAAGAGATGTGGTGGCTACATGCCTCTCAAATATGTTACAATGAGGTTCAAAGTCCTATTTATTATTGAGAAATAATGGAAAGCCCTAAACATCCAAAAACATAATGCTAGAAGATGAATTTCCAAAACTGTGGGCCCCATTGGGGTAAATTGGTACATCAACTTCGTGGGGTTGTAACTCTACCATATGATCTTCGTTTGATGCGAATGATACATCGTTAGAAATATATATTTGAGGAATAAAAATTATGATTGCAAACTTCAACCAGATAAATATATTTACGTGTTTTCTAAAAAAACGTCATTTAGGGTCTCAAAAAGGCTCTCGAAGTTCACAACCCAAAAAACTGCCAAAAATAGCAAAATGTCCTACAATTAAAGAAACCACAAAATCGAAAGAAACAACAGTGGGGGTCCAAGTGGAATGGGTGGGTGGCCACTAATATCCACCTCGATTAACCCCCACAGAAATCCCACCCTGCCCCCCTTAGGAAGCAATGTTCCACATTGCGTTGCGTGCCTCCATTAGATAGGGAAACTTCTGTTGAACTTGGTCCTTAGTGAGCCACTTTCCTTGGTGCAAGAATTGGCCAACTTTTTCATACCGATATTGTTGCATCTTATGCTGACGACTGTTCTTAATCTGCGTTTCCATAAACTAATCAGTTGTGTCATGTTCCATGCAGTCTGAGTTTAACTTTGCTGGTAAGAGTTGTTCTGTAATGTATGATGTTTTTAATAATGGTGGAAAGTATGGATGAAGGCTATTCACATCGAACACTTAGTGCATGATCGGAAATGATTGTATTAGTTTTTTTATGCTAACTATCTTTTCAGTTTAAAAACATGTGCATAATTTCCTCTTTAGTTTGCATAAGGATTAAGGAGTTTGTCAATGCATTGTAGATGATCTTTTGTGAATTAGAAGCATAAAAATAAGCATAAATGACACTGCAAAAAAGTTTAAAATATAGAAATAAGTCACCACATGAGATTTACACAGTAGGCATGAGGAAGCAAATGACCCCTCATGGGCTACATCTACTGGTCCAGCTCCCAATGGCTTGTCCATCTTCCATTATGCTCAAAATGTTTCTATTACATGTAGTTACATTACTCTAACGGTTTTTTTATCTGCACCAATGACTTCAGAATGCTCCAATTAGTCAAAAAGGACTATTCATTCACTCAGAATGGTCAAAAATTGGGCCTCCTACACTTTTTCCCAGTTTCACGTAACAAAGCTCCATTAAAAGTGGAGAACTCCACTTAACTAGAGTTAAAATTGGGCTTGGCCACAAATTTAGGTGTTCCTGCTAACTTTTCCTCTGAATCTGACTGTTGCATTAAATTTTTGCAGTTGGGGCGGGGGGGTTGCCACATGCACACCCCAAAACCGCTACATAACCGTCGGAGATTAATCGAAAATGAAGGTGGAGATTGTGGTTGAATGAGTTGAATTGTGGGTTCATGTGTTGGTTAGTGCTAACCGTGCAGAGAGTTGACATTAATTGTTACCGAAATGTGACATGTGTTGCGGGGACTGCTAGAAGGTTAGATAGACCGCACGGTGTTGTCATTTAACTGTTGCATGTGATACAAATGTCAAGGAAATTTGGTGGGTTGGGATTTCCGATGGTTCCCAACCCCCAACCTGATTTTCAATAAACCTTAAATAAAACCCATCGACTAACATGGTTATGTAACAAGCATAGTGCAGATGGTAGAGTGTATGCATGCTCGGTCAGAGGTCTGGGGTTGATTCATGCAGATCCTCAAAAAAATTTATTATGTAGTTGCAAGGCCACGTGGCAGCCTCAGGGTTGGCCGCGTGGTAGCTTCTAATTGGACCCTCCAAACCCTACCACCATTAAAATTGTGACACTTGTCAAACCATGATTGGACTAGTGGAAAGGAATATTATGAGGAATATTCCTTTTTTGCTTACTGTACATTCCACTTTGCTGACTATGCATCCCAGTAAAACTTGGTCAAACTATCACAATTTTACCTATTTGGCATTTCAATTAGAATGCAATATCTTCCTGATATGACATCAGCCTTTCAAACCATTCATGATGCCGAAATCAACAAGACGAGATCTACGCAACCATCCTAGTTTCAACCCAATCATGTAACTTTGAATTTTGAGAAAAATTTATGAACTTCTGATCATTCCTCCCCATTGGGAAGCTTTTGGACCCTAAAAAACTTGATTACCTATTTAGTAGATGAGGGTATAACTCCCTCACCTTTACAACCTCCATCAATTTTTCCTTGCTTGGTTTAGTGCCTTTGAGCCCAACTCGAAGGTAGTTAGCACTTCCCCTCTTTGATTCTCTTTTCCTAATGTCAAGAATTGTATCTTCTTTGAGCTTATCTAGAAATTTTTGCTAGAAATCGTCAATAGAAGGTAGTTTAACATCACTTCCTTGATTATCAATCAAAGGTGGCTCATACGAGCATAATTTTTCAACATTAACAACTGAATACATTTGCATGTAAGAAGGAAAGTCAATTTGGAATCATTAGGGGAGTTTTGAGGTCTAAAATGGGCCTCGTAAGGAAATTATAAAGTAATAGTGGAAATAATAAAATAAGATTTGATTACACCATAAAATTTTAGAGGGAAAAAAGAAAAAACTTTATTTTCAGCTCATATTTTGAACTTATCTCCCTAAGGTTTTGCTCAAATTTGGAGTGATAATACTTGTTGGATGAAAAATTTAATTCCTCATCCAAGGAGTACCCATCTTGCATAATTTTTATGGACTTTTCTACACGAAAAATACATAAAAAACATTGTCACATTTTTTATGTATTTTTCATTTTTCATGTAGAAAATTTCATCAAAAGTATGCAAAATGGGTACTCCTTGGATGAGGAATTAAATTTTTCATCCAACGAGTATTCCCGCTCGAAATTTGAGTAAACTCTAAAATACGAGTTGAAAATTTATTTTTATTATTTTAATATTTTTTAATATTTTTACTTTTTTACTCAAAAAAAGGTGAATCATCCCCCGTGGTTGACATCATCATCTTGAATCCTATCGGTTCTTCTAAACATTATTTTAGTTGTACATTTTTCTTAGGAGGCTCATTTTAGACCTCAAAATTCACCTAATGGCATTATTACCAATTTTGTTTATGATCTTGAAAGGACCATAACGAATGGGTTTGATGTTTTTACCCTCCCCTTGCATCCTTTCTTTGCTAATGTGCAACCATACCTCATATCCCTCTTAAAACTTGTGATCAACCAGGGGTTTTTCATGGCTCTATTTATATTTTCTTTGAATTTTCTCCAGCTGTTCTTGAACTTGTTGATGTATAATCTGAATTTTATTAATGAAAATTCAAGCCTTATAAATATCACTATGGCCATCTATTGCAACATCCTTCCCAAATATGAAGTCTAATGGCGATTTTGGAAAATACCCAAAGCATACTTCAAAAGGTGAGGTTTGTGTTGAAGAGTGCTTTGCCCGGTTGTAAGTGTGTTGAATATAATGCAGTTGTTCATCCCACAACTTAGGATGTTTACTGAAATATCCTATCAGTAGATGCACAACAGTCTTGTTCACCACTTCGGTATGTCCATATGTTTATGGATGAAAAGTAGTACTCCTTTTCAATTTTGTGTCCATCATTCTCCCTAGATTTGACCAAAAATTCCCAATGAACCTGGAATCCCTGTCACTACTAATAAAAGTTGGAAATGCAAAATGAACCCAAACATTTTGAAAATAAAGTTTAGCAGTTTGTTAAATAGTAATGGTTTTCTTACATGACATAAGTATACACATATTACTGAATCTATCTACAACTAAAAAAATATAATCATGTTTCTTTCTTGACATAGGTAGACCTCAAACAAAGTCCATGGAGACACTCTCCCATGGCCTTGATGGTACCAGTAGTGACGTGTACAATCCAAGCTTCCTATTACTAGGCTTACTTGTTCCACACATAGAAAAACCTCTTATAAAACGTGACACACTATCTATCATGCGAGACCAATAACAATACCTTTGTAGATGTGCCATTATTACCTTACCCCAAGGTGTCCAACAATAAGAGATTAATGATCTTCTGTCATGAAACTTAGCATGTCTCCTCGTGGAATACATAGCTTTCCCAAATGAAACAGAAAATTGTTATGGATGCGATAATCTTGTTCTTCAACTTGTTTCCCTTCACCCAAAATAGCATACACATCTTGAAAATCAATGTCATGTGCATATTGTTCTATGTAACTCTCATGTACAACATAATAATTTTTGAGTAAAGTAGATGCACTAATGATTGGTCTTGAAAGCATATCTGAAACTTTATTTAATATTCCTTTATTTTACCTTATAACCAAGTGAAACTATTTAATAAATCCCATCCATTTGAAATGTATGGATTGCTGCAATTTTGTTTGTGACTACAAGTACTGTAATGGTTGGTAATTGGTATGTACAATAGTCTCTTTACCCATCAAGTAGTGTTTCCACTTCTTGACACTTTGTACCAACGCATATAGTTTTTGTCATATGTAGGATAATTAGTCACAACACCATTAATGGTTTCTGAATGAAAACCGATAGGCTTACCATGTTGCAAAAGGACTGCGCCTCTGGCATAATCACTAGCTTCAGTTTGTATCTCAAATGGCTGTCTCAAATTTGGTAATGCAAGGACTAGAGTTGAAATGATATTGTATTTTAAAGCTTCGAAAGCTTTCTATTGTTTTCCTCCCCTTTGGAATCCTTTATTCACACTTGTCACTGCATGCATAGGAGCTGTGATGGAAGAAAAGTTAGCAATAAACTTCCTCCAGTATTGAGCTCCACCTAAGAAACTTCTTACCTCAGTAACTATTTTGGGTGTGGGCCAGTTCACAATGGCCTCTAATTTAGAAGGATCAATCGTCAATTCTCCTCGTCTTACAATATGTCCCAAATAGACCAAATAATTCTTTCCAAACTCACATTTTGACATCTTAAGAAACAATTTCTCTCTCTTCAAAACATCAAGCACTATATTAACATGCAAGACATGGTCTTCTCTTGCTTTGCTGAAAATTAAAATTTCATCTAAGTATGCAATAAAATATTCATCAAGGAATGGTTGCAACACATTATCCATAACTTGCATGAAAGTTACCGGTGCATTACATAAACAAAAAGGCATAACTAGCCACTCAAAGAGTCCTTGTTTGGTTTTGAATGTAGTTTTCCATAGATCACTTTCTACAATTCTTACTTGATGATATCCACTTAGTAAATATAACTTAGTGAAAAACTTTGTTTCTTTTAACTGATCAATAAAATCATCTATTCCTGGGAGTGGGTAATTATTTTTTACAGTAATATTGTTAAAATCTCAAAAATATACACACATGCGCCAAGTCCCATCTTTCTTTGGTATCAAAACTATGGGTGAACCACATACCAAGGTTATTGTCCTTATGATTCCTTTATCCAACATCTCTTTGATGTGCCTCTTTATTTCAACATTCTCCATTATCGACATGCGATACATACCGATGTTTGGAAGAGGACAATCTTGTTGTAGCTGAATCTCATGTTGAATTTCCATTTTTGGAGGTAATCCTGTTGGCTCCTGAATCATCTCATGATGTCCATTAACCACATAATATAAATCTCATTTAAACTTAGGATCACATCCCTCAAAATATTCAGGATTAATATCATATTTACGCTTAATCATAAGAAGAAAAAAATTATTACTTGAATTTACGAGCCTCTTTACTAGTCCAGCATTTACCAGAACAATGTTTATCTTCTTCAGATGTTCTCTAACAATGAACTCCTTTCCGTATTTGAATAAATGATACTTTTTCTCATGGCGATAGAAGATCTCTTTTCTATCATGCAAGTAAGGACTCCCTAATACAATACTAGTTATGTCCAGCAGAACCAGATCTAATTCAACTATGTCAATGAAGCTTGCAATGATTGCAAACTTGAGAATACATTTCTTTGAAACCTGTAGATTTGCATCCTTACAAATCCAACCCAATGGATATGGTTTTGGATGTGGTATGGACTAAAGGTTAAGTTTCTTGACCAAATATTCAGAGATTAAGTTTTCTTGCGACCCACTGTCAAACATTGTGTAAATCTTGGTATGCTTGGATATGACCCTCACATGAAACAATTCTATCCTTTCTTCTTCATTTAGAGTGTTTATGTGAAAGTTTGATGTATTGGTACTGGGTTTCATTTCACTTTATTTTCCCTTCATGTTCTTCAATCCCATGGCTGTGATTTTAGATTCATCACCTGAATTAGATCCTAAATCATGTTAAGATGTAGCAGTAGTCTTTTGTTTCCCTTTTTTATTGGGTTTATTTGGCCTCAATTCAGGATGTAATTTCCAACAATGAGTTTTATCATGGCCTTGTTTTGAACAATTTTTGCAAATCACTTTTTCTCCCTCTTTCTTAAAAGATGCATTGTTTTTGTTTTCACCTTTTGAGGTCTTTTCCTTGAATTTACCCTTAAAAGGTTTCTTCCTACCCTCTTCAGAAATGTTCTTCCCTCTAGATTCAAAATGTGTGGCTTGAACACAAATTTCATCTAGACTGGTGGGGTTAAACATGAGAATAGAATGTTTTAGGTAGCTATGTAAGCCTCCTATGTACTTTAGAAAATTATCTTGGCTCTGCAAATCCACCCCTAATAAGATAGCTCTTCTACTAAATTCTTGGGTGTATTCTTGCACATTTTTTCCCTTTAATTGCCTAAAGTTCTTCCAATTCATGATGGCTTTCTACATATGAGGTAATGGATAAAGATGTTGTTTAATAGCAGCAATAAAATCAGACCATGATATAATAATCTTACCTTGTTTCTTAATTTCCTCGTTTGTCTTGGCTTCCTATCAAACAAGAGCTGCATCTTCCATTCTCAAAAAAGCTAATTGAATTTTTGTATCATCATCTTGAAGGTTCTATATTCTCAAATAGACCTCCAATTGTCAAATCCAATTATCTAGCTTGTCTGCATTTACTTCACCATTAAGCATTAGCAATTCAAACTTAACATAAAGTTTTAATAAAGGATTTTTACCAATTCTCTTTGACTTGTGTGGCTGGTGTACTGAAGAAGAAGTAGAGGATGATGATGATGATGAAGAGGACGGTGAAAATGGTGGTTTTCCATTTCCTCCATTTCCCTTCTTTCACTTGTCTTGATCATGTTGACCTCCTGAAGATCCTTTTCCTTCCTTGTGAATTTTATATCTTTATTCTTCTAGCCTCTAATTTCTTTATTGATAAATTATTCTAATCATCTCAGTCATGTCAAGAAATGCATTCCTAAACACTCTTTCTTCCTCCTTAGGGTCAAGTTCTTCATGAATTTCTCCTTCCTCACAAGGCATTCTTAATGAAGCTTCTGCTTCATTAGGAGGTGAACTAGGTGGTGGAGATAGTGGCAATATTTCTCTCCTTTCCTTTTTCCCCTTTTGAGACCCTCCCGCTTCCACTAATTTTCCTTCTCCTCTTTTGAGCTTGAGCCTTGTAAGCATCTAAAACTTGCAAACAGCTAAAAAAATATTTACACTAAACAACACCAGAGAATAAATTATAGCTCTGATACCAACTTGATCTGAAATGAATGTATTAGTTTTGTTGTGATAAGTGTCTTTTCAATTTAAAAACATGCATAATTGCCTTTTTAGTTTTCATAAGGATTAATGAGTTTTCCCATGAATGGTAGATGATCTTTAGTGAATTAGAAGCATAAAAATAAGAATATATAACATTGAACAATAGTGTAAGATAGAGAAATAAGTCACCACATGAAATTTACACAGTAGGCATGATGAAGCTATTCACCCATGATGGCTACATATGTTGGTCTAGCTCCCAATGGATTGTCCATATTTCATTATGCTCACAATTTTGCTATTACATGTAGTTACAGTGCTCTAATGGTTGTTTTTCTACACCAATGGCTTGAGAATGCTCCAATTAGTCAAAAATAACTCTTAATTCACTTAGAATGGTCGAAAATTGGGCCTCTTACACTTTTTCCCAGTTTCACCTAGGAAAGCTCCACTAAAAGTGGAGAATTCCACTTAACTAGAGTTAAATTTGGGTCTGGCTACCAATTTAGGCACACCCACTAACTATTCCATAGAATCTGATTGCTTCACTAAATGTTGCGGTTGGGGGGGAGGGGGGGGGGGTGACCACATGTGTACCCCTAAACTGCTACATAACCATCATAGTTTAGGCGGAACCCAAGGAAGAGACTGTGGTTGAACAAGTTGAACTATGGGTTGATGTGTTGGTTAGCGCTAATTGTGCGGAGAGTTGATGTTAATTATTATCGCCATGTGACATGTGTTGCGGGGACCACTAGTAGGTTAGATAGACCGCGTAGTGTTGTCATTTAACTGTTGCATGTGATACAATCGTCGGGGACCGCTGGCGGGTTGGAACTGCTGGCGGGTTGGAACCGCCAGCTGTTCCCAACCCCCAACCCGATTTTCAATACACCGTAAATAAAATCCATCGACTAATATGGTTAAGTAACAATTATAGTGTGGACAATAGAGTGTATGCGTGCCCATAGGGAGGTCTGGGGGTCGATTGCTATAGACCCTCACAAAATTTTATTATGTAGTTGCAAGGCCATGTGGCGGCCTCAGGGCTGGCCATGTGGCGACTTCTCATTAGACCCTCCAAACCGTACTACCAATAAAATTGTGACACTTATCTAACAACGATTGGACTAGTGGAAATGAATATTTTGAGGAATATTCTTTTTTTCTTACTGTACACCACTTTTCTGACTGTGCATCCCAGTCAAACCTGGTCAAACTGTATTAATTTTACCTATTTGGCATTTCGATCAGAACATTATATCTTCCTCCTACAACATCATTTTTTTGAACCGTTTGCGGAACCAGAATCAAGAAGACAAGATCTATGCAACCATCCTAGTTTCAACCCAATCCTATAACTTTTAAGTTTGAGAAAAATTTATAAACTCCTAATCAGTGTAGGCCAAAGAATGGTGGAATAATGAGCTCAAAAGTATTGTCTCCCACAACCTTAGTGATTGTTTAAAACCCATATCGAAGTGGGCTAAGATTTTGATGGGCTTAGGTAAGGAATTCTTTCTGTAAATGCAACCAAACTTTGTCGCCCACTTGAAACTTGTGTGGCACTCGTTGGTGATCATGTTGTAGCTTGTACTTGGAATTAGAATTCTCCAAAATTTCGTGAGACTGTTGGTAGATTTGTTGGACGCGTTCAATAAATCTGGTTACTTTATCAGCCTCAAAGAATACATATGTGGATTATTTTTCTGTATTCATATAAGCTATGGCAACATCAATCAGACATAATGGTTTAAATCCTATACCCACTTGAAAGGGACCAATTGAGCTATGGAGAGATCTTTTGAGTAGAGGTTCTCTAGGAGTCAGATCGATCAGATGCTTGACTTGAAAGTGCAAGGGTACCCTTGTGGGTGAGGAGAATGTGTCCTTATATTATTAAATGACCTCATACAACTTCTTCTACTATGTGGAGGAACCCTTCTTGGTGGCCATGGATGTGGCCGCGATCTTGCCCTTTCTTTGAGAATGAATCATAAAGAAAAAAAAAATCTGGGTATGGGAGATGATCTTAATGCATTGTTTAGCACTGATCAAAGATATAGCATTAGGTCGGGCTACCTCTGGTATCATGTATAACTTAGTTTCCAAATAAATAATAACAGTGTGAGGCCTTGACTCATAAAAGGTATGACACTTCCACAAGTATGGTTTTCCTAATAATACATCACAAACTTGAAGAGGAGCAAAATCACACAAAAACTCATATGTGAAGGGCTTCATGTTGTGTATAAGGTGACACTACTGGCTAACATGGAGATATTGTACTTGGTGAAGCCACTCGATGGTGTACGGATGCAGGTGTGGTGTGATCGGTAGGCCCAACTGCTTCACGACCTCTGATGAAATGAGGTTCTTTTGGCTACCACTGTTGAAAATAAATTGCAGTGGAGAACCCTTCACCCATATCTTTGAGTGAAAGAGGCATTCCTCCTCATCTGGTTCTTTGGGTTCCACCTTTTGGAGCTTGGTGTTAGATACCATCGCAGTGGGTTTTGCGCCAATGAAACACTTGCATTTTTGGAGCTTGGTGGTGGCTACCATCGCAGTGGGTTCCCACTCATAATCATATCTTGTATCTGTCTTTGAGCCTTTCAGCTTGACCGCCAGTGCCTACTTTTCGCGACATTCATTCATGTTGTGTGTGGGATTTTTGTGGAACTCACACCACTTGTTGTTGTCATTCTTTTCCTTCCTATCACCCTTCGCTTGTGGCTTCGAGGAGTTTCCCTGGGGGGTCTTGGCCAGGCTTTGTCCTTTGATTTTATTTGGGTTTGCAGATCAAGATTCTCGCTTCTTCTGTTTAAATTTGATCTTGATCTTAGCAGCATATAGATATGTTTCACCAATCGAGGAGATTTCGAGGAACTCCATTTCCTACTGAATGTATCTGTGAAAACAACTGCAATACTTAAGCACCAAGTGTTTCTCCGAATCTTTGATACCCAACTTTGTGTGCAAAGTATGGAACAGATTCGTCATCTCATGCACATCTTCATCCCTTTGCTTCCACAGTGTAGTCCATTGTATGTGCTTATCCTCATAGCTCCCCACAAGGTAATATTGGTCCTTGATGGAATTTTAGAAATAATTCTAGGTGTGTTCGACTAAAAATTGTGAGGTTTCTCTCTCGTTGCTTTGTTCGCAATAGGTTTCTCACCATTCCTTGACATGGGGAGTGACTTGGAGGAGTGCAAAAGTAATATTTTCGCTATTGAAAAAATCATGAACTGAAAAATATCCTTCCAATAGAGTTAACCATATATCTACGACATATACATCTATTTTAGCTTCAAATATGGGAATGCAAAAGTTGAATTTACATTCAAGGGAGTGGCACCTACAAAGTGACTGTTGGAATCAGATGTGTCGCCCATGGGTAGCCATCGAACGATCTAGCAAAAGTTTTCCATTATCGCGTTCGTCTGTTTCTCAAGGGCCTCCTCGAGCAACATTTTGAAAGGATCTCCTTCTCCCTCATCTTTATTTTCATCCACCATGGGAGGGCATCGGGTTTTACGAGGTTGATCTTGCAAAGATTCAACCAGATCGAGCCCTAACCCCTTATACCCTTATCTAGTTGGGGACATGAAAAGAAAAACAGAGAAAGAGTAGATTGTTATGATACCACTGATCTTGAAGTATGAAGGAATGCATTATAATACAAGTATAAACATAAACACAAATATGTAGCGTAAATAAGACTTTATTTCATTAATATCAAATAAGTAAAATATGGTCACATACACAATGGAAATCAAATAGCTCAGGCGATGGTAGCTTATCTCCCATAAGAGATGTGGAAGATACATGCCTATGATTTATGTTACAATGTGACTCAAAGGCCTATTTATTATTGATAAATAATGGAAAACCATAAACATCCAAAAAAATAACCCTAGGAGATGAATTTCCAAAACTATTGGCCCCGTTGGGGTAAATTGGTACATCAACTTCTCGAGGTCGTAACTTTGGCATATGATCTCCGTTTGACATGCAAGATACTTAGTTAAAAATATTTATACGAGGACTACAAATTTCAACTACAAACATCCATCAAATTCATGTTTTCCCATTTTCCAAAAAAAAGTCGTTTAGGGACTCAAAACGGCTCCAGAAGTTCACGACCGAGAAATCTGCCAAAAATAGTAAATTGAACTATAATTAAGGAAATTGCAAAAGTGAAAGAAACAATGGTGGGGGTCCAAGTGGAATAGGCAGGTGTCCACCAATATCCACCTGGATCAGAACCTCAATGCATATTGTAGCGGAAATAACTCATGCTTAAGAACAAGGCAATCAAGCATGTTAAAGTGAAATGGAAGCACTTTGGTTTTGATGAAGCTACATGGGATCTAGTTGCTTAGAGCCAGGCTATGTATCCTCCGTTTTTTTGTCGGTGGAGAAAATTATGTTTGGTATTTATACATATTTATGTATGGTTTCTATTGTAAATACCGTAATGAGTTTTGTTATAAAAATCCAATAAGCGATATGGTTATGTTTGCATGTTTTTCATGAAGGTTTTTCTTTTGAGCATATTTTTCATTGTAAATACTATAACAATTTAGGTTATAAAGCTCTACGGGAAGTATGTTTTGGTTTTTAGCAGTTTTGTTGGTTGTAGGTGTCATAAAACACCAATGAATATGTTAACCTAAGGGGCAGGGGTATGTGATAACCCTGGGTTAAAATTTCATGTAATAAAGTTAATAAAGGAAAAGCAAGACCAAGGTCAAGGAAAACTTATTCCAAGATGAATTTTTGGAAAAAAATCCTAGTGGGCATCACTTGTTTTGTATTATGGCTAAGGAAAAATTGGAAAAATCTATGGAAAAGGATTTGAAAAGGAAAAAACAGCATTATTGGTATTTTATTTATGAAAATAAAATAAAGGAAAATGGGATAAAAAGGAGGTGAAAGGTCACAGGTTGCATGTGAGGAGGACATTGAAAGAAAAGGGAAATGAAGAAATTAAAGTCATCAATAATAAAAATAAATCATAGCATTAGTTTGGGGCCTTTTTTCCATTTCTTTTCGGAATTATTCTCAGAGAGGAGAAGAGCACCAGGAGGAGAAGGAAAGTAAGTAGGCAAACGAAGGACAAGGAATGAAAAGGAAAGGAAAGGAAAGCAAGGATAAAGCAAGGATCAAGCAAGGAAATGTTGGATAAAAAAGATTCAACGAGAATACTTGAAGGTAACATGTTGCATGTATGATTTCATAGCTAGTTTTAGCATGCATGGTATATGCATGTGTGTATTTGGTTCATTTGTTGTCACTAGCATGGGCCTTGGTGGGTTTCAACAATGGTTTTTAGCCTTGCCTTTCCATTTATAGATAGCCATGGTGTGACGGGATTATTTCTTGGTTAAGGTTTGGTTTTGCAAAAGTTTTTGGATCTGAGTGAGGTAGTCTTAGGAAAATCCAAAGGGTTGGGGATGGAGATGGTTTTCTTCGAGAATCCCTGAAAAGGTGGGTGGATACAAGAAAAATCCTCAAGGGATGGTGAAGGAATTTGGAGGCATCCAAGATCGATTTGGTTTTTTGATATCAGCACCGATTTAGTTGAGATCATGGTATGGTGCATGTGGAGTTGGTTTAACCTCTAGATTCCATTAGTTATTTATGGGTTGGTTTATCACATGAGATCCCGCATTCATGCTTGGAATATGTCACGAGAGTGATTGGCTAAAATAAATATTTGGTTTGGCTAATCTATGGTCGGGTGGTGCATGGAAGTCCTTGACTTGGTTGGGCTTTTCATATGGTTAATAACAACTAAGTTCCTCTCATTTTTTATGAGTAATTATACTTTTTATTATGCAGATTTAATAATTTTTCTGTCATTATTATCTATCTAGTTATATGTTGGTTATAAGGATGGTTTGAAGGTAGATTAAATTATGGATATTCTCAAAGTTTAATTAATGAATGTATCATTAACGAATGCATGACCTAAAACTTTAAGCTGTTATGAGAAGGCATTGGTACTTTTTTTTAAACTTTACATAAATTTCAAATCCCTATGTTTAGATATGCATTCATAACTTGTAGATTACATTTTTACCATGCATTTAATGAAATTCCTATCCTGGATGGGAGGGTTCAGTTTAAGTCCTTGTTCAATTTTTTGGTTTAGAAGCTTTGTTTTTATGTTATTCATATTTTCTGTAAGTTTCAATGAGTTCTAGGTAGAGGCCTGGGTCCTATCCCTAAAAAAAGTGGCTTAGAATTAAGGGTCGCTTGCACAAAACTCACTAGAAAAGTCCAAAATCATTGGGAAACATGCTTATGGGAGCGATTGGAGGGTTACAATCACTTGGAGGCCTTTTCAAGGGAGTGACTGAGGCTCTAGGTTAGTGAAAAAGAGAATCAGCTCAGGGGTTGGACACTTGGAGGTGTTTTGTAGCTCTTGAAGGTCCCATACAACCTGAGGGAAGTCAGTAAGGTCTTAAGTTGTCGTACACATTTCCTTAAGGTCATATAGGAGGTTGGTTCTTATCATAGTGAAAGTGGGTAAATATGGGAGGAGGCCATTACATAGTCCATGTTTTTGTTCAATATAGTAAGAACTTGACTCCACATGTCCGTTATGGTGGCTTGAAAGTCTCTATCCAAGAATACTAGTTTCAAAAATAAAAAGGTACAAGTTTTACGAAGTATGAGCATTGCAACATGTTTTCTACCTTGAATTCATGTCGTAGAAGCATCCTAGAATTTTTGAACTACACCATTAATAACATGTTGATATATTTGGGGTAGAGGTATGCCCATGTGGGTTTTTCATACCTCTAATTTTATATTTATTTTCAAGAAAATGTTTACATAGATCAGTTGGCCACTACCAGTTAGGACAGATGACCTCAACTATAGTTTCTTAGCGACTACCTGCTAGAAATCCCCAACTTTCTGTTAATTTTTCACTGGCTACTACCAGAAAGAATTCATACTCCTATCTTGTCAAGCCATTACTTTTCAAATGCCCCAACACCCTCAACCCCTATGCGGACCTCATTTGAAAATTTTCATATCAAACCCAATATGATCCACTAAACATGCATGCAATAAGAATATCTCGAGTATGTAAATTAATCTTTGAAACTTTGTTGATCAGTGCTACCGATATACAAGAAACATCAGTATCCATTGTAGCTCTCTCTCTCATACCCCTGCTCAAATATTAACATAATAAATTTATATTTTTTTCTCATGGAAATTATTAATTACATTCCATACCCCATGATAACTACATGAACTAAAATAAATTATTTAGCTATTTTATTTCTCACACCAAATTCCATGGGAAAAACTCTTGGTAATTTCCCATGGTTTTTCCTTTTCTCTCTCAACGCTAAATAATGCATAGAAAAATACCAACAACCAACCAAGCATATGCATAATCAAACATCTGCAACCAATCAAACACATACTACAAGGTTGATATCAATGGCAACCAAACTCTAGTACTATTGATTCAACCCCCTTGCTCAGTAGTTCTATGATTTCCAACAAGTGTTATAAGAGCCAAAGGTCACAATCTTGAATCACCCCCAGATCACGCTAGGGGCGATATTGTTGGACATTGGATAAACCAATTATGCTTGTGTGTTTCGCGTCATGTGCTTAAATACCTCTAGTGGATCTATTAACTTGTGTGATGCGTCTCCTTACTAAAAATTGTAGGTTTTAGTCTAATGAAAATCATGTTTCTAACAATACACACACACACACACACACACACACATATTATCATTAATATTTTTTTAAATATAAAAATCATTTTCGTCTTAAACATTATAGGAATTACAAGTCTCTCTCGTGCCTTGATTTAGAAACAACCTATTAATGGAATTGCTTAGTATGAATATTGAAATATTTTATTTGACTCACATTAAAATTTTTCGTTTAGTAACATTTTTTAAATATTATATATCAACTCCATATTAAAAATGTAACAAAATCTTTGTTATAATGAAAAGTTAAAATATATCCAAAACGGTTATCTCAATTTATCAGGTTCATATTGCTAAAGGGTGAAAATGTTAAAATGGGAAACACTTTTTCGGAATTAGGGTTTTATAGTTAACAAGTGTTGGGAAAACTAATACCAATATAAAAATTTATGAAAAATTAGTACAAATTGCATGTAATACTATAAAAGTTTCTATTTAAAATAAATTTAAAGAAAAATGATTACTAACTATGAAAATTTTGACGAATAGCCAAAAAAAATATTAAAAAATAATGAAAATTTTTACCTAAATTAACATTTTCATGCTAAAGTTCCTCGCTAATGGGAGGTTATGAAGTAAATTCTTCTCGAAACCCTCGAGGTTAGGCTCTTCTAATAAGTCGATTTGATGTGATCCCTTTGGGTTAATGTTCATAGATATTTCCTTAGAAAAATAAGAAAAGAAAAAAATAGTGAAATATAAGGAAATTATTAATTTAATTACTTTAGTTTTCTAGATATAAATTTGATATATAATTTTTTAATGTATCTTCAATTTTCATCAATGTGAGTCTTCTTAGAAGTATGCATAATGTGTACTCGTTTCATTTGGAATACAATTCTCCATCCAACGAGTGTCTACATTTGAAATTTGAGTAAACCTATAAAGTTACAAGCCAAAAAAAATATTAAGAAAAATAGTTTACGTCTTTCCGCTTCAAAATATTTACGTGTATTTTTTTTTAAATTGAAAATATTTTGATTGTCTTACATATTATGCACACAAAAATTTCAGGGGCCCTTCTAGGCTGAAATTTATTCATATGGGGATTTACCTTCACTTAATTGCATAATTGATTGAGTGTTGACTTTCTCTAGAGACTCATCTAGAGAGGAGAGTGAGTCAGATGTATTTTCAGATTTAGATATCTGGTCAGGATTTGGGATACCCCGAGGTCTAGAATTTACACTGCTTTGGGGGATTTTTCCTGAATCAATTGGATCTTTCTAAGAAGGGTTTTATTCAAACATTGACTTATTATTCATTCGACAATCCATGATAAGATCTTTGCATCTAAAGGAGACTTGTTCAGAATGTAGTGACTCCTTCCAAATAATATCCTAATAGTAAATATCTAGGGAGGCCAGAAAAGGTTGTGGTATATTCATATAAACATAAATAATTTGACAAATTTGTTGATGAGATTGGTCTGATATACGATTATGTTATTTTATGACAATATTTTATTTATCTATGTAACTATTTTTTTTTAATATATTTGTGTTTTAAATATTACATGTCAGCTGAACATAAAATGTATCATATCATATAATATCAATAATATTATTTTTTCATGCTAATTTTAACCTCCATATTAGGTAGTTAATATATTACATATCTCCCTCATAATAAAAGGTAATTTATTTCATCTTTCATTATATGAATTTATCAATATATAAAAAAACTAATGTAAAATTAAGGTGAAAATTGAACAAATTTTCAAGGGCCTACATTGATTTTTTTTTTTTTTTTTTCAGTATTTTTAAATTTGTTAATGTAGATATTATTTTATTGTTTTTAATGATAATATTATTTAAGAACATTTCACTAATGGTAGAGCCCAAAAAAAAAAAAAAAGGTCTAGTTGGGCTATTATTCTAAAGAAGAAAGACCAAGCCAGATGATGCATCATTGGCATTGAATATTTTTTTATTTTCTATGTATTTATGTACATTATTCTCTTATACATCATAAACATAATTTTTTTTTTCGGGTAATGGTTGTAATATTATCTGTTACAAAAAAAAAACTATATAGTACACTTGTTCTAATTATTTCTTTACTTTGCCTTTAATTTTTTATTCAAAAATTGATTTTGGTTAAAGGGATGAAAATTTTGTCTCTTCTTGATTATTATTTGAATATTTTAACGTTGAGGGCTTGCTCAATTGGTCGATTTCCCATAGGTAACGTATCTTGCTAATGAGAGGCCATGATGTCAATTCTCCTCGACACCCTCAAGGTTAAGCTATGATAATTAACCCACTCGGATGTCATCCCTTCAGGTGAACACCCTTAGGGTTAGAGTTTTTTCTTTTTTTTGTAAGTTTGGTATTACCTTTAATTTTTTTCACTTTTTTCACCCTTTTTCTTACTCCATTTCCATAACATGTCCAGATACATGACCCCGATATGGGGAAGAGAATTGAACCTATGATGAGTGCTATAACAACCTGACTCATCACTGTTTAACCAAGACCCCAAAAACTAGGGTTAGACTTCTTTAAAACTGTGTAACAAGTACAATATTTTTTAACGCTTTCTAGTGATAAAGTTTGTGGGTGTTGTTAAACTTTGCCAAAACTGTGTAACAAGTACAATATTTATTAACGCTTTCTAGTGATAAATTTTGTGGGTGTTGTTGAACTATGGAATTCATCTGCCAATAAATTTCTTGCATGTTGTTAGTAGTGGTTGATGTTTAATAAGTTTTCTTTCTTATGAGGAGCATTGATGTTTCTCTTATATAGGACAATCAGTGTTGTTGTTTCTCTTCTATAGGACAATCTCCCTTAAAACTGTCTTGAGGAACAACAAGTTGCTAGTGTGTTTGATTATTGTTTGAAGCAATCTTAGAAAGAATCTTGGCCTCCATATTGTTTATCCTTTTCCTTTTTACATTAAGTACCTAGTCATGGCCATAATCTCATGGGAAAATTATTAGCTTTTATGAAAATTATAAGATGTGGTGTTTTTCCTTTAATATTAAGATTATAGGTTATAAAATGCTTTAAATTTATGTTATTTTTCTTTACCATTCTTTTAAAATATTGCAACCCCATATTTAAAACCAAAAAGAAATTTTTTTAATATATAGTTCAAATTCAAATGTTTATTGATAAGTAACTATTTTCAAATTCATTATAACTTTTTCCATCTTTTATTTATTATGATAAATATTTTTAAAATTTTAATTATTAAATTTTTATATTAATATTAAAAATAAAAATTATATTAAAATAAAAATTATTTACACTAACGAATCAATGAAAACACATTATAAATCATTGATAAACGCGAACTCAAAAGCTTGTAAGACACTTCCTTGAACTAAATGAACTTAAGCTTGTAACATAGTTTACAAGACTAAAAATTTATGTACTAAAAATTTATGTAGTTGAACGGACTAAAAACGATTTCAGAATGTTAGGGAAACAAAACATTGTTAGAAAATGTGATGATGCTAAAGTTTATGTAGTTGAACATGCTCATTTCTAGGACTTCAGAATGTTAAGAATTCATGAGAATATCTTAGAAAATTTCCCATTTTCATCTAGTGACTATATTATATTTTATTGCTGTGAACAAATATCCAAACTCTCCTTACGATTTAATGAGAAAATAAAGGAAATGCCAAAGTCTGTCGCATGTGAAATGAAGGAGATATGCGTTTTTCTTTAATTTTCTCTTGTGATGCAATTTTTCAACTATTGTCTTTATTATAATGTTTTGATGATATTTTATGTTAAGAGGTGTATATGTCGTTAATGATATATTTATCTGTTGAGCACCGCTCGATAGAATTTCCGTTTATACCCACTCGCAATATCTTTATGTATATTGAGAATAAACTAACTTGAGTTGAAAACACATCGTGGCATTATATACCATGCAACGCAATACTTAAAAACTAGGTTATATTAGATGTGTGAGGTGAGGCTAATTGTGGCGTTTGTGGTGTCTAAGTGAAACGGAATGATGAAAAAGATAAAAAGATACAAGTTTTGTAGCTTCACAGGTGGGATACATATAAGATGGTTCAAAAATACTATCCCACAAGTAAATTCGTGATCAAGAAGATAAAAAGATACAAGTTTTGTTGTTTCACACGTCGGGTACATATAAAATGGGTAAAAAGTACTATCCCACAACTAATACATGTCTAACAGAATCATTGCAGAAATAGAAGCTTCTTATTTCACAAGAAGAGTGTGTCACCAAGAAGTAACTCTAAACAAACAGAACACGCATATACTCTAAGAATCATTTAAAGGTTTAAATTCATATATTGTTGGTTTAACTATATTGTTATATATCACTAAATTTTACAAAGTCAAACAAATTATTCATAATATTCTCGACAAATAATCCTATGTAAAGACTAGGAGGCTTAAAATGGCCCCGTTTTACTACGTGGATTATAGTCTAGACGTTTATTTCAATGGTTTAGGTGATAAACTTCGTTTAAGGTACATTAATAAACGAAGTTTATGACAACTAAACCAGTAAAATCAATATCTAATGACGGTAAAGATTACTAGAGGATGGCAGCCTGATCACATGGAAGATTGTCAACATAGTTAAGCCGGACATTTAAAATCTGAGTCACGACCACAAACATTTAATCGCATATCCACGGCCGTAGCGCGTGAGAAATGTCTAAAGCCACAAATTGCGGTGCGGACAATGCATCGGATTTCGAGCTTTCCGGAGAAGGATGTCTTGGATCTTCCGCGAGCCTTATTTCAGCTGCCATAGGTCGATTAATGCGCCCAGGCAGCGGATACCCGCCGTCGGATTAAAGGTGTAGATCATCGTGCGGCGGGCATCAGCTGCCTGGCCGCATTAATGGGCCTATGGCAACTAAAATAAGGCTCACCCTGGATCTCACTGTGGAAGTTGGATGCCTAGGCCGCAAAACTCAGGATTAATTAAAACTAGCACAATCACGTTAACCAATGTAATTGATATATGTTGATAATCCTATATAAAAAAGAAGAAGCCTTTAGTTCGACGAAACAGAAGGTGATGGGACAGCTCCGGGACTGTCCCTCCGGCGACTTTCTGGCCTATTCGAGATTCAAGTGGACCCGCTCAACTTTGATGGCTGACAGCCACCACCTCTCTTCCTCCGCTCCGCGCCGCGCCGCTCCTCTCCCATCTGCCAACCCCACTCACTCCACCACTCCGTCATTAATGGAGTTCCGCCTTTTTGAAATTTAAAATTTGAATTTTGAAAGTCCGCTAGAGCTCTTCATGAAAATTGGCACTTGGAAGACGACTTTGAAAACTGCCAACAGTTTGCAGTGTTTGAAGATGCCTGGAATGCCAAGCAGCTGCAAGATTATCTAAATCAAAATTATTCAGCCATAACATGTTATTTGAAGGGGATTTTTCGGTCACATGGAGAGTGCAAACTGTCGGTAGCATGTAATCACTAGGCATGCTTCCCTCCCATATATACTGGAGTTTCAGAGGCCTCTTGGATTTCCAAATCCCCAATCGAGTTAAGCTCACGGAATCCCTGCAGGTGTTTATTTGTGTATAACTTGTGATTATATATCATGGAGACCAAATATAGTTATAGCTCTGTAGTTATAGTTATAGTTAAGTTTTCTTTAATATCTTCCTGATTAAACTATCAAATCCATATAAAACTGCATCAATGTAGTGCCATTAGATCAGCTGATTTTGTTTGTGCCAATAGTGCCTTCAGAAATGACAATAATCTAAAAATTATAGCGGGTTTACAAAATCCTCTGTTTCTTTTGGCAAAGGTCTGATCGTTTTGCAATTTTCCTTGGGTAATTGAAAGCTATCCGAAACCATTCTCTTTAAATAAAGAATTCCACTTAAAAAATAACCGTGAAAAATATATACGCGGATGCCCATTCAGGATTTTAAATATATATGTGTGGGGTGGGTCAAGAGTGATGATGCTGTCAATATAATTCTCCCTTATATTGTTTTATATAGAATTTACAGGTGAGCATTCTCATATATAAACCACATCATAAGGATATATCATAATTTCTTAGATGTACCGTGTGCGATTGGTATTTTTTTTCCTTATTGCTTTGTTTCGTTTTGAGATAAACCACACCTTATTTTAAAAGACCATGAAGTAGTCCATAACTTTTTAACTATAGTGTTTTTATAATTATGTCAAGTTCATTGTTCAAGAATTTTTTTTTTTGTTTTTTTTAATATTAAAAATGCTTAAGATAAACTCTTATATGTATATGTGACTCTTTAGATGTATATGCATGCCTATGTGGTTCTTTAATTTAATTTTTTATAATTATCTCAAGTTCACTATTTAAGAATGTTTTGTTGGTCTTTTTAATATAAAAAATGGTTAAAATAAACTTTTAAATGTATGTAAGTGTATGTATTTGTAGTTTTGGTTTTCCTCTTTGGGTGATGATAATGTTCGAGAGTCATATGTGAATGTTTTTATAATATTTTAGCATTATTTTTTATTATAGGAATGTAAAATGTTTTTATAGGATTATTTTGTATAATTTCTTATTATAGGAATATAAAATGTTTCTAAATAAAAAATTATACAAAACAATCTTATACAAACATTTTATATTCCTATAATAAAAAATAATGGTAAGATATTATAAAAACATTCACGTATGACTCCCAAACATTATCATCACCCAAAGAGGAAAACCAAAACTACAAATACATTAAAGATACATTAAAACTCCAATATTATGGCATTATGGTCAATTTGTGAAGCATAAAATAAAACACACAAAAAAATCCAAAGATCGTTGTGGTGTAAAAACTCGCGAGTTCTATGATTGTATAGAATAAAATGTGAACTCTGTATGTGGCATGCCACAATTTTTTCTGGTTCATTGGTGTAGTTGCTTGGCTTAATCCCCACGATATTGTCCATTGAACATTAAACATTTTCAACCAGCTGAAACGCTATACAGCAGACAACATCTGTAAATTGCAACTGGTACCCCCATCCCAATAAAGACTCAATAGGTTCAGCGAATCTACAATCCAGATAAGGGTTTCTGCATAATAGAACCCTTGTTATGAAAATGAGGAAGGGATTATAATATTACTTGGATTCCGAAGAGAAAATCTGGTTGAAAATATAGGATTAAGCTTACCCTCGCTTACCAAATGAAATTTGAGGGTGCAACTCATAATTTTCACTTGTGTTGTTTTTAACCTCTGGTGAAATAACAGAACACTATTGAGGCCATTTTCATTTTCATTTGTGAACGTTATCCATGGCTTGGTGTGATGTCTGCAATAAGGATATTATTGCGGAATTATCGTCTTTTAAATTCACAGTGTGTGAAGATTTCAATGCATGTGAAGCGTACCTGCACCGAAATGAAGATAATTCACATCATATAAAATATTATGCTCGTTCTTATAAGCGACCATTATCAGTCCAAAAATATTGGATGTTTATCAATCGACAGACGTTTGTTACCCTGTAATGCACATGGATATCCTAAAAAAGTGCTCCAGAATTCATCTCAGCTCCAGATCCATATCAACAACCAGAAAGGCGGTCTTCTGGTATTCATGAAGAGCTCTGGCGGACTTTCAAAATTCAAATTTTAAATTTCGAAAAGGTGGAACTACATTAATGAGTTGATGTACGACCATATCGTCCGTAAAATCTTCAATGACGAAGTGGTGGAGTGAGTGGGGTTAGCGGATAGGTGAGGAGCGGCGTGGAGCGGAAGGAGAGAGGTGGCGGTCGTCAGCCATCGAAGTTGAGTGGGTCCACTTGAATCTCGGAAAGGCCAGAGAGTTGCTGGAGGCATAGTCCCAGAGCTGTCCCATCACCTTCCTTTTTGTCAAACGAAATACTCGTCCCTCGGAAAGGCCAGAGAGTCGCTGGAAGGACAGTCTCAGAGCTATCCCATCACCTTTCATTTTTTTGCACGAAAGACTCCTCCCTGAAATAATAGCGATTCATCGGAATCCAACGCTATAAAAAAATTCCTATTTATATCGTGAGTTTTTTTTGGTATCCCAAAGTTTCAGGTTATTCTAAATACTGTCAAAGTCATTAAAAGCAAATTTAATTAACTTGGTCATAGTAAATGCATCGATCCATGTAAAATTTTAACCTTGTGATTTTGTCATTACTCACATTAATAGTTCCAACAATTGATTTGGTTAAAGTAAATGTCATTTTAGGAGCCGCTGGAGTGAAATCTTGTTAAAATGTAGTAGATGTCAGTTTTGGAGTTGCCACTAGAGGGGAATCTTGTTAATCAACATTTTAGTTACCATAAAATGTATAAATACATTCAATGCCTTCAAATATTTATTGGACATTTGGAATGGTGTAGAGCCTATATATTAAACTTATACAAATTCTCCTGACACAGTAGAGTCTATATATTAAACAAATTCCTAAACAAATTCCTAACAGTGCAAATTTATTAGAAAATGTGATTATAAGACAAATTTTTAAATTTATATTTTTTTTCCATTAAATGTATCAAAAATTCCAATAATTTATAAAATGATTCACACTTAATTACTAATAATTAAAAGGTATCTAAAAATTGTATATTGATTTTTTTTAAATAATAAAAATAAACAATATAACATTTATCTAATTTATGTGTTATATCAAGCAAATATTCTTTAAGTTGAATCATCATGTTCATGAGCTCAATTATCATAAAATGAAAATTTGAAAAAAGAATTATTTAATAATAATGTGTACAGAATATTCTATATATATATATATAATGAAATATTAATAAATATATATTAAATATTGATAATAACATTCTATTTTAATTACATAATCAATTAGTTAATTTAATATTTCAATGAAACATTAAATAATGAGGAGTTATTTTAATTGAGATAAAATTTTCAATTCCAACAAACTAATAATTTCTTAAATATTATAAATAAATTATGTAGTCACTATATATGATTATGAATATCAATATTGAGTTGAAGACATCTTAAAGTTAATATTGTTGGAAATGTTGTCATTAATGGAAAAGAAGGCAACAGATGCAGAGACAGGCAAAGGACAACAACAGAAGACAGCAGGTAACATTTACAGAAAGCAGTGGAGGCAGAGGTCGAGTAGCAGAGGTAGAGGCAAAGGCAGCAGATACAACAAGAAGGCAAAGGAGAAGACAAGAGCAGCAAATTGATTGGTATTAGTTCAATCCAATTTGAATACACGACCTCAGTTAAAGATTAGAACAAGGATAAATTTGGACTCAAAGTCTGTGCAATGATGAAGTAGAAAGAGAGGCTGAAAGGAGCATGAACCCATTCTGGACAGTCATAATGGTTACAAGTCGTAGAGGTTTTAGACATCAAAGCAATGGAGAAAGTGGAGAGGATCTCATTGAGCAGATCGGTTCTATGAATGGGTAGCAGAGGCAGCATTGAATAAAATGGAAGCATAAATATAACATACGCATGAAGAACAGTAGATAAAGAGGTGGAACCTTGTACTAGACGGAACCAGATCATGGAAAGACCAGAACCTCGAAGTGGAATAGTTATATATATAATGAAAGGAACTCAGAAGACAGAACTCTAAAGACAGAACTCGCAAGACAGAACTCGGAAGGCGGAACTCGGAAGACGGAACTCTGACTAATGAACAGTAAAGGCGGGTTTCCAGTTTTGATCACACCGCCTTCTTCGGGAAAGCAGTATTTAAGAATTTGGAGCGATTCCATTGAATATCTAACACGTGGCCTCAAGCGATTTTGGAAAACCACTCCCATTGCGCATTATCGTTTTTGCATCTAAGTCAAGCGATATCTATCGGATCACACGGGGCAAAGCGACGTGCTCTCCGCCGTTGGATATGAAGGTCCGTTTAAGCACTGGGGTCCAGTCCATCACGCAGCTATTGAATGTTAACCCTCGTGCAGTTAACCTGCGCGATAACCGTTGGATCAAATGAAGCAATGCTACGTGTTAACAACCGTTGGATGAGCACATGGATTTAACGAAGGTATGAATCGGGTTTATGTGTTCCACATTTGTTGTATGTGTGGGCCCATTGCTTGTAGTGGCACATGTTTAGTAATATAAAGCCTAGGAGTGATAGAAAATATTGAATGTCTGAGCGGGGTTTTCATAAATCAATTGGAAGGCCTTGTAATGTTGATGCAAGAGTCGTGGCTTGGTTAGAGTTCTACAAAGGAAAATATGTATTGCATGAGAGTTCGTTATTTGGTGTAATCATAGTTTGTATTGAACAGTGAGAAAGTTGAAGTTTAAATCTGTTTAACAGAAATTCTGCAGATTTGATCTGACTAAATACGCAGTGGAGGTTGATAACTCAGATTTACAGAATCTGGAGTTCAAGATAAAGTGTCTTGGAGATTGCAGAGTTGAAGAAATGTGCAGCGAAGGGATTCAAATGTGCAGTGAACAGGTGGAATATGCAAAAGACAGTGAACAAAGTATGCGAGACAGTTGCATGACTGCTACAGAAAGGAAAAAACCAGCAAGCGAAGGGCTGAGCGAAGTTTATGTATTGAAACTGAAAATTTAAATGTTTCAATTGTTTTTATTGTTTGTGATGCAAAGGCAAGTATCCAAAGGAAAAATAAAAATCCCATTGTAACATTGAAATTTGTACATATTGTTATATTTTTAATGAGTTGGATAAAGAATTGAGAAGGAAGAAGTCAAAGAGACATTGTTTTTCACTCCAAATTCCTTGTGGAATACAAACAGTCATGTGAGGAACTCTATATATAATATCAACTTGATATGCATAAAATAGGTGAGAGAGAGTGAGTGAAGAGTATGCAGAAATGAAGCAGTGAGGCAGAGAAGAAAGAGGAGCTAAGCAGAGAAGAAGGAGGAGCTGAGTAGAGAAGAAGGAGAAGTTGATAGAGAATCTAAGAAGATGTAGAGATGATAAAGGGCAGATATGAGAATTGATGAACAACAGAGCAGATGGAACATAACATAGCTGATATCCAAGGTAAATCAGCAAGTGTTTTCTTTTGAAAGAGTAAGGAAGTTGAAGCTTCCCTATCAAGTTGTAGCTTGATAGATGTCAGTTGTAGCTGACTGAGGTAGGAGCCTCCTGTAGGTTGGTGCCTGCAGAAAATAGATGGGAGTTGGTGCTTCCACATGAAGTTGTAGCTTGATAAAATGTCAGTTGTAGCTGACTGAGGTTGGAGCCTCCTATAGGTTGGTGCCTGCAGAAAATTAATGGGAGTTGGAGCTTCCTTACAAGTTGTAGCTTGCGGAATTGAGGTAGGAGCCTCCTGTAGGTTGGCGCCTACAGAAAATCAGTGGTGAGAGTGATCCAGGGTAAAATCTTGATACCCTTAACCAAGACCTTTTACTTCGTCTGATAAATAGAATTGCATTTAATTAAGACGTTAAAGAACTTAAATGAACAACTGTAGCTGTGAATAAGAGGAACATAAATGAACAAGATCAAAAATCATAAGAACACGTCGTTTGATGACGGAGTTCATCCAGGAGGGACTACATCTCCGGGCCTCGGTGTCAAGATGGTGTAGGCCGCTGCATTATGTGCTGTAAGAAGAGATGTACATGGATGTTCTTTCCTATGACATACAAGGAAAAATTGCCCTCACGCAGGAGTGGCTTGACTTCTTTAAGAGATGTTCCACTGCAGAACTCTCATACATAAAGAAAGACTCCTATCAGTATGACCATAGCTGACATGTAGCAAATAAGAGTATCCCGCCGATCCTGGAAAACAAGGGATATCAAAAATACACATAGAAAATAAGAGCATCCCGCCAATGTGGCATAAAAGGGGCTCATACATGACACAAATCCATAGCTGAAAGTACATCAAAAACAACACAAAGCAAGATCCCACAACTCATGTATCAACCGGGATCTGCAAGACATAATGCATCTCAAAGAGAAATAAATAGAGAAGTACATGGAATCCACATCATATACCTCATGCTGCCATTTGCTGAAGGCTGAACTGCTTTGCGGCTGAATCTGAAAACAGCATCAATCTTGTGGCGTCGAGAAAGGTGAAAACGACTGCTCACATGTGGAAATTTGACACCGGCATAACCCACTTCCAAAAGTGGCTGAAAAATCAGAAACTCAGATGTAGAAATTGAGCACACCATCATACTCGTGGCGTTGAGTAGTGCTGAAATGACATAAAATTTGTCCCATTCGGACAAAGTCAAAATTTCGCCCCTCTTAAAATTTGGCCTCAATCAGGGTTCCGCCTACCTCTTTCTGGGCTCATGGTTCCACTGCACCTGCAATTGAAAAATAATAAATCTTGAATTCCGTGCACACTGCTCCATTGCCTGAGCACACTGGTCTGCAATTAAAAAAATATTAAACTCGAATTTCGTGCGCGCTAAGCTCCTCCATGGCCTGGGCGTACTGTAAAAATCTGAGTTTATATAACAACTGCTGGCGGAATTACCAACAAAAAATTTGCTGGTCGAATGGTAAAAAAAAGGAAATCGGTTGATGGAGGTCGAGTGGTCAAATCCCGCCTGCTGCACAAAATCCGCACATGAATTCTTTTTATGCATAACGGTGGCATTTTTTAAAACCCCACATATTTAATTTTAGTACCAAGTGGTACGTTGTGGGGACCGGGCCCGCATTGGGCGGCCCACCCAACCTTCCCCATCATATACGATTCAACATAATATAGATATATATATATATATATATATATATATATATATATATATATATACATATATATATATATATATATATATATATATATATATATATATATATATATACATATATGACATGTTGTGGCCGTTTGTTTAAATTTTAACAAATGCGGTTGGGGTTTGGTCTCATCGTGCTGCGGAATGTGGAGCTGCCGCGTGGGCGGACCGACAGACCCGCCGGTGGTGGGTTCAACTCCCACCGACTCCAATATATATATATATATATATATAACATATATTTTGTTTTGGTTGCCCGGTGCATGGGGTCCGGCGGGGGTCATGGCCCGCCGACCCAATTTTAATATATTTTTTTGTTTTTAATATAACAAAGTGTGCCTTTTTCAAAATTTGGTTTTTGGACCGAAGGAGGCAATTTAAATAGGCCACAAATTTGCTCGGAATCTGGCCTGAGCTTGCTGGAATCCGGTGGCCGGAAAAAGTTGAATTTGTGTCGCCTTGAAGGCTGCCAGTCACCAAGTCAACCTGGAACTTTGACCGCTTATAACTTCTTCATACGGACTCGGAATTGAGTGCCATCTGCACCATTGGATTCAGAAAGACGAGGTCTACAACATGAACCTAGTTCGAGAATATTTTGAACACTTTGATTTTTAAGCCTTTTACTCAGGCCACTTGTTTTCATTGCACCTGTACCTGATTAATCCACCTAGATCAATCCTCCCCACTGAGGAGATTTTGGTCCTCCAAAAGCATCAAGATTTGCGTATCATCAACTGTCTGCAACTGTCATTGAAAGGTACATCCCCACATGACTCCTTCACCCAGCATACTTCGGAATCAAGATGCAAAGCCATCATCTGCAACTGCTGAAATGCAAATGTCTGAAAAGGCACATCCCATGAAGACTCCTTCACCTCACGTACTTAGGAATCAAGATGCAAAGCCAACACCTGCAACTGCTGAAATGAAAATGTATGAAAAGGCACATCCCCTGAAGACTCCTTCACCTTACGTACTTCAGAATCAAGATGCAAAGCCAACACCTGCAACTGCTGAAATGCAAATGTCTGATAAGGCACATCCCATGAAGACTCCTTCACCTCACGTACTTCGGAATCGAGATGCAAAGCCAACACCTGCAACTGCTGAAATGCAAATGTCTGAAAAGGCACATCCCATGAAGACTCCTTCACCTTACGTACTTCGAAATCGGAATGCCAACACCTGCCTAAAGCTGCAACAAACATTACATTCTCAATGTGACCAATAATGACCCAGATGTGTCCATACTTGCCACGAGTTTATAACATGTACTCGGTGGTCAAGCTTACAACAAAATGGAAATCATACATCAACAAAATTACAAGACCAGACCTCATCGTCGCATTTCGAAGCGATGGAAAAACTCCTCATGACTTTTACATGAAAGAAATGCATCAGACGACTCATACAACATGACCAGAACATAATCGTCACATCTCAAAGTGATGGCAACATATCATCACTTTTACATGAAAGAGATCTAACACACGACTCATAAAACAAGGCCAAAAAGAAATGCCATGGTCGCTTACACGAGTGATGGAAACACATCATCACTTTCATAATAAAAATGCAACAAATGACTTACAAGCATGGCCATGACAAGCTTAACATCTCTAGAAAAAAAACAATCTAGAAAAACCACTTCTCATTTATCAAAACGAGTGGAACGTCTCCCTGTGGCAAACTTGCTTGTCGATCAGCTTTTTCGACTGGTGTATGCACGAGCTCTTTGGCTTTACGGCGCTGCTCTGGATGAAGTTTCCAGGATGTGGCTCTTTGGTGGCCACTTCGGTTGCAATGGGTACAAAAGTTCTTTTTCCTCCAAACCTACTTAACTGATTTCCTTTCATGTTGGGGAGAAGGCTTTTCGTGCCTCTTCCTCCTTTGTGCTGCCATCCTCTTCCAGCACTTAGAAATCACATGGTTACTTAAACCACAAAAATAACAAGTTTTACGATGCCATATTTTACAACCATGGTTATCGACATTCTTGTAATCAAAATGCACTCTGGAATAATGAGACTTAGTATACCTTCTGGGGTGGTCTCTGGTGCGATCATGATGATGGGAGCTCGCCTCGGTTCCTTCACTGCAGCGTGCACTGCCATGGAACGATGGCGAAGTGTCCCTATCATTCCTCTTCCTTGGAGAGTTCATCAATATCTGTTTGCCCTTGATGTCCTTCAAACATCCTTCACCACTGTACCCCAAACCTGCATAACGAGGTCGTTGCACAACCTCCAATGGTTCGGTGATGCCTTGGCCACGAATGCCAAGTCCTCCTCCTCTGTACCCCGTTTTGGTGAGGAGTTTCATGCTGATACCTGTGATGGGTATCTCCACACTTCCAACTGAATTTATATCATGTGAAGAAACTGAAGAAAAATCAACACTATTTACCTTAGGTGTTGATGGCGAAACAGATGAGGAAAGCTGTTGTAAGCCTTCGTCGTGCTTCACTTCTGTCACTGCCTCTGACACGGCTTGTAGCTGAAGCTGCATCTGCTGCATCTCCTCCTTCTCTTTCTGTAGGGATGCTTTTAAGGCATCATGATCCCTCTGAAGAGTTTCGTTGTTGCGTTTCAAATCTTCCCACGCCTCTGTCGTGGCCTGCAACTGAAGCTGCAACTGTTGCTTCTCCTCCTTCTCTTCATGTAGGAATGCCTTCAAGGCATCATGATCTGCTTGCAGAATTTCATTGTTGCGCTTCCAATCTTCCCACGCTTCTGTTGTGGCTTGCAACTGAAGCTACAACTGCTGTTTTTCCTCCTTCTCTTTGTGTAGGAGGGTCTTCAATTCTTCGTTCTCTACTGCTTGTTTTTCGTACGCCTCGTATAATATGTCCGCTTTCTCGGACACCCTGAGCATGGTTTCATACATGTCCTTGACACTTTCCATGGCTCAACTCAGCAAACGTCCAAAGTTCACGCCTGCAATCCAATCAGCAAGAATACCTGCTCCGATACCACTTGATCCAGGGTAAAATCTTGATACCCTTAACCAAGACCTTTTACTTCGACTGGTAAATAGAATTGCATTTAATTAAGACGTTAAAGAACTTAAATGAACAACTGTAGCTGTAAATAAGAGGAACATAAATGAACAAGGTCAACAATCATAAGAACACGTCGTTTGATGATGGAGTTCGTCCAGGAGGGACTACATCTCCGGGCCTCGGTGTCAAGATGGTGTAGGCCGCTGCATTATGTGTTGTAAGAAGAGATGTACATGGATGTGCTTTCCTATGACATACAAGGAAAAATTTCCCTCACGCAGGAGTGGCTTGACTTCTTTAAGAGATGTTCTACTGCAGAACTCTCATACATAAAGAAAGACTCCTATCAGTATGACCATAGATGACATGTAGCAAATAAGAGTATCCCGCCAATCCTGGAAAACAAGGGATCTCAAAAATACACATAGAAAATAAGAGCATCCCGCCAATGTGGCATAAAAGGGGCTCATACATGACACAAATCCATAGCTGAAAGTACATAAAAAACAACACAAAGCAAGATCCCACAACTCATGTATCAACCGGGATCTGCAAGACATAATGCATCTCAAAGAGAAATAAATAGAGAAGTACATGGAATCCACATCATATACCTCATGCTGCCATTTTCTGAAGGCTGAATTGCTTTGCGGCTGAATCTGAAAACACCATCAATCTTGTGGCGTCGAGAAAGGTGAAAACGACTGCTCACATGCGGAAATTTGACACCGGCATAACCCACTTCCAAAAGTGGCTGAAAAATCAGAAACTCAGATGCAGAAACTGAGCACGCCATCAGACTCGTGGCGTCGAGTAGTGCTGAAACGACATAAAATTTGTCCCATTTGGATAAAGTCAAAATTTCGCCCCTCTTAAAATTCGGCCTCAATCAGGGTTCTGCCTGCCTCTTTCTGGGCTCATGGTTCCACTGCACCTGCAATTAAAAAATAATAAATCTTGAATTCCGTGAATCGCTCCATTGCCTGGGCACACCTGTCCGCAATTAAAAAATATTAAACTCGACCCCGTGCGGCGCTCCGCCTTCCTCCATGGCCTGGCAGTAATCGTAAAAATCCGAGCTTATATAACAACCTGCTACGGAATTACCAACAAAAAATCTGTTGGTCAAATGGTAAAAAAAAGGAAATTGGTTGATGGAGGTCGGTGGTCAAACTCGCCCTCCTACACAAATCCGCACATGAATTCTTTTATGCATAACGCTCATTTATGCATAACGGTGGCATTTTTTTTAAACCCCACATATTTAATTTTAGTACCAAGTGGTACGTTGTGGGGACCGTCCGTATTGGGCGTTCCACCCAACCTTCCCCATCATATACGATTCAACATAATATATATATATATATATATATATATATATATATATATATATATATATATATATGACATGTTGTGGCCGTTTGTTTAAATTTTAACAAATGCGGTGGGGGTTTGGTCTCATCGTGCTGCGGAATGTGGAGCCGCCGCGTGGGCAGACTGGCAGACCCGCCGTTGGTGGGTTCGACTCCCACCAGCTCCAATATATATATATATATAACATATATTTTGTTTTGGTTGCCCGGTGCGTGGGGTCCGGCGGGGGTCATGGCCCGCCGGCCCAATTTTAATATATATTTTTTGTTTTTAATATAACAAAGTGTGCCTTTTTCAAAATTTGGTTTTTGGACCGAAGGAGGCAATTTAAATAGGCCAAAAATTTTCTCAGAATCTGGCCTGAGCTTGCTGGAATCCGGTGGCCGGAAAAAGTCAAATTTGTTTCCTCTTTAAGGCTGCCCAGTCACCAAGTCAACCTGGAACTTTGACCGCTTATAACTTCTTCATACGGACTCGGAATTGAGTGTCGTCTGCACCATTGGATTCAGAAAGATGAGATCTACAACATGAACCTAGTTTGAGAATCTTTTGAACACTTCGATTTTTAAGCCTTTTACTCAAGCCACTTGTACCTGTACCTGATTAATCCACCTGGATCAGAGAGGGAGTTGGAACTTTCCTTTGCATCACAACAATAATAAGATGTGGTTTTCTCCCTTTATGGGTTTCCACTTATATCTGGTGTCTCTGTGCATGATGTGTATGTGTTGATATGGTTTATCTCATTTGATTAATACTTGCTTCTCTCATATTAAGTCTGCTGTTACGTTATATTAATACTAGATGCTCGCATTCTAAGATTACTCACATATTAAGTTGAACATGAAATGAAGGTGTAAATAAGTTTTAATGAAAAGTTGTAAAAGTCCATGAATGTGTTAAACTGATTCACCCCCCCCCCCCCTCCCCTCTCTGTTTAAGTATAGGTTCAACAATTGGTATCAGAGCAGGTTCCTTTTGCATCAGTCTAACAACTGAAATGAGGTCCTAGGTTCCCAGGATGTCAAGTAAAGAAGGATGCTCAACCAATAAAGACCCTTTTTCAGTAGTGTAAATTATGCCTTCTAGAAAATCAGAATGAGGACATACATAATGTCCCTAGGAATATAAGTTTGGGCTACTGTGGAATTAGGATATGCCCCAAAGGAAACTGACTTAGAGAAAGAAACCAAACAAGATTTTGTAGCCAATGAAAAAGCCATGAATTTCATCTTAAATGGATTGTGTGAGGCAGAGTTTATCAAAGTAATTCACAAAGACACTACCAAAGAGATGTGGGATACCCTAGAGAATATCCACGAGGGAGACAAGAAGGTAAAGAATGCTAAACTTCAAGTCTATAGAGCCCAGTTTGAGAACTTAAAAATGAATGATGATGAAGAAATTTCCAGCTTCTTCCTAAGGGTTGCAGAAATAGTAAATAACATGAAGGCTCTAGGAGAAACCATAAAAGGAGTTGTAATTGTACAAAATATTCTAAGATCTCTTCCACCTGGTTTTAACCCCAAGGTATCTGCAATAGAAAAAACGGCTGATTGGGAAACCTTGACCATGAACCAGCTACTTGGAAATCTAATAGGATATTAGATGAGGCTCCCATAGAAGAAGCCAAGTACGAGGGAGGCAGCCTTTAAAACAGAAAAGAATAAAGAAGAAAAGGAAGACATATTCTCTTGCTCAGATGAAGAAGAGGCTAAATTTGTCAAGAAATTGGATAGAGGCTCAGGTAGATACAAAGGTAAACTTCCCTTCAAATGCTTTAACTGTGGAAGAATTGGACAGTATGCTACTAAGTGTCCTCACAAGAATGTAAGGAATCAGGCTCAAGAATTAGAGAAAAATGCATCAAAAAACTGGCAGAAAGGAAAGAAGTTCAGCAGAAAATCCTTCTATGCTCAACAAGACAACAGTGCATCTGAAGACTCAGATGAACCTTCAAGTGAATAAGGAACCTCTGAATTTTTATTGATTGCCATAGAAGAACTTGAAGGTATCCTGCTAGAAGATGAAGAAGAATAAGGTGAAGTCAACCTTGAGGGGGAGCTAAGAAGTGCTCTGGAAGAGATTGATAGACTCAAGCTGAAATGCAGAAAACAAAAGGACATTCTCCTCAAGTATGTATGAGAAAAACAAAATTCAGAAGACCTTATGCAGCTAAAGAAAGAGCTTGAAGAAGCCAAGAAGATAGAGGACATGTTACTTAAGAAAATCAAGGAGAAAACTCAGGAACAAGAGAAGTTAGAAGAAGAAGTAGTATGTCTCAGGAAGAAATTAGAAAATGCTCAAAGGAAAGTGGCTATGAATTCTTCTCAAACAACAAGCTCTAGTAAGTTGAATGAAATTCTGGTTGCTCAAAGATCTCCTATGATAAAAACTGGAATAGGCTATGAAGGAGAATCAAGTAAAAGCAAAGAAAAGGAAAACAGAGAGATTATTTTTGTAAAAGAAAAGAAGGATGATGAAGCAGCTCAAATAATTCCTACAAAAGAAGAAACTTGTAAGGAGGGAGACAGAACCCAGAAAAATCCTCTAATAACAATGAATGAAAGAAATACTCAAACAATAGAAAAAGATTCATATGCCCTTGAGTATGTCAAATTTGGAAGCCATCAAAGGAGATTCTTCCCTCCTATGAAAAATGCCACCTGTTATGTCTGTTACAAGCTGGGACACATTGCTGCATACTGTCATGCAAGGAGGAGTGATTCAAACCAGCAAAAGATGCAAACAGTGAAGAGGCTGTCTCAAGAAAACAAATGGAGAAGACAACCTTACATCAGGTATGCAAATAATTTCTATGGTTACTGTTTTTATTGTAAGGAATTTGGCCATAAAATTATTGAATGTAGAAAGTATGGACAAAGATTGATGTTCAACACCTCAAGGAGGTTTATGAATCAAATAACTTTTGTTCATACTCACAATTCTGCAAAAATTAAGATCAAATGTTGTGTATGCAAACAAGTTGGACATATGCCTTCCAAATGTCCTCTTAAAGGATGTGATTCATCATCTCACAAAAGATACCAAACAAAAGGATGCTTCCAGTGGAAAAACAAGGTGAATAAGTGTGACCTGGATCTAATTACTAAATATCTGATAAGCCAATGGTATCTGGACAATGGCTGCTCAAAACATATGACTGGAGACAGGAGAAAATTTATAATTTTTGATGAAAAGAAAACTGGTAATGTTATTTTTGGCAATGATAAATCAGGAAAAATCAAGGGAAAGGGCTCAGACAGCTTAGATAATGGCAAAGGTAAGGCCCAAGATGTACTATTTGTAGATGGGCTGAAAGAAAATTTGCTGAGTGTTATTCAAATGTCTAATAAAGGCTACGAAGTTCTTTTCAGAGCACAAGACTGTGAGGTCAGATCAAGCACCATAGGTAAGACTCTGCTCAAAGTTGTTCGAACAGAGAGCAATGTTTACATCGTGAAAGAGGAAGATGAAGCATGCCATCTTAGAAAAATTGAGGAGTCATGGTTATGGCATAAGAGATTGGGACATCTCAGCTTTGATCATATCATCAGACTGAGCAAGAAGAAAGCAGTCAGAGACATGCCAGAAATAAAAAGGCCTTCTAATACCATGTGCAAATCTTGTCAATTGGGTAAACAGACCCGCACATCTTTTAAGGCCAAAGATGAGTTATCAACAAGAAGACCACTCTAGATTGTTCACATGGATCTGTGTGGACCTGCAAGAACTAAAACACCAAGTGGAGAATCCTACTTCATGCTCATAATAGATGATTTCTCTAGAATGACATGGGTTGCATTTCTCAAGACTAAATCGGAAGCTCTGGAAAAATTCAAAATATTCAAAGCATTAGCAAAAAATCAAATAGGATGCAAGCTAAAATGCATCAGATTGGATAGAGGAGGTGAATTCACAAATTATGACTTTGTAGATCTATGCAATGAATATGGCATAAAACAACAATTTACTATTGTCGGGACACCTCAGCAGAATGGAGTAGCAGAGAGACAAAACAAACCTGTTCAACAAATTGCTAGAGCCATGATGAAAGAGAGTAATATTCCTCAAACCTTCTGGGCAGAAGCAGTACACATAGTGGTGCATATCCTTAATAAAGCTCACTTAAGGCCAAGCAGTGACAAGACTCCCTATGAACTATGGCATGGAAAGCCAACTTCAATCAAACATTTTAGAATTTTTGGAAGCAAGTGTTATATAAAGAATAATGATGAAAATCTTGGGAAATTTGATGCAAGAGCAGATGAATGGATTTTTCTAGGATATGCTTCCAAAAGTAAAGGGTACAAGTGCTACAAAAAGACTCTTCAAAAAATAGTAGAAATTATTGATATGAGATTTGATGAAGAACTTCCAAACAATACAAGAGATACAGACTGTTGCAGTCCATCAGACAACCATGAAGAAGAAAACCAAAATGATGATGAAACAAGAAAGACAACAGAAGATGCAGAGCTGAGCTTGAAAGCCCCCTCAAGATACACTCAGAAGAATCATCCTGAAGATCAGATCATAGGAGACAATAAAGTAGGGGTCCAGACAAGAAGGCAGCTAACTGAACAAACATAAGAGGTATACATAGCCATGTTATCACAGATAGAGCCAAAGAGATTTGAAGAAGCCAACAAGGACAAGTATTGGGTGAATGCTATGAATGAAGAATTAGACCAAATTGAGAAAAACAATACCTAGGAACTAGTTCCTAGACCCACCGGGAAAAATGTCATAGGCTCAAAATGGGTATTCAAAAATAAAATTAATGACGAAGGACAGGTAATCAGGAATAAATCCAGACTTGTTCGCAAAGGATATTCACAAATCGAAGGACTTGATTTCGATGAAACATTTGCCCCTGTAGCTAGAATGGAATCCATCATAATCTTTTTGGCCTTTGCATGCTATCAATACTTCAAGGTATATCAAATGGATTTAAAATATACTTTTCTGAATGGAGATCTAGAAGAAGAATTCTACATGGAACAACCGGAAGGTTTCTCTTTAACATACAAAGAAGACTATGTGTGCAGACTGAAGAAGGCTCTATATGAACTGAAACAGGCTCCTCATGCTTGGTACTCAAGACTCAATAAATATTTGCAAAAACAAGGCTTTAAGAGAGGTGGAGTAGACAACAATCTATACATAAAAGCCCATGAAAATGAACTCGTGATTGTTGTAGTATATGTTGATGACATTATGTTTGGAAGCAACAGAGATGAACTAGAAAAAGGGTTTGCTGAGAAGATGAAATCAGAGTTTGAGATGTCCATGATTGGAGAACTCAATTTCTACTTAGGACTTCAAATTCAGCAAAAGAACACAGGCACATTCACCTCAAAGGAAAAATAATTAAAAGAAATGTTGAAAAAGTTCAAAATGGAGGACTGCAAACCTGTGTCAACTCCCATGATCACAGGATGCAAGCTGTGTGCTGATGATGGATCTGCTGATATATATCAAAAAACCTACAGATCCATGATAGGAGGTTTGTTGTTTCTAACAGCATCAAGACCAAACATCATGCTAGCAGTCGGACTAGTGGCTAGATATCAAGAAGCACCTAAAAAAAACCACCTTCTGGCAGTCAAAAGAATATTTAAATATCTACAAGGAACAACATAGTATGGACTTTGGTATCCTAAAGGAAAAAGCTTCACCTTGACAGCATACACAGATGTAGATTGGGCCAGTTGTGTGGATGATAGGAAAAGCACAAGTCGAGGCGCATTCTATTTAGGAGAAATTCTGGTGGCATGGTTAAGCAAGAAACAAACATCTATCTCTCTGTCTATAGCAGAAGCAGAATATATAGTAGCAACAACATGTTGTACACAAGTCATGTGGATGAAGCAAACCCTCCAAGACATGAAGGTAAGCATTAATGAACCTATCTCAATCAAATGTGATAATACAAGTGCTATAAGTATATCTAAAAATCCTGTGCTTCACTCAAAAACCAAACATATCCCAATCAAGTATCATTTTCTCCGAGAACAAGTGGCTCAGAATATAGTAAAACTGGAGTATCTACCAACAAAAGAATAGACAACAAATATATTTACCAAAACTCTTGCTAGAGAACCATTTGAATATTTGAGAGATAGACTAGGGGTAGTATATGTAGATTCTACTCTCTGATATGAAGAGAAAGCACAGTTTCAGGGGGAGAACATAAATGAAAATATCATTCGAGGGGGAGATCAGCTAGCAAAGGAAGCATGAAATAGGTCCTCAAGATCAAAGGATTAAAGGACAGAATCTACACTAAGAGATGTGCAACCCCTTTCCATTGATGTCAAAGGGAGAGGAAGAACAAGCAACAAGAGAAAGGATCCTAAAAGGCAAACAGAGAAAGTGTATTTCCATCAATGCGAAAGGGGGAGACTGTTGGAAATGTTGTCATTGATGGCAAATAAGGCAGCAGATGCAGAGACAGGCAAAGGAAAATAGCAGAAGACAATAGGTAACATTTACAGAGAGCAGTGGAGGCAGAGGTCGAGCAGTAGAGGCAGAGACAAGGGCAACAGATACAACAACAAGGCAAAGGAGAAGACAGGAGCAGCAAATTGACTGGTATTAGTTCAATCCAATTTGAATACATGACCTCGGTTAAAGATTGGAACGAGGATACATTTGGATGCAGAGTCTGTGCAATGATGAAGTAGAAAGCGAGGCTGAAAGGAGCATGAACCCAT
This sequence comes from Pinus albicaulis, assembly GCA_034641835.2. Classification (NCBI taxonomy): domain Eukaryota; kingdom Viridiplantae; phylum Streptophyta; class Pinopsida; order Pinales; family Pinaceae; genus Pinus; species Pinus albicaulis. The sequence goes on from JAXQQM020065060.1 coordinate 137,105, forward strand.
TTTGGACAGTAAAAAAGGTTACAAGTTGTAGAGGTTTTATACATCAAAGCAATGGAGAAAGTGGAGAGGATCTCATTGAGCAGATTGGTTCTATGAATGGGTAGCAGAGGAAGCATTAAATAAAATGGAAGCATAAATATAACATAGCCGTGAAGAATAGTAGATAAAGAGGCAGAACCTTGTACTAGACGGAATCGGATCACGGAAAGACCAGAACCTCAAAGAAAAATAGTTATATATATAACGAAAGGAACTCAGAAGACGAAACTTTGAAGATAGAACTCATAAGACGGAACACGAAAGGCGGAACTCGGAAGACAGAACTCTGACTAATGAACAGTAAAGGCGGGCTTCTGGTTTTGATCACACCGCCTTCTTCGGGCAAGTGGTATTTAAGAATTGGGAGCTATTCCATTGACTGTCTGACACGTGGCCTCAAGTGATTTTGGAAAACCACTCCCATCGTGCATTATCGTTTGTGCATCTAAGTCAAGCGATATCCGTCGGATCACACGGGGCAAGGCGACGTGCTCTCCGCCGTCAGATATGAAGGGTTATTTAAGCGTTGGGGTCCAGTCCGTCACGCAGCTATTGAATATAACCCTCATGCAGCTAACCAGTGCGATAACCGTTGGATCAAATGAAGAGATGTGACATGTTAACAACCATTGGATGAGCACATGGATTTAACGAAGGTATGAATCGGGTTTGTGTGTTCCACGTTTGTTGTATGTGTGGGCCCATTTCTTGTAGTGGCACATGTTTAATAATCTAAAGCCCATGAGTGATAGACAATATTGAATGTCTGAGTGGGGTTTTCATAAATCAATTATAAGGCCTTGTAATTTTGATGAAAGAGCCGTGGCTTGGTTATAGTTCTACAAAGGAAAATATGTATTGCGCGGGAGTTCGTTATTTGGTGTAATCATAGTTTGTATTGAACAGTGAGAAAATTGAAGTTTAAATCTGTTTAACAGAAAATCTGCAGATTTGATCTGACTGAATACGCAGTGGAGGTTGATAACTCAGATTTACAACATATGGAGTTGAAGATAAAGTGTCTTGGAGATTGCAGAGTTGAAGAAATGTGCAGCAAAGGGATTCAAAAGTGCAGATAACAGGTGGAATATGAAAAAGACAGTGAACAAAGTATGCAGGAGAGTTGCATGAGTACTACAGAAAGGACAAAACTAGCAAGACAAGGGCTGAGCGAAGTTTATGTATTGAAACTGAAAATTTAAATGTTTTAATTGTTTTTATTGTTTGTGATGCAAAGGCAAGTATCCAAAGGAAAAAGAAAAATCCCATTGTAACATTGAAATTTTTACATATTGTTATATTTTTAATGAGTTGGACAAAGAATTGAGAAGGCAGAAGTCAAAGAGTCATGGCTGTTCACTCCAAATTCCTTGTGGAATACAAAAAGTCATGTGAGGAACTCTATATATAATATCAACTTGATATGCATAAAATATGTGAGAGAGAGTGAGTGAAGAGTATGCAGAAATTAAGTAGTGAGGTAGAGAAGAAAGAGGATCTAAGTAGAGAAGAAGGAGGAGCTGAGTAGAGAAGAAAGAGAAGCTGATAGAGAATCTAAGAAGATTTAGAGATGATACAGGGCAGATATGTGAATTGATGAACAACAGAGCAGATGGAACAGAACAGAGCTTATATCCAAGGTAAATTAGCAAGTGTTTCTCTTTTGAAAGAGTAAGGAAGTTGAAGCTTCCCTATGAAGTTGTAGCTTGATAGATGTCATTTTTATCTAACTGAGGTAGGAGCCTTTTGTAGGTTGGTGCCTGCAGAAAATAGATGGCAGTTGGTGCTTCCACATCAAGTTGTAGCTTGATAAAATGTCAGTTGTAGCTAACTGAGGTTGGAGCCTCCTGTAGGTTGGTGCCTGCAGAAAATTAATGGGAGTTGGAGCTTCCTTGCAAGTTGTATCTTGCAGAATTGAGGTAGGAGCCTCTTGTAGGTTGGTGCCTACAGAAAATCAGTGGTGAGAGGGAGTTGGAGCTTGCCTTTGCATCACAACAATAATAAGATGTGGTTTTATCCCTTTATGGGTTTCCACTTATATCTGGTGTCTTTTTGCATGATGTGTATGTGTTGATATGGTTTATCTCATCTGCTTAATACTTGTTGCTCCCATATTAAGTCTGCTGTTACATTATATTAATACTAGTTGCTCACATTCTAAGATTAATCACATATTAAGTTGAACATGAAATGAAGGTGTAAATAAGTTTTAATGAAAAGTTTTAAAATTCCATGAATGTGTTAAACTGATTCACCCCCCCCCCCCCCTCTCAGTTTAACTAAAGGTTCAACAAATATATCCAACACCCTCCATTAATGAGTTGTCTTGGTCTTCTGTTTGGTTCATTCTTCATCGATATCTTTATCCATTTTAAAATCTCATAGCTTGAGCTACATCACAATTGTATTAATGAGTTTTAATTCCACTTGATCCCCTGCAGATACAGTTGCTTCATAACATTTATCGCTCAAATGCTAGTCATTTTATTGATGGAATTCCATCTATAAAGATACATGGTTATCTAGGAAATAAATATGTTCAGATGCTACATGTATCTAAATCAATATTACAATATGGCCTATTTGTTTTTTAAAATTCTTAGTGATTTCTTTAAAAATATAATAATAATACAACATCTCTAAAAACTTCATATAACTACATGACAACTAGAACACCAGAAATAACCCAATATCTCTATCACTTGTAATTTGGGTCTAGCCCTCACAGTAAATATTGACCTACAAGCTCCCTCTGTAATTGTAATAAGGAACAATGAATTTGGAGCGTGGCACATTTCCTCTTACTAGGGCATATAACTAACATAGGTCCTCCACCACCATACTTCTAATGCACAAACTACCACAAGATGCAACAACATGATTTGTGATACCATTTACTCACTCTGTGTTTGCACCATAGTCTCTGTGGCATTACACAAAATCGAGGGAAGGGATGAACGTTAATAATGCTAAATATTATTTATTCCAAAGCTCATCATATAGGAAATATTTAATGTGTTATTGATTTTATGGAAAATAATATATGGAGAACTCATGCATATAGGATCACTTAGTGATAATAGATTCAACAAAAATTGTGATAACCCAGTATCCCAAGATTCATACAATGACATGACATATACAACATAGAAAATAACCTAGTATCTCTAGCACACCGTGTAATTTGAGTCCATCGCCAATTGTAAATATTGGACTACCAACTCCCTCCATAATTGTAATAAGGAACAGCGACTTTGGAGCACAACACCTTACCTCTTATGACGGCATATAAATAACATGGGTCTTCCATCTCAACACTTTTATTACACACACCACTACAAGATGCAACAATGTGATTCTTGATACCATTTACTGACTTTGGAGCTCAACATATTACTTCTTATGAGGGCATATAACTAACATAGGTATCCCTTCTCGACACTTTTATTGCACACACCGCTACAAGACGCAACAACGTGATTCCTGATACCATTTACTCACTCCTTGTTCGCACCATATCTTCTATGACATTACACACATAGACGGAAGATATGAACCTTGGTGATGTTGAGGATTGTTCATTCCAAAACCCATCATATAGGAAATATTCAATGTGTTATTGATGTGAATGCAAAGAATATATGGAGAAATCATACATATAGGGTCACCTAGTGGTAATAGACTCAACCAAACCTATGTTAAAACCATTCTAACTTAGGTTTAAACTCCAGAAGATAAAAAATAAAAACACTCTCACACATCTACACTAATGTAATATACACCTACAATAGAACATATTGCACACACACAAAATTGTTATTACATATTCTATTAAACATAAATAATTGCACACATATAAATACATTAAGCATTGTTATAAGATATTCACTCCATCTTAAACACACAATCAACCACTTGAGATAATATTTAAACCAAACACTAAAGTAAGACCTATTTTACTTGGACTAAACCACTCAAATCCCCCTAAGTAACAATCTCCTAAATAATATAAAAAAATCACATAAACATTACATATGGTAAGGAATATCAAATATTAAGTACAATACAAATAAGAGTTAATGTAATTAGTATATGTTACATCAAGAAAATATTCATTATCCCTAGTCATCAAGTTGATAATAAATTCAACCTATTGAGATTTATATTACAAATTTTGGCTATTAAAATGCACTTATAAAAACTACACACACAGACAGATATATATATATATATATATATATATATATATATATAACAATTTTTTGAAAATTGTTAGCTTATGCCACTTTTAATTGAAAGAACATATATTGTACATATGTCCTTCTAATTAAATTTTGACCTTGGGACTATAAAAAGTAACTGTTATTGTATCGATATTAATAATGTAGTTAATTGATATAAAATTAAATTCATTATTTTTCTTTAAATAAAATTTTCAAATATATATAAATTTATGCTTGATAATGATTTTCTTAAATATATAAAAGTTCTAACATTTTTCAACCAATCATTTTGTAATATTTTTTTTCAAATTAGGAGAATCGATATAGTTTCCTTTGTTAAATTACATGTTTGGCTAGAACATTTATATTTTAATATAAGAGAGCTCTTATATTGGTTCAAAAATGGATGTCCACTTTTTCGCCTAGCCCAATAAACCATTTGTAAATCATTACCTATAATGTTTTATTTAATATTAAATTTTATAAATATAGATAATTAAAATAAAATAATTAATTAATTTTCTATATAATAAATATTATATATGATTGACTAAAAAAAATTATAAATATTTTAAAAAAAAAATTATTTTATTTTTATATTCAATTTAATTTTCAAAATATTCATTAAATATTATGTTATGAAAAGTATGACAACTTTATATACATAATAAAATATTTGAAAATTTATAATATATATATTTTTAAATTTTGATAAACCATTTTAATTATAATAAACATTAATCATCAATATAATATTAATATATACATTAAATTTCTTAATATATATATATTTTAAGTTTGAATACATATATAACTAAAGAATCACATACACCTGCATATACATTTAAGAGTTTATCTTAACCATTTTTTATATTACAAAAACCAACAATACATTCTTAAACCGTGAACTTGAGATAATTATAAAAGATTAAATTAAAAAAGCACATATGCATACATATACATCTAAACAGTCACATATACATATAAGAGTTTATCTTAAGCATTTCTAATATTAAAAAACAAAAAAAAATCTTGAAGAGTGAACTTGACATAATTATAAAAACAATATAGTTAAAACGTTATGGAATACTTCATGGTCTTTCAAAAGAAGGTGTGGTTTATCTCGAAACGAAACAAAGCAATAAGGAAAAAAAATACCAATTGCACACGGTACATCTAAGAAATTATGATATATCCTTATGATAGTGGTTTATATATGAAAATTCTCTCCTGTAAATTCTATATAAAACAATATAAGGGAGAATTAGATTGACAGCATCATCACTCTTGACCCACCTCACACATATATATTTAAAATCCTGAATGGGCATTTTGATATATATTTTTCATGGATATTTTTTAAGTGGAATTCTTTATTTAAAGAGAATGGTTTCGAATCACTTTCGATTACTCAAGGAAAATTGCAAAACCATCGGACCTTTGCCAAAAGAAACAGAGGATTTTGTAAACCTGCTATAATTTTTAGATTATTGTCGTTTTTGAAGGCACTATTGGCACAAACAAAATTAGTTGATCTAATGGCACTACATTGATGTAGTTTTATATGGATTTGATAGTTTAATCGAGAATACAGTAAAGAAAACTTAACTATAACTATAACTAAAGAGCTATAACTATATTTGGTCTCCATGAGATATAATCACAATTTATACACAAATAAAAACCTGCAGGGGTTCCGTGAGCTTAACTCGATTAGGGATTTGGAAATCAAAGAGGCCTCTGAAACTCTAATAGATAAGAGAGGGAAGTATGCCTAGTGATTACATGCTACTGGCGGTTTGCACTCTCCATGTGACCGAAAAATCCCCTTCAAATGATATGCTATGGCTGACAAAATTTTGATTTAGATAATATTGCAACTGCTTGGCATTCCAAGCATCTTCAAACACTGCAAACTGTTGGCAGTTATCAAAGTTGTCTTGCAAGTGCCAGTTTTCATGAAGAGCTCTAGCGGACTTTCAAAATTAAAATTTTAAATTTCAAAAATGTGGAATTGTATTAGTGATGCACTGGTGGAGTGATTGGGGTTGGCAGATGGGAGAGAAGCGGCATGGAGCGGAGGGAGAGAGGTGGGAGCCATCAGCCATCGAAGTTGAGTGGGTCCACTTGAATCTCGGAAAGGCCAGAGAGTCACCAGAGGGACAGTCCCGGAGTTGTCCCATCACCTTTCTTTTGATCGAACGAAAGACTCCTCCTAGAAAATATATCTACAACCACATTTACCAATGTCTTTGCCATAGACATATATACACCACCATCACATATGTATTTGGTTAAAGACAAATATTTTTAATTATTAATAACTATATAAATAACAATAGCCCCATTATTTCTAGATGCGGATGCCTCTCATTAGTGATGGGATGCTCGTCCCTTGCCGCCTCCCGAGGTCGTCATTTTGGCTTGGCCATCTGGTCTCCCACATGCACATTAATGGGGGCATTCAACATGCCACCCCATGATGTATTAATTGCATTCTCTCGAATCGTCGATGCGCTGAGCATTTCATCTGGTCTTCTTCGGCTCCTGGTATGGATGTTGGTCTCCCATATGGCGATTTCTCTGTCTGCACCACCATTGCGCTTCGATGAAGTTCTTGCTTGCCCGCCTGCGTTGAGCCTAGCGCTCGAACGCAGACAGGTAGACGATGTGAGCTTCTTTGCTGTTTGGAGACTGTTCCTGAGTTCCACCATTCACATAGTCAGCTCTGCTGCTCGAATTCTCTGTGCATTTCTTCAGGCCCTCCATTGTCACTTCTCCTCTGTCTGTTTCATCAACCTCTCCCTCTCACTATGCCTAGACTGCGCCATCGTATGCAATGTCGCCGTGGCTCTAGTCGTGGTCGTGTCTATCGCTCTCAGTCTTCTCCCACTTCGGATTCATCCTTTGAAGACTTCCCCTGCGACCACATTCCGAAAACCAGAAGTCACAGGGGCAGGCCTTGCTACCCTGACACTGCTCCTCCATCTGCGCGTCCTCCGCTCCCTTTGTCTTCTCCTCTACGCCTCATGTCGACCCCTCTGCTGCTCCTCTAGCACCCCATCCGCCCTCCTCTTCTTCCCTATGCCAATTCTCCTAGCGTGCGGAGTTCAAATTCTACTGTGTGTTTGAAAGGCCGGTCCTCACGGCAGATGTCATGGTCACTGTCTGTGAAGAGTCTACCCACCTTGCGCCTCCTCCGACCGCAATCCCTTGTCCCTCCATCGCATTTCATTGCCCCATTGCTCCTAGCCCCACCTCTGTTGAAAATGCCAAGGTCTCCTTGGCTCAATTAAGCATTTCCCCTGACGTTTCAATGCAGGTGCAGACTACGAAAGGCGAGGATAAAGGAAAAGAGCTTCCCTCTACTAATGAAGGCAGAAGCAGCAACGAGTATAGATGCAGAATTGTCGAAGAACCGCCTTCTCCAACCAATGAACAGTAGTTCGAAAATACCTCAGAGGTCTTTATTTCTCATGCACAATGTCTTTAGGTTAATTCTGGTTTTCCTGTCTATTCACCCTCTGCTTGCAGAGTGGTCAGTTATACTTTTTGTATTTTTGTTAAACTATTTGGACGAAAGGCTGGTTTCCCCTATGAGGGCGGCTACTCTTAATTTGCAGGGACTGGTTTCCCCTCTATGGGAAGTCCAAACTCTTGTTTCTCGTAGCAGTAAAGCCCTATGCTTAGGCTCTCTCAGCTGAGGCAGTGGCAGTTTTGTACTTTTATGTTACATATTAATAGATTTAGTGTTACATAGAAAAAAAAAATACCCCATTATTTTATATTTATATAATTATATTTATTATATAATTGAAATTGTTGGTATAAGGATTTAGGCTATGTTGAAATTGATGAATTTCTTATTGTGTATCATTATTTAATAAATTGCAAAAAATAATTTGTGAATTATTTTTGGATATTCAATACTTTTTATAGTTAAAGAATTTTCATTTTTATTATAAAAATAAAAATGTGAGGATTCAATCCTTTTATATATATAGAAGAAAACTATATTAATATTAAAATATAATTTAAAAGCTATTATTAAAACCTAATATATATTATTATAATATAATAATATTAGTATAAACTGAATATTACTATAATATAAGTGATTGAAATAATTAAAAGTAAAATATGATGGTTTACCATACTAATTATCTACTTATAAATGAATGTGAGACAAAGATAGTTTCCTTTATCTATAGATTCCTAATTAAAGTTTTATGGATTAGTGCTTTAAACTTCACTTCATCTTGTTCCTGCTTTTTTCACAAATTACTTAGTGTCCAAGTTTCAATTTCTTTTTTTGGTTCATGACATTAAATTTGACAAATGGTATAGTAAATTGGTAGAATTTAAAAGGAGTTTGTTAATCTAATGTGGAATTGTTTAATTTTTTCTATAAATTTTTTCACTATTATTGATTATACAATTTTAATCTTCTAACATTTTGAAAATAAATTATGTGTTTCGATGACGAAAGAGATGACCAAATACATTGTTTTAATTTTTACATAGAGTGTTTGATAATACACACTTAAGTCTTTTATTAAAAAAATTCATTATCATTGTTTATATTAAATTTAATATTAAAATATAATATAACAAAATATAATATTTTAAAAAAATTATAACTTAATGTTATATAAACTATATTAGAATTTAAACCCTAAAATATATATTAGTAGAAATTCTTTCGGTAATAATCACATGCAAAAGAACGAGGTCGACGCGTTTCGAACCAACCAGTGTGGTTCATCTGGTTCATCATAGGACTATGTGAGAGATCAGATCCAGGCAATAAGTATAAATAGATGTAGAGATGGTTCAACTAGCCGTTAGGATAACGGCTAGTTTGACTTAGAAAAAGTAAAAATTCCATTATGTATTTATTTAATTTATTAATTAATTAATTAATTAATTAATAAATTAAATAAATACATAATGGAATTTTTACTTTTTCTAAGTCAAACTAGCCGTTATCCTAACGGCTAGTTGAACCATCTCTACATCTATTTATACTTATTGCCTGGATCTGATCTCTCACATAGTCCTGATGATGAACCACACTGGTTGGTTCGAAACGCGTCGACCTCGTTCTTTTGCATGTGATTATTACCGAAAGAATTTCTACTAATTTCTACTAATTTATATGGATCACAGAAGCTTAGATTCCAAAAATTCCTAAAATATATAATTTATATTGGAATTTAAAATTGAAAATTGAAAAACATATTATAACTTAAAACCATTAATTTTTTTTTATAAAATGACAATATTTTGGCAGTTTGATAAAAATGCGATCAATGAAAGCCAATGAATAGAGAGCACATATATTTGTTCCTTTAGGATTTTTGAAAATCATAATTTTAAAATGTAATGCATGGGAATCCAACATTTAAATGCAGCCACGTTTCAATAATGTAAGTTTTAGCATTTATATTTTTAATTTGATTTTTCTAATCTTCATACGTAGTGAAAAATAACTTGTACAACAAATTTTTAATAGTGTTTTGTAAAAAAATAATTAAAGGTTTAAACACATGATTTAGATATGCAAGAAAGTTAGTGGTGTGAATTTCAACCATTGATGTGGTGGCAATGATGAGCATATACTAGCATCTTGAACTTTACACCATCGTATCAAAAAAATTTATTACGAAAATAATTAAAGTAGTCAATTCCAACAGTGGGTATGCCTATAGGGGTAATTACCATGAAACATATGACAATTTATGAACTTAGAAAATGATCTTTAGGAAACGGAGTAGTGACGGTTTCACTCAAATTTTTAGAAGTCGTCTATCGAGTATGCGAAATAGCTCGGATGGAAAAACATTGCCAGAATCCGGTTAACTAAAATTCGAGAAATCGTGTGCTTCGAGTGTTTAGAATCCATTTTTGATGCTGGAAATGGATTCATCACTATCAAAAACCTTTAGGGCACTCAAAATATTAAAGTTTAACAAATGTAAACAAGATTTTGGCCAAATCTTTGCCGGATTTTCTAAAAATCATTGCTGGATTCTTGGTGAAAACGCGTGCTTTTTAGAATACACCAACTTTTTATATCTCTTCATTGAAAAACATTGGAAAAGTAAAGCCTGAATCAGCACGAAACTATCCACCACGTGTTGAGTGAAGAAAGAAATATTCAGATTCAAAAATTTTGTTACATGTTCGCTGTCTTGAGGAGATTTAATCATGTGACTTCTCAAGTAGTAAAGTAATTAACCGTTTTTCAATTAGCAAAGTATTTAGCAGTCTCGCAAAGTATTTAGTAGCTCAAACTGGAAAATAGAAGAGAGAATGGAAAGGTGCATTCCAACTCTTTTGGCAACTCCTGTGATAAGTAATGATTAGTTAATAAAAACATAGTCAATTAAAATGAAAACAAATAAATTAAAATAATATTAAAATTTTATTTCCAATATTAATAAACAACATTTAAATTAAAATTTGAAAAGAAAAAGTAGTGAAAGTTATGACGTCAAATGGAAGAAGTGAAAGTTTCTTACATTTTCTTCATGGTCGACCTCAAATGGTAGGAGAATCGAGTTGTATGGACCTTTCGATTATTGCAGGGCGATGAAATAATTCCTGGCATCAAGAAGAGTGACTACAGCCAATTCAGCCTGAACAATCCACGAGGATGCTTCATTTGCTTGTGAAACAATTCCACCATATTCGAGTAGACATTTGGGTAAACCACAGAGGAAGATAAAAACGAAACGCGTGAAGAAGTTAACTCAGCGGAATTATGTCTCTCTCTTATTTACTGAGTTTTTGGTAACGCTTTCAAATGACAAAATTACTTGAGAATGGTTCTCTCTGTTATGGGTTACATGTGAATTTATACCGTTAAGTGATTCTCAGAGTATATTCATGTAGTTTATTTAGAGTTAATTGAAAATTCTTAGTCACACACTTCTTGTGAAATAAGAAGCTTCTATTTCTGGAATGATTCTGTTGGACACGCATCACTTGTGGGTTGTATTTTTGACCCATTATATATGTACGCACGCTACTTGTGAACCAACAAAACTTGTGTCTTTTTTGTGATTCCGTTTCACTTAGAAACCACAAACGCCACAATTACGGCCACCTCACACCGTACTCAATAAATCTAAGTCTATAGCCCTATAATGTGAGAGGAAGTATATGCCAGCCGTCCGTCTACGTACATGTAAATATATTACCCCACACATTAATAAGAGTTCTTACAGTAACATATATTACCCCACACATTAATAACGGTTCTTACGTTTGATTTATTGATAGCCACGTCACACATCTAATGTAACCTGTCTGTCAAGTATTGCGTTGTATGGTACATAATGCCAAGATGTGTTTTCAACTAAGTTTGTTTATTCTCAATATAGATGAAGATATGAATATATTGTGAGTGGCTATAAACGGAAATTCCATCGAGCGGTGCTCAACCGATAAATATGTCATTAAGGATATATAAACCACTTAGCGTAAAATATCATAACAACGTTATTATAAAGACATATCATTAATGACATATAAACCACTTGGCATAAAATTTCATCACAACATTATTATAAAGACACTAGTTGAAAAATTGGATCACAAGAAATATATATCATTAACGACATATAAAGCACTTAGCATAAATTATCATCACAACATTATTATAAAGACATATCATTAATGACATATAAACCACTTAGCATAAAATTTCATCACAACATTATTATAAAGACACTAGTTGAAAAAATGGATCACAAGAAAACATTAAAGAAAAACGCATTCATCGTTCATTTCACATGCCACAGACTTTGGCATTTCCTTTTTTGTTTTTCTCATTAAATCGTAAGAAGAATTCGCATATTTTGTTCACACTTAGTTCCTAACAGTTTGAAGTCCTAGAAATGAGCATGTTCAATTGCATAAACTTTAGCTTCATCACAGTGTCTAACAATGTTTCCTTTCCCTAACATTCTGAAATCGTTTTTAGAGGAAATGAGTCGGTTCAACTACGTAAATTTTAGTTTTGGAAAGTGTCTTACAAGGTTTTAAGTTCATGTTTATCATTGACTTATAATTTGTTTTCATTGATTATAAATTTTAAATATTTTTATTTTAATAAAATGTTTTTTTTTATATTGATATAAAAAAATTATAATAAAAAATTTAAAATTAGTTATGATAATAAATAAAATATGGAAAAGTTATTATGAATTTGAAAATAGTTATAAATTAATAAGTTTTTGATTTAAAAAAAAAAAAACTTTTATTTAAAAGTATTATTTATATAATTTTATATGGTTTTAAATATGAGATAGCAATATTTTTAAAAAATTGTGAAGAAATACAAAGCAAATTAAAAGGATTATATACCTTATAATCTTAATATTAAAAAAATACACCACATTCTATAATTTTCATAAAAGCTAATAATTTTCCTATAAGGGTATGGTCATGACTAGGTACTTTAATGTACAAGAAAAAAGATAAACAACATGGAAGTTAAAGAGTTTTTCTAAGGTTTCTTCAAACTATAGTCAAAGCCTCTTGGAAGTTGTTTTTTCCTCAAGATTATTTTCAGGGGGATTGTTCTATGGAAGAGAAACATCAACACGCCTAGTAAGAAAGAAAACTTGTGAAATATCAACCAAAATTAACAACATGTAGGAAATTTATTCAGAGATGAATTTCATAGTTCAACAAGGCCTCCAAACTTTATCACGAGAAAGGGTTAATAAATATTTTACTTGTGACAGTTTTAATGGAAACATACATAGAATATTCAAATGTTTATTTTTTAGGCAATATATTGGCAGATCTACTGGAAGGGATCACATCCCACTGGCTTAATTAGCATAGTCTAACATCTTATTAGCTTAACTAGCAGATCCTAACGGTAAGGGTGTTGAGGAGAATTGACCTTGTGAATTCTCATTAGAAAGATGTTTATTTATGGGAATTTAGTCAATTAAGCAAGGCCTTGGGGCTAGAATATTCAAATCGTAATCAAGAAGACAAAACATTTTCATGCATTTGAACAAAATCAATTTTTGATTAAAAAATTAAAGGAAAACTAAAAAAACAATTAGAACAAGTCTATTTTTGTAACAAGATTACATAATATTACAACCATTACCTCAAAAAATGTTTTATCTTATGATATATAAGAGAATAATGTACATATATGCTTACGATGTTTAAGAGAATAATGTGCATATATGCTTATGATGTATAAGAGAATAATGTACATAGATTGAGATAACATAAAAAAATATTCAGTGCCAATGATGCATCATTTGGCTTAGTATTTCCTTTGTAGCATAATTGCCCAATTAGATCTCTCTTTGAGGCAGTACCTCTTCTAGCAGCAAAAAATTACCCCTTGTCTCTATCTGTTTTGTTACTTAATGTTATAAGTAAAAATAAGAAAGTAATAGTTACATTAAAAAAATTGAAAATAATAACGAAAAAAAAATCAATGTAGGCCCTAAAAAAGTACTTCAAAATTCACTTAAATTTTACATCACTTCTTTTTTAATAGTGATAAAGTAATTAAAATTAAAATGAAACAAATTTCCTTTTAGTATGAGTGAGATATATGATTTCTTCACTACCTAATATGGAGTTGAAAAATAGCATGAAAAATAATATTATTGATCTTATATGATGAGTAATTCATTTTATGTTCAGTTGATATGTAATATTTTAAACAAAAATATATTTAAAAAAAAAATAGTTTCAAAGATAAATAAAATACTGTCATAAAATAACATAATCGTATATCAAAACATTTTCATTGAAATATTTTTCAAAATGTTTATGTTTATATGGATATACCAGACTCTCTTCCAATCTCCCTCTATACTTTGATGTACCTTTTTTCAGAGCCTCCATTTCGATTTTGAGTCAATGTTGCCAACTCCATTTAGTGTCGTCGGTGTTGAAGAGAATTCATCCAGTTGATCTCCATTATAATACACTCAAGACTTTATTTCATATATGCCCTCGCTCATCCAGTTCCATATCAGCATCATTCTCATCATTTTTTCTGAATCATGATACCTATTTTGTGTCGTTGATGGGGGATACATCAAGGCTCTCAAGCGACGGGTCACTTCTTATTGACATCAATACATCATACATGAATTAGACTTATGAACACCCATTTGGTACCTTGGTACTTTCATACATCAATGGAAATATTCCTTTCTCTCAGTGACCTGTTTACATGAATTTCCTTCGACCGAAAGATTTTGTGTGGATTTCGACATCAATTCCTTTACTCGCACCATATTGATTGTACCGTAGTACCTTGAGAGTCATTAACATGATCAAGGGTTTCTCTCACGCCTTTTAGCGACTTACATCATTGGCCACTAATCAAAAGGTGTCTACCATGTTAGACTCCAACTCATTGACTCACATGGTTATACTCGTAAATTAGCTAGTCATGTGAAGGGGATAGAAGACCTCAAGTGTGGCTTCATCCATCCATTTTTTGATTTTACGAAGCATACAAAGATCACAATGTATGATGGTCATGATCATATAGACGATCATCTACTAATGGGTCCACCAATTGCATCTACGGACACATTTTTTCATCATTGTGCACGTTATGCTAACTTATGAGTTTAGCATGGGTATGCCTCCCTCAATGATAAGATGTCATGAAAAATGTATTGTAATAGATGAAGCTCACTGATTGTCCTTTATGCGTACTTGTCACAAGGTAAAGCATGTTAGTCATTAGTCATCACCTATGACTTTGCGCTTTAGGGGGCATAATGTTGTAGGCCATTTTTTCACATTCGATCAGTGATCCTCCTAATGGGATCAATCAACATCCTATTACCCCTTTTCATCATCTTGAAAAAATCCATAAGCATTTCCTTTCATCCCCCAAAGCTTTAGCGCTAAACTGCATTATCTGAGCTAGTTTTAGGATCAATGCTCCATGTATGCCTACTGGGGTGCGACTACCTAAATGATTCTCTAATGTGGCGAGTGTTGGTCACCAACAAGTTACTCCCCTTTGCACTTGCCTTGGTTCTAGAAATTTGGGAGAATGATCCGGATTCCGAAAGCTTCACTTTCTAGGAGTCTCCAGAAGTTGTTTGAACCACTTAACATGGATTAGACATTCAAATACTATCCTACCCTACTTTTTAGTTTTCACCACTTATCCTTTGATCCTATCCCTCCATCAGAGGTTGATCTCAAACCTTAGAATGGTAATTGGATAAGAACTCCCAACTTACACCACTCTCATATATATTTACCATCTTGGTTATGAAAATCTTCGAACATGAGAGAATAAATGAATGCTTGGATTTTGGAGAGACTTTGTCCTTATGTTGTTTTAGTGAGTGGTTGTTATCTCATGCATTAGGGTGATTAGAGGTGCACATTGCGACAAGGAAAGGACAAGTCAACATCTTGGAAGAGATCTTCTACAAGATCAACTGCTACTTATGTTTGTAATATCCTTCTATTTATATTAATGCAAGAACTCTATGTTTTCCTATATGTGATGTCATTTTATGTATTTCAATACCATCTTGATCTATTTAATATATTATTTAGATGACACTCCATATATCTTGTAGTTTCTTGGCCTATGTTATCTGATAGTGTCAGTTCTAATTTTGGAAATCAGAGCTAGAATTGGAGCTTCTAAGCTTAAGAACGAGACAAGAATGGGTCAGGTTCCAGGTAGGCCTCACTCTGTCATCTATGTAATTTAAGTAAAAGAATTGAGTTCCTTGTCTCTCTGTTTTTCTAGGCTGACCACCAAACCTAACGGAGATACTTTTGTCCGCAATCATAAATCTTGTATAATAGGATAGGTGAAGCACATACGTGGTCGAGTTAAGAACCTATATGCGATTGAGGTAGAATATGCACTCACAACCTTGAGGAGAAAGGTAGAGACTAGAGATATGGTGGTTGATATGGAGTATGTTAGACCTCTCAACATGAATCCTCAGTAGGAGCCTCAAGAAGTTGTGGAGCAACAAAAATTAGAGAGGCTGAGAGGAGGAAGAGTGGATACATTCACTAAAGCAAAGACCTTGAGTAGGGGGGAAGTTAGAGCCAAGTGGTTAGATGGATAAAATGCATCTTTACCTCTAGGAATGAGGTGCAGTGACGTAGATCCTTAGTCCAAGAGGTGAAGAATTTTTGGCAGGTTCCATTGAGCTGCTCTCCTCATCGATCATTACCTTGCTACAGGCGCCCATATTATTTAGTAGAAATAGTATCAATGTTATTCATATGCTAAGGAGTGGAGAGGATTTTTGAAAGAAGAGCGGGAGAATCATTAAAAGAGTCAACAGTAGCATGGTTTTCCCAATAGATAGTTGTATATTGATTCAATAATGATTTTCATTTTAATTTTAATTTTACTTCTCAGTTGAAGATGTTATAGTAGCATAAGAAACAATGAGAAGTGTTGCATGCAATAAGTTCCATAGATTCATGATAGGGGTGGGTGATAATCCCTTTATTTTTTAGAGGATGTGTTTAACATGCAACAAGAAAATCTAATTTTTACCTTGCCTTGGTCAATCTCGAGAAACTTTGAATTTCCACATCAACAAAAATATCAAAAGTAGTTAAATGAGGTGACATGGAACATGTCTCTTATTTAACTCAGTTATTTTGGATCGTGGAAGCTTATTTCAACTAAATATATTTTTTTCTAATTCTTAGCAATATGTTTCCATTAAATTGTGTTATGGTGTGTTATGCTAGTTCTAATTATTGGAGAAAAAAGTGGAAGATCAAGTTGTGGAAGTGTGACTTCAACCAGACTCAGTGATCAACTAGTTAACTAATAAATCAACACAAAAAAATGATGCATGCAGAGAATTAGAGTTAACCATTTGAGATGGAGATTCCAAGGAAGCATATTATTAGTTTTAGACTATTCCAATGTGTGCAGGTGGTGCATGGTGTCAGAGGATCAACCTAAATAAATTTCACAATTAGATTGAGGTAATTTCCTAATTAAAGGGTCATAATTCCTCAAGGAACAAACTAATTAAATAGGAGCTTAGAGGGGTTGAAAATTGGCTAAGTGTTTCCAAGAGTCAGTTAGTCAAGAAGAGATATAGACTATACACTTGTAAGGTATGTTGAGAGTTGAGCAAGAATTGTATTAGATCTCTATTCTTTGATTAATGTAATAAAGGTAGGTAGTAGTTTTGAGTAGTTGGTTTCCCCTAGACAAATCTCTATGTATGTGTGATAAATATTCTTTCATGTTTATGATTTTCTATCTTGATTGTGAATTGAATTTCGTGGAGCATTAGAGTAGATTTGAGTCTTGTGTTTTAGTAAATTTCATGAGCAGATTCGAATCTACAATATAGTTTGTACACATTTCCTGCATCCGTTACGCTCCCATAGTTGGCATAAATGTTTTTGAGGGAATTTTCCATAGAAACATTAAATTTAAATCCTGATTGAGAAATTCTCTCATGGAATTCCTTTCCATATTCAAAGCTGCCAAGTTGGAAATTTTTTTTTTTCACAATTTTCAACCCAAGTTCGACAAATTATTCAATGTCTCAATTTGATGTTATAGATTAGGTATAAACATATTTTACCTAGTAGAAATAAAAAAATATTGTTATTTTTAACATATATTATCCCATTGAGTTGTTCAAACAGAATTTCTCAAATGTCAAAACTCAGTAACTCCAAAAGGGTGGTTATATAAAACTATATATTAACTCTATAAAGTTGGATATTTAAGGATTTGTAGGCACGACTTATGCAACAAACCGAAACAAATCACAACATTTAAAAGGAGATATAAGGGTTTATATGGTCATTCCTTCTCTTTTGAATTTCATCATAGTAGAAATTATGTGAATATTTTATCTCTTTATTGTCATAAGCCTTAATAGCTTGCATCTAACCAAGCATAATAACACATATACATGTAGAATAAATTGTGACCCTATCATGCCTTTTAGGATGGTTTAAGGCGTGGTTCCCTGAATCTTGAGATGTTATTTGGATTATGAGGACAACACGCATGTATTTACTTATTTATTTGAGACTGGGAAATAGAGGGTACTATCCAAAAATGTAATCGACGATGGAATTGTGTTTGGTTTTTTCTTGATTTTTTCTTTCCATTGAGAGTGTGAATGGATAAATGTTTTTCTAATGTCTTTCCAAATTTTCTGTAGACATTCATACAAAATGGGAAATAAAAGGAAGTGGTAGATTATCATGGTCCTTCCTATGTAAGACCTTAAAGAGCAGATCATATTTTCTTTTAAATGTTTAGTTTGCTCTAAAATACATGGGATGATAGGGATATTGATTAAATTGCAAAAATATATTTACATAGTCTTATTTTACATTATTGGATGATATGAAATGAACTGAGAAGATCGATATCATTCTACCCACTAACAAAACAAACACCTAAGCTTAGGGAAAATGATTCCTTATGATGTGATGTATAAGTATTTTAGAGATACAGTGTTTCGATCTTGGTGTTAATAGTGATTTAAAATTTTCCATATGTATTAAACTTCGAAAACTTCTTATGAATTCATTCTTTCTAATCTAGCCCGATGGATAGAAGAGGATGCCATGGAATAAAATGAAGATCCTCATTTGTGAAAAATAGGGGTTAGAATCCCATTTTATTATAAAAGTTATGGTTCAAAGCCACGAGATAGCAATATTAACATATAACATATATACAAATTAAGGAGAGGAAATCTACAAGATGACTTTCAGGACCTGGTATGAACACTATGAGTTTATTATCATTCCTTTTTTTTTATTAATTCCCCAACTAATTTTATGTTCTTCATGAGTATTGTATTGTGTCCTTATCTGGACAAGTTTGTGATTGTATTCATTAATGATACATTGATATATTAATATATTCAATGAATGAGGAATATCATGTCAAACATTTAGCAACAATGTTGAGATTATTAAGATAAAATCAACTGTATTCCAATCATAACACATGCAGTTTCTTTTAGAAATAGTTACAATACTTGGGAAATGTTGTTTCCAAGGAAGGCATAACAATGGATTCAAAAAAGATAAGGGCTATCATGGAGTGGGAAGGTCCTAAAAATGTGGATGAAGTTAGATCATTTAGAGGGGTAGCAGTTTATTATAAGAGGTTCATCTAGGATTTCTCACACATTACATATCGAATTATATCACTGCAAAAAAAAGAAAATAAATTTGAATGGACAAAGGAATGTGTAGTCAATTTTGAGAAGTTGAAGAAAATTTTGACAAATGCTACAGTTCTTAGTATTTCAAATCTAGATAAAGAGTTAGGAGTGTGTACATGTTCCTACAAGAGAGTACTTTGTGGATTCGTCATGCTGGAGGGACATGTGGTGAGTTATGAGTCCAGGAAACTAAATGAGCATGACCAGAATTATGTTACACATGATCTTGATTTGGTAGCTATTATTGATGCCTTGAGAATTTGGAGGCATTATTTTCTTGGAAGGAGGTTTCTATTGATGAGAGACCATAGTGCGTTGAGATATCTATTTGACCAAATGAGTATGAATGCAAGTTAGGCTAGGTTGTTGGCAACGATTAATGATTTTGAATTTGATATCAGATACATTAAGTTTAAAGAGAATAGGGTTGCATATTCTCTCAGTAGTGTTGGGAAAAATACTGAGAGGGGGGGGGGGGGTGAATCAGTATTTACTGCATGTTCAAAACTTTTTAATTTTTCATTCCTTAAAACCCATACGCTACTTTTCTGAAGTCAAGTAGCGTATACACGCGGATATCCTTCATAAAACTCGCGTATACACAGAGATCTAATTATGCCATTAGTTCTTCACTTATATCATTCCATCATTCATTCATTAGATGTTCTATAAACAATAAACATGTGCAGTAAGAACAGTATAAACCATCACACAAAGCATCACACATGAACACCAGGATTTTTAGGTGGAAACCCAAGTCGGGAGAAAACCACCGCTGCAGTTGCTCAGCCTTCAATATTTTATTATAGAGAAAACATATTACAACATATGTGTTGGCGCAGACTTGACCAGCACGCAGGCACCCACCTGCGCTCGTTTACCAGCCTCTCCTGGAAGGGAGCTACGACCCCCTGACTCGTTTACCAGCCTCTCCTGGAAGGGAGCTACGACCCCCTAATCTCGTTTACCAGCCTCACCTGGAAGGGAGCTACGACCCCCTGACTAAAGGCTACAACCCTCAGCACCTCTATGGACCACGTTTTATCAATTTTCACACTGGATCCAACCAACTTCAATAGAACACAATTTTCAGGCCACATTTCATCATATTTTCATACTAGGCCCTTTCCATACTTTTAAGCACAAACATACATCACCAACAGATACATATCAATACAGATCAGATAGCAGAAACACAGCAGAACAGATCAAATATTTCATACCCCTTGCTTCAACAAACCCTAGTTTGCATACGCTCTTTTACTTCACTGATGTCGCGTATATACGCGCTTTCGTCCACACAAACCAGCGTATACCTCAGTGTATATTTTATTGCGCATACACGCTTTCTCTTCGCTGAAGCTGCGTATATACGCGCTTCCTCCGCGGCAAAGTAGCGTATAGATCTTCAATCATTACAGAGCAGCATACTTCATCAGATCAGATATTCAGTTCAGATCTACCCTTTTGCTTCAGACAAATGTTCGCCTAGATGTTCGCCTCATCACAGATCTAATCACTCCATAAACAGATCTAGCAAATACAAGTACATTTCAGATCTAAAGATCCCGCTTCATCATTTCTTCATAAGTGCTTCATAGATTCAGATCTATCATCAAACCTTTACCCTTTCATAAAGAACTACTTCACAGAGAAGTATTCATTCAAGCTCAGACATCTTGCTCTCACGCTCATGATTTGCACAATGAAATTCTTCTCCTTATATATGTTTATCCTTTTTCAATACCATGAGCCCCTTTTTCAATACCATGGGCCAAAACAATACCATGAGCCCAAAACTACCTGGACGGGGTCAATTAGGCGGATCATTACCCAATACCATGGGTCAATACCATGGTGGTTACCCTTGGTTTTGCACCTTTTGAGCGCTTTATCCCATACGCGACTTGGCACGTTCTTTTTCGCGTGCATACGCGACTTCCCCTAGGACAATCCGCGTATACCAAGAAACATACTCTTTTTCATCATACTTTGAGTACATTCTGAAATCCTTTCTTCATAGCCTTCTGTACACACTGTAGAAACATCATATTTTCTTCATCAGGAACACCTTCTCTTAAGCACAACTTCATCAAGTAAGTTTTCATCATCTTCATCAAGTGTGTTGCCTTTCAAGGACAACACTCAACAACATATCACATCAGATTTACATCATTTACCAAGTCCATCAAGTCAAGCATAACTTCATTAGGTGGATTGCCATCAAGGACAACACATGTCAACAGTCAAATGTATTCATCTTCATTTAGTGGGTTGCCATCAAGGACAACATCCTGCATCATATTTCCAACAATCTCCCCCTTTGGACTTGATGGCAACCATGATGGTGTTTGGTTACCACAACAGATAGATACAATAAGAATACAATGACACCATGTCATTCTCCCTATTTGCCATGTCACTCTCTTCATTTTTGGCATCATTCAAACACCATGTCACTCTCCCCCTTTGACATCAAGGGCAAAGGGCACATCATTATCTTCATTCAAACACCATGTCACTCTCCCCCTTTGACATCAAGGGCAAAGGACAAAACCAGCAGATCAAAACCAACACACTCTCCCCCTTTGACATAAAACCAACACACTCACCCCCTTTTCTCCTCATGTAGAAGAAGCGTTCTGCAGATCTGATGTATACTGAAGTGACCAAGCTCCCCCTGAGTTCATGCTGAATCTTCAAACATATTTTCAATGAAGTACATGACTCTATGAAGTTCCTATCACCAATGACTCATACTTACATAAAATATCCAACCAAGTGGATTTACATATGAGACTCAAGTACCCAACCAAGTGGGTTTACAAATTTGACTCAGCTACCCAACCAAGTGGGTTTACAAACATGACTCAGCTACCCAACCAAGTGGGTTTATAAATTGACAAGTCCTTACATGACTGAATATTACAATTTTACAACATGGGTCTCAACCAGACATTTTCATCAAAGTACAAATATGAATTTTCACAATTAATACCAAAAAGACCTCAAGAGAGATCATATATCAGAATCATCATAATGCCAGCAATGCATTATACTCAGCAAAACTAATGCTCCTCCTGAATCTGTGCAACCAAGCAATCTTTCCAAATGACTAAGGCTCCCCCTTAGTTTGTGCATCCTGAAAACTTCCACCAACAAATCATCAAGGCATCTTTACTCAATTACTCAAAAACATTGTGAAACAGCATTTGCAGAATTCGAAACACCACCGAGAGATACCAAAATGACGAGATACTAAACAAGATCAAGAAAGCTTAGTATTATCTCAACAGTCGTACCTGCTAAAAATTGCCGCAATCATACATACACGGTTTTCTCGTGCGAGAACTCGCGTGTATACGCGATCGTGTTTGTGAAACCCGTATCCTTGCGCCGAGCCCTTCAAAATTTCAAACTCGTATCCGATTCTCTCGTGAGGCAAAGACAATGTTCCGCTTTTCCGAGATATTTGAATGCTTCCCTGGACTACAGATAGATAGAATGGTGTAGTTGTGTCTTCAAGCGTCATCCAATGGTTGTGGCATCAGTACAATAGTAACCAAGCCTTCATATTCTTTGCAGCATCAATACAATCTTTCCAAGAGAGATTGTCATATCAGAACAACATCTTCAAATAAGTGTCAAGCAGTTATCCATGTGGTCCAACATCATCAAGATCTTCAAGATTTAACATGAAGTAACATATGTAGGCAAAAGATCTCAACCATATTAACAAACTTTGCATGATCTATTCTTATTTCTGAATCAAACGACATCCAGCTCATCCATGTGTGAGCACAAAAGATACTTATCAGCAACCAGGGCTCAAAATTTCATCATAATAAACCATGTACCAAGTTATCATCATTTGAGCATGAGTATCACAAAAACCAAAGAATAGGCAATCATACTGCCAACAATGCAATCATCAACCTGCTACTCCCCGTGGACCAGTGCTCCTTCTTAACTTGTGCAGCAAGTCATCAGCAACAATCTCTGCATGGGCTTCCCTTATCTCCGAATTATAGTACTTTCATCTCAACAATGAATACTCTTCATCAACAAGCAAACAAGACTCATCCACAATCTTCAACACAAGAAACCATGTATCATTTCATCATTATTTAGAACCGAGAAATTAAGCTGATATAGAGTCAATAATAGCTATTAACAATGATCGATGCCCCCCCGAGCCTCCTCGCTTCTACTGTGGTTCAGAACACATAAATTCTCTTATCATCAATGCATACGCGACTGTGTCTGAAGAAACTCGCGTGTATACGCTACTTTTGTTAGTATAACCCGCGTATGGAAAGTGAAGCATAGAAAATTTTCATCTTCCTTCATTTCCTCCCGCAATTTTACCTTCTGTTCTTGTCTTTTCTTCACACCAGATGCACTGTCAGAAATACATATAACCAGAATAATCAAATCAACCATGAGAGACATCATACATTGCCCCCCCTGTGACGATACATTACTAAATCTGATAATGTATCCCACATCATTCCTACAAGCCAATAAGAAAAGTCAGCTTCGTGCTGACAGATCGTAGGGCCGAATTCCCTACGTTTCGATCGGTCCTCCTTTCTTTTTCCAAATTTGCTTGAGCTTTCCAACTGTGTGCCGAAAATTGTCCACTTTCCCAGATCTGTTCATCCTGCATTCTTTTTCTACATGTCCATACTTGTTACAAGCATAACATCTCATGTGGCCAGAGAAATAAACATAAGAATCATAATGAGTATTACTGATCTTTCTCCTTTTGCAATCAACTGCTTTATGTCCATACATGTTACATGAGAAACAATATCCCCTGAAGAAACCAGAGTACCTTTCTGAGTAGAACCTGTTTGTTTGTGGCTGAATTGTTCTGCTTCTGCAAATGACTGCAACATGCCCATATTTATGACATTTAAAACATTCAATGTTCTTGAATGAATTCCTTTGAGAATTCATGATTTTTGGTCGATCTTTTGTTTCTTTCAACACTTCAGGTTTTGCATTGACATCCTCTGAGTTTTTGATACTTCCTTGTGAGCTAGATTCTCCTTTAACAGTTTCATGGAAACCAAGACCAAGTTTGATAGCAGGAGACCTTTGGTTACTCAGAATGTTGTCCAAAATGTTAGTACTATCTTGAAACCTCAACAGTTTTACCTTTTCTTCCAATTTACCTTTGAGAATGTTTACCTCAACCTCCAAGGCTTGGCATTGCTTTGTCATGCTTTCTTCTTTTCTTCTTCCATCTTCAACTTGATCCTTCGCATTTAGAACCCTTTCTTTCAACCAATTTTCGTTTTCTTCACATGTTTGTTGCAAATTTCCTCTTCATTCTTCTTATTTGATTTTTTCAGATCTTCTTTGAGAGAGACGATTTCTGCTTCAAGGCCTTCCTTTTCAAATGGTTGTAGAGGTTCCTCATTCTTATTACTTGATGCTTCACTATCTGTTTGCAGAGAGATGATTGTAGCTTCAAGTCCTTCATTCTTCTTGCTTGATTCGTTGATTTTTGCTTCAAGTCTTGTCATTCGATTAGATGCATAAGTATGAAACCTTTGATATTTGTCCACGTGTCCATTCAGCATTTCTATTTGTTTTTCCATTTGCGAGATCATCTCTTTGTAAATAGCTTCGCTTTTATTAAATGATCTGTGTTGATCTTCAATTTTCTTGATAGCTTCCTTTAGATCCAAGACTTTACTTACACTATCTTCATCATTACATGCACCGTAAAGTGAGCTGAACAACTACTATCAATACTCGATTTATCTTCTTCATTTTCTGCTGCACATGTTTTCTGAGATATCTCCTTTCCTTGAGTTGCCTTCTTCTTTTGCTTCTTTCCCATTGTGATGGATCTCCTTCAAGCGATCAAGCTTCTACAAAAGGACCTGCTCTGATACCAATTGTTGGGAAAAATACTGAGAGGGAGGGGTGAATCAGTATTTAGGACTTACTCAAAACTTTTACTTTTTCTTACTTCAAAACCCATACGCTACTTTGCTAAAGCCAACTAGCGTATACACGCGGATATCCTTCATAAAAATCGCGTATAAAAAGAGATCTAATTATGCCATTAATTATTCACTTATATCATTCCATCATTCATTCATTAGATGTTCAATAAACAATAAACATGTACAGTAAGAACAGAGTAAGTCATCACACATAAGCAACACACATGAACACCAGGATTTTAGGTGGAAACCCAAGTCGTGAGAAAACCAATTGCCAAATACTCACCTTCAATATTTTATTATAGAGAAAACATATTACAATATATGTGTTGGTGCAGACTCCTACCAGCATGCAGGCACCCACCTGCGCTCATTTACCAGCCTCTCCTGGAAGGGAGCTCCAACCCCCTGACTCGTTTACCAGCCTCTCCTGGAAGGGAGCTATGACCCCCTGCTCTCGTTTACCAGCCTCACCTGGAAGGGAGCTACAACCCCCTGACTGAAGGCTACAACCTTCAGCACCACCTTGGACCGCGTTTCATCAATTTTCACACTGGATCCAACCAACTTCAATAGAACACAACTTGCAGGCCACATTTCATCATATTTTCATACTGGACCCTTTCCATACTTTTAAGCACAAACATACATCACCAACAAATACTTATTAACACAGATCAGATAGCAGAAACACAACAGAACATATCAGATATTTCATACCCCTTGCTTCAGCAAACCCTAATTTGCATACGCGCTTTCCCTTCACTGATGTCGCGTATATACGCGCTTTCGTCCACACAAACTAGCGTATACCTCTGTAGATATTTCATTGTGCATACGCGCTTTCTCTTCAGCTAAGACGCGTATATACGCGCTTCCTCTGCGGCGAAGTAGCGTATAGATCTTCAATCATTATAGAGCAGCATACTTCATCGCATCAGATATTCCGCCCAGATCTAGTACCCTGCTTCTCGTACAAATGTTCGCCCAGATGTTCGCCTACCGCGTATCTAATCACTCCATAAACATCTCTGCAACATGGCACATTTCCCTAGATTTGTAGCCGTTCATCATTTCTTCATAAGTGCTTCATAGATTCGTATCTATCATCAAACCTTTACCCTTTCCATTCAGATATACTTCAGAGAGAAGTATTCATTCCAGCTCAGACATCTTGCACCCACACACACACTTTGCACAATGAATTTCTTCTCCTTATATAGGTTTATCCTTTTTCAATACCATGAGCCCTTTTTCAATACCATGGGCCAAAACAATACCACGAGCCCAAAACTACCTGGACGGGGTCAATTAGGCGGATCATTACCCAATACAATGGGTCAATACCATGGTGGTTACCCTTGGTTTTGCACCTTTTGAGCGCTTTAGCCCATACGCGACTTGGCACGTTCTTTTCCGCGTGCATACGCGACTTCCCCTAGGCCAATCCACGTATACCAAGAAACATACTCTTTTTCATCATACTTTGAGTACATTCTGAAATCCTTTCTTCATAGCCTTCTGTACACACTGTAGAAACATCATATTTTCTTCATCGGGAACACATTCTCTTAAGCACAACTTCATCAAGTAAGTTTTCATCATCTTCATCAAGTGGGTTGCCTTTCAAGGACAACACTCAACAACATATCACATCAGATTTACATCATTTACCAAGTCCATCAAGTCAAGCATAACTTCAGTAGGTGGATTGCCATCAAGGACAACACATGTCAACAGTCAAATGTCTTCATCTTCATTTAGTGGGTTGCCATCAAGGACAACATCCTGCATCATATTTCCAACAAGTAGGACAGTGTAGATGAACCATATTGTAGCTATGAGATCATATGGGACATATTTACATGATCATATATAATAGGAAGGACAACATGATGATAGGTAGAAGGAGCTTAGGCACAGGTTGCAACATGTTACATGTTATGAAGATGTGGACTATCATCTCACAACAGATGTAATATCACGTTTCAGGGATATCTCCAAAACACGGCAAACTCCAACCAGAGATAGACTGGAGAAGCATTTACCAGATATGTCGCCTCTAAAAAGGAAAAGATCCAGAGGCTACCTGGCCCTTTCCAGACTCTGTCTAAGAGTGAAAGATAACACACCAAGTGTTATAGAACTAGAATGATCAAAATCAATAACAGACATACAATAGAAAGAGTACACGGAAACCACGGCAACAACGACAACTACGGAAATTCATCCATAAAACATATAGAAGAAATTCTGAGCCATTTTATTAATCTGAGAAATTTAATGAAGTACAATAAGCCAATATTGCACAAGGAAAAAGAAAAAACACTCTCAGAGAATACCGAAAATGGCTGCTCTAAGAACTATGTCCCAGCTGCTGGAAAAATGCTCTGAAGCTGCTACTGCTGGAAGTGACTGAAGATTAGGGGCTGATTCGCTTGCCAGAATGAGATGAAAATAATAAAACCTCCTCTCCTCAATAACCCCGATAAGATCCAAAAACCATTCCAAGAATGGCTGACCCCAGAAACAACCATAAATTTCCTCCCCAGTGAATTACGCTGGCCTCCAAGGGACAGCGCAGTAGCTGGATATAAACAGCTAAAATACTGCCAGCAACTCCGCCAAAAACCTTCGATAGGAAAAGGCTGACCCTCTGCTCGAAATCCTGGCGAAATCACCTGGAGAAACCCCAATCCAAAGCTCGGCCACAAGGGACTGCATCCTCTCTCCCAGTGACTGTGTAGTCTCTATAAGCTCCAACTCCACAACAAACCCAAACAATGAAACAACTCACAAAACACTGAAAAACAAACCTTGCCCGAGCAGGCACTCGAAATCCCCTGGGGCTAAGGGTGAAATCTCCACATGGAGACACTCAGTGCACTAAATAGTGCTGCAGATAGGCTAAACAGCTAGCGTGCAAAAGAAGACCAAAGTCTCACTCCAAAATCAACAAATCCAGAATGATCCAAATGAGGAGTCTCTTCCATATTTTATAGCATTGGTTTCCCTCCAAAGCCAACGTAGCCTCTCTCTCCTCCACATCCTCATCCTTATCTTCGCAGAAGATTCTAGAGTGCACGTAGGCCCCCTCCTCTACGTGGTGTGTGGCCCCGTTGGCTCCCCATTATGTCACAACCTTGTGCTACTAGGAAGGTGTTTTATTCCATCTAAGTGAGTTAGACCCTATTTATTCACCTTTTATTTATTTACAAACCATAGACGACAAAACTATACAAAATTGAATATTCCAATTAGCTTTCGCTAATTAGGAATATTAAATTCCCCCCCGGAAAAATGTTGCTTGCCCTCAAGAAACTGAACTGATGGATGCTGCAGAATATTCTCGCTCTCCGAAGTGGAATCCTCATCCGACAAAAATTTCTTGTCCTCAAGCAATTCCTGAACAAGCCTCCTCTCTAGCTGATACTTCCCACCGGCATTGCAAAATGTGCCTCGGTCCGAGATGTGCCACTGAACCTTCCCTGTCCTCTGCATCACCCTGATATAAAGGGGTCTCTCAGTGCCAGGATCTCAAACTGTTCTCTCACGGTACTAACCAAATAACAATCCTCCCGGATCCCATCACCACCTTGGCCAATAATCGCCCAAGTCCCATGGCTCGCACTGTGCACTGCCTTTGGCTATGACTGATGCTCTAAGGGGCAAAGACCATGAACCATGTTGCGCTGTATATGTGGCTGTGTAAGCTATCCCATTAGCTGTGTACCTACTCATCACCTCTCTCCAATCCAAGTCTTGACTCAATCCCATGCTGATCCTACTCTGCTGAAATCGGGATGGAGTGTTGAAGAAATGATGACCTGTGCCCCCTGGGCAGCTGGAATCTGTAACATATGCTATGTCCAAGGGCCCCTACTCCACTGTGCTCCCTACGAAGAATACCGTACCATCAAGAGAGTAACAACTCATGATCTCCCACCAGTCCATCTTGGAAGAAGAATCCGATGTAGCAACAACAACTGCATATGGAACACGCCTGGGATGTTGCTGCCAGCCCGTAATCAACTCCCACTGCTCTGCCTTGTCTGCCAATGAAAGTTGCCTGTAGAAGGAAGCCCCTCTCTTTGTAATGGGCCAAAGTGGGCAAGGTATGTTGCAAGCTCAATCGATGTACTCCTCGAGAGTGCTACCCACTAAAAACACTACAACTCTGCTGACTGCGAGTACATCTATCTGCGCCTCATCCCTGTGTCGACCCACAGATGGATGCTCCACCATATCCAACAATTCCTCCCACTACTGATCAGGAATGTCATGCTCTCACTGTCTACTGGCCCCATGCAGAACAATCCCATCAACCTCCAACACCTCCAGAGGATATGGATCTGCAACTTCTTTCACCGTACTCGACGTCAGTGCATCTGACTATCCCAACTCAGTGGATGACCCCAATGTGAGCCGCATATCCCTCATCGACTCAATGTGGGCGCCCATATGGCTCTCCCCCAAAGGAATATCATGTCTAATGTGAGTAGTGTCCTCCTTTGTCGACTCAGGATCTATCACTTGTTGCTCTAGCTAAATCGTCACAAGTGACTCTTCACACAGAGTATCTCCCACAGAGTCCCGTGACTGCTCACCCTAGACACTGGAATGTAGCTCTGGTCTACTGTCACCATTTCTGCATGACTTCTCTCACTCCCCAGAAGCGACCTCAATTGATCCTATGGACTCATATGAAAAAGAGTCCTCACCCTGGCATACAGAAGGAATGCCCTCATGTTCTACCTCCGCCACCTCATCTGCATTGAATATGCCATCCACCCTCTCGATAAAGTGTGGATACAATGTCTGGAGCCTAGACACATACTGGTATGCTACCTCTACTATGCCCAGTATCCTCTGCTCATGCATGATCTCGACATGCCCTGAGGGAAAAGTGACGCATGTCTCCCTCATGACATGCTCCCCAAGCATAGGCTCAGGAATGACTGATGTGCCACACCTACAGAGGACCATCTCATCCCCTGTCTTATGGCTGTCAACTAGCACACCAACCCAGTGCCACTGCTGAGAAGTCTCTCCCCTAGTGTGCTGAGTGCCATCCAAATATCTTGGGTGAGCCTCGCGTACCCCGCTGCTCATGCCCAAAGTGCCACAGGACAACGGAAAAATCGACTGCACCCATGGGTGATGTAGAAGAGGGTCAGGTGCGTGAGTCCCCATAGATACCATAAAGTATCGCTCATCTACCTCCCGATTGATCCTGGGCGAAATATCCCCAAAGGTGAGCCTGGTGTCCTTGTCCGTGAGTCTCCCTAGAGGCAATACTATAAGACCCTGCTGTGCAGCACCATACATCGTCACATACCACCAATCATCCACGTACTCCTTGGCATGCCACTACACACTGATGCATACCCTTGTATACTGCTGGGTACCCCCTACTACTGCTATACCACCCTGTATTGTCTCGTGCCCTGACTGTGTCCAGGAATCGGTCACTCCCTGTGTGTTCTCAATGTGATGTAGGGAACGCCTACTCCACAATGAAGTCCCACACACTATGGTACACCACCATGCAACTCCATGTCCACTGGCAGTCCACTGCTCAATGCTAGAGGCTCCCACACATCACTGGATGTGATGAACTAGAGTTGTGCCTCTACATGTCGGACTACCCCCAATCGGTATCATTGTCTCCACCATCGCATCACTATCCCAGCCGACGAATGGATCATCACTCCAAACCCTCCTCGAGGGGTCCGGCAAGTGAATCTCCCTATGTGTTAGTAGTGTTACCACCACTGCTCAGCTCCGCTGCGTCCTTTGTCCCCCACACAAAGGTGAAGAATCCTTGGCCCCATACAAGGTGCCATCTGGTGGCCTGCCAATGCCACCTCCTCCGAAAAGCTCCTGCCAAGGTATGTTGACCACCCCGTGATCCAGTGTATCAGTGTCATACCAAGTCAACCTAGGGAGTCTACCCATAAATGGGTTGGCCACTGGAGATGAACAAAAATCCCCTAGCAGATGTGCATGCTCTACTTCTAGGCCAACTGTACCCTCCAACACATAGTCAACTGACCTACTTCGGAAATGATAGGTGATCTCGCCTAGATCCCAATGCCAATTTGGGGTTCCTGTATTCCTAGCACCTGGAAACTCCTGCTAAACTATACTCAGATCCACCACTATCTCTATACCCCACTCCACTAGGTACCAACTCAAAATCTCTCGCCATCCAACCTCAACATGTGGATGTTGTACCCTGTGAAACTCTGATCGTCTCATACCGCTATCCAAGTCAACGTATGAGATCTGACTAGGTGGCTCCGTCTCTCTCTCTACAATGGGAAGAGGTGACACAAAAACGCTGCTAGTCCCATACATGCATGCCTGAAGGGGAATGATCTGACGCTCCAACGTGCCCTCTGGTTTTACCAACAGGGAATCAAGTCATTCCCCAATGTGGGCCAACTTGGCTGTTGACTTGGCACAGGCCACTCTCATGCCCTCCAGCTCCTTGTCTTGCAACAAAATGGCCTCCTGTACTGATGTGGTCTTCCCTTTCAAAACTAGGAGGTCTGCCTGCAGCCAATGATACCGCTGTCTGCGACCATCATCCAGTACCTCTGTATCTCCTAGTGCCTCATCGAAGGTGGATACATCTCCTGACACCTCACCCATCTGTCGTGTGCTGCTACCACTCAAAGACTCAAACACGACTCTGGTCATCACCTCAATGGGTGGCTCTACTGGGGTAGGCTCTACCTTCTCCACTATGGCATCAACCGACATGGTAAAGGAGGTCTCCATTGAGGGTGAGTCATGTGTCACACTAGGTGTATCCTCGGACTCCCTGCAATCCTGTGTGCCCTCATCCTCCAAGTGCGAGGTAACCATTTTGATGGTTTCCCCCTCTGATACTCGGTCAAGCTGGAAAGAGGTATCCAACTTGTCCATCCAAGCTTTTTCCGAATGCTTGGATGACCCTTCAAGTGTCGGTAAATGGAATCTGTCCACTGTGTGCTGCAGGCCCCTGTCATGTGAGTGCCTATTCCCTCTGTGACATTTGCGGGGTCTTCTATCCCGCTGGAGCTGAAAAAAATCTCTAAATGGAAGGGCGTCCTTGAACTCCTGCTCATATGCCTGATACTCAGTGAAATAATCACCCATGTGGCTAGGCTCTGGCTCCTGCTGTGCTTCTACCCCTGTGTCTGCACTTAGAAAAGTGGGCATATTGGAACTTGTGGGTGTATGTGATGCCATATGCTGAGTGGCATCATGCTCTGGAAAATGGTGGGATGTGCTTGATCCCTCACCAATTTGGAAACCCCTTGGGGTTTCACGATGTCTAGCCGCCACAGTGGTGAATCTCTTTGCTATCACCTCAATCTGCCTCGACAGATCCTATATTGATTTGAGGAGCATATCCCCAAATCTCTTCACACCATCAGCCTCTCCCACAGCTGAACAAGGAAATTCTTGGAGAAATACTAATGTAATGACGAGGTGTAGGGATTTTTTTTTCTTTTTTTCTTTTAGGATTAAACAAAGGGATTCGCAAATAGAAGCGCTAGGGCCAAAACTAGTCCATAAATTGTTAAAGCTTCCATAAAAGCTAAACTCAGCAAGTATTCTAGCTCTCAAATTAGGTGTATGAATAATTTTTCTGACCTGCTTGGCCTGGCCGATGCTTTCTGCTATGTGTCTACAAGCTCCTCAGAAACTGCACTCCTGCTCCAAAACTACACTGTTGCTTGACTGCGACCTTCGATTTACCCACTAAAAACTACTTAGAAAATTCTAGGAATTTTGGAAGGTGATCCTTGCCCAAAACCTAGAAAAACCCAGAAATGGTTTCTTCTAATACCAACCTTCAAAATTCAACCCTTTGTAGTTTGGCCCTCTTCTAATTTCGTTCTCTATCACTCCAGGTGCAACTGTTAATCATTTCTCTTCTAAATCCTAGAAAACCTCTGTATGGTCTCTTTCTCGATGTCATAGACCACAGGCTGAGCCAGAACTATGCTCTGATACCACTGTAATATCCCGTTTCAAGGATATCTCCAAAACACGGCAAACTCCAACCAGAGATAGACTGGAGGGGAATTTACTAGATATGTCTCCTCTAAAGAGGACGAGATCCGGAGGCTACCTGGCCCTTTCCAGACTCTGTCTAAGAGTGAAAGATAACACACCAAGTGGTATAGAACTAGAATTCTCAAAATCAATAATAGACATACAATAGAAAGAGTACACGACAACCACGACAACAACAGAAACTACGACAATTCATGTAGAAAACATATAGAAGAAATTCTGAGCCATTTTATTAATTTGAGAAATGTAATGGAGTACAATAAACTAATATTTCACAAGGAAAGAGAGAAAAAACTCTCAGAGAATATCGGAAATGGTTGCTCTAAGAACTGCATCCTAGCTGCTGGAAAAATGCTTTGAAGCTGATACTGCTAGAAGCGACTAACGATTAGGGGCTGATCCCCTTGCTGGAATGAGATGAAAATCAGAAAAACACCTCTCCTCAACAACCTCGACAAAATCCACAAACCATTCCAAGAATGGCCGACCCTAGAAACAACCAGAAACTGCCTCCCCAGTGAATTACACTGGCCTCCAAGGGACAACGTAGTAGCTGGATAGAAACAGCTAAAATACTACCAGCAACTCCACCAAAAACCTCCGACATGCAAACGCTGACCCTCTGCTTGATATCCCGACGAAATCACCTGTAGAAACCCCAATCCAAAGCTCCGCCACAAGGGACTACGTCCTCTCTCCCAGTGACTGCGCAGTCTCTCTAAGCTCCAGCTCCACAACAAACCCAAACAATGAAACAACTCATAACACATTGAAAAACAAACCTTTCCCGAGCAGGCACTCGAAGTCCCATGGGGCTAAGGGTGAGATATCCACACGGAGACACTCGGTGCACTAAACAGTGCTGTAGATAGATTAAACAACCAGCGTGCGAAAGAAGACCAAAGTCTCACTCCAAAATCAACAAATCCAGAATGATCCAAATGAGGAGGCTCCTCCATATTTTATGTCATTACTTTCCCTCCAAAACCAACGTAGCCTCTCTCTCCTCCACATCCTCATCCTTATCTACGTAGAAGCTTCTAGAGTGCACGTAGGCCCCCTCCTCTACGTGGTGTGTGGCCCTCTTGGCTCCCCCTTAAGTCACAACGTTGTGCTACTAGGAAGGTGTTTTATTCCATATAAGTGAGTTAGACCCTCTTTACTCACTTTTTATTTATTTACAAACCATAGATGACAAAACTATACAAAATCAAATATTCCAATTAGCTTTCGCTAATTAGGAATATTACAACAGATGGTTTTGTGAGATTCAAAGAGAGGATCTATTACTAGGTGAAAGTGGGCCCCATAAACTTATCTTGAGGTAGTTTAATGTCAAGCCACATTCAGGAAACCTAACATATCTAAAGACAATGACAAAAATGACAAATTTATACTACAAACCAAATCTAAAGAAGGAAGAAACAAATTTTGTGGCTAGATGTTTAGATTGTTAGCACATGAAGGTAGAGTGTAAGCATCCATGTGGGTTACTTCAACCTATTGCGAGTCTAGAATGGAAATGGGAGGCTATTTCCAAGGATTTCAACGCAGGTCTTCTGAGGATATTGAAACATCATGATTCTATCATGGTTTTTATCGATATGTTTATCAAATAAGATCACTTCATTCCATTGAATACTACTTATTTAGCTAGAGAGGTGGCATAGGTCTTCATTGGGGAGATTATGAGATTGCATGGTGTTCCAAAGAAGATTGTGTCAGACAGGGATTCCAAGTTCACTTCCATGTTTTGAAAGGATTTTTTTTGCAGTTTTTGGATAGAAATAGCCTTTAGTACAAGTTATCATCCACAAATAGATGGATAGATAGAGAGGGTCAACAGGACTTTGTAGAATAAGCCAACGATATATGTCATGCAATAGGAGAGGATATGGGAGGAGTACCTTCCATTGGTTGATTTTTCTTACAAAAATGGTTATCAAGAGTCACTTAGGATGAGTCCATTTGAGGAACTTTATGGGTGGATTTGTAATACTCCCATTGCCTTGAGTGATCTAGTGAACAGGGTTTTTCTAGGACCAGACATGTTGGCAAAAATGTTATGTGAAATGAAGGTTATAAAGAAGAATCAAAAGGCCACACATGACATACAAAATAGTTATGTAGACCACCAGAGGGAATTTAAGGAGTTTCAGATTGGGAAGCATGTGTATTTGCACATCAATTCCAAGAGGAGCTCCTTAAAAAATTGGATCATGTGCCAAGTTGGAACCACAAGGATTTTGAGATGCTTGAGAGGATTAGACCAGTGGCGGACAGGCTTGCACTGCCTCCGACAGTGAAATTATATGATGTTTTCCATATTTCATTGCTTAAGAGATATGTAAAGGATGTTGATCATGTTATTTATTGGTCTATATTTCAGGTAGAACCAAAAGGAGAATTCTAACAAGAACCACAATTAATATTGCAGTGGAAATAACTCGTTCTTTAGAACAAAGAAATCGAGTCGGTTAAAGTGCATTGGAAGCACTTTGGTCTTGATGAAGCTACATCGAAGATGGTTGATCAGATCTAGGGTATGTATCCTTCATTATTTGTCAACAGAGGAAAATTAGCTTTCACTACAAGGAAAAGACCCTCTAGCAGAGGTTTTAAAGGAGGTTTTTTTTGTTATAAAATTGGCCAAAATTATAAAAACAAAAAAAAAAAACATTTTCTACAACATTTTCTTTCGGTAATGGAGATTTTGGCAAAGCTTCTAACAGAATTTCAACACAACTAAAAGAAACTGGGAGGTCTAAGGTTTTGCGGATATTTTATTAGTGTATATCTTCCAATCACTTTTCTCACAAGATAGGTGATAGGAAACGGTGCAACTACAAATTTTGAAATATAATATCTACTGAAACAAGAAAAAAATTGCAATAAATTTAGTAAAATCAAGGAAGAAATACAAGAGAGGGACTAAATCCTCTGGGTAGGGCCCAACCAAAGGGTTTCAACCCTCGAAAAATAACTCAGATGTAGACAAATAGTGAAATTTCAATTACTAGAAAATAAGAGTCACATACATCATATGAAAAATGAGAATAAAAATGTGAAGCACTAGGATCTCAATTGTTATCCCTAGTTGGAAGAAAATTTTTAATCCTACTAAGCCTCTTAGCTGGTTTATTTATGAAAAAAGGTAACTCTGGGTAGCTTGCTTGAAAATATAGTGATTCCCTCCAAGATCTCGAGATTTGTGGATCTAGTTCTTCTTGATCTTCATATGTACTTGTTGTCCCTCAAGTGCTAGTGAATTTCAGATATTGGTGAGTATTTCATGATCTCAATCTAATTTGGGGAGTTAATGAGGTGGAAAAGCCTCCTATATTTTCCCTTGTTGTATCCACCAATCCCCTACACAGTAAATACCTCCAAAAATGTTTCTTTTTCTTGCATATTAATCACATTATGTGATACAATATGAAAAACACCCTTTAGTCTTCTTACTAAGCATATTATGGAAAAAATGCTAATTAACGTGAGAAAAAAGAGATTTTTAAGGGGTGGAGGATAGTATAATGAACTTCAAAATATAGGCATTGATGGGACCCATCAATAGAACAAATAAATTGAAAACAAATTCACATACCTTGTATATTGTAGGTTATATCGTCTATTACATGAATAATATTCCCACATTATCAAATCTTGGTCATTCACAATTTAAAATTTGGAAATTCATCAAGCCCAATTCCAATATATAACACGTCTTTGGGATAATTAATTAACTAGATGGAAGTAGATTGGTATTTATTCTATACACACTATTCAAACTAATGCGAATACACTTGTGTTTGTTTGGGTTAATACACGCGAAATATTGGAAAAGTAAAAGAAGGTAGGATTCTAAAGTTTAAATATTTTTTATTAAAAATAATCTATATATTTAATAAAAAAGTTGTGATTAAATTTATTAATTTTTTAATCAAAAATTGATTTTGTTCAAAGGCATGAAAATTTTGTATGTTCTTGATTATTATTTGAATATTCTAACCCCTAGTGCTTGATCAATTGGTCCATTTCCCATAGCTAAATTATCTAGCTAATGAGAGGTCACTATGTCAATTCTCCTGGACACCCTCAAGGTTAGCTTTGCTAATTAACCAGTGTTGATGTTTCTCTTCTATACGACAATTTCCCTTAAAATTTTCTTCTCTTATATAGGAAAATCCCGTTTCTCTTCTATAGGAAAATCTCTCTTAAAGTGTGTTTCTCTTATATAGGACAATGTCCCTTAAAACTATCTTCTCTTTTATGGGAAAATCTCTCTTAAAACTATGTTTCTCTTCTATAGGACAATCTCCCTCTTCTATAGGAAAATATCCCTTAAAAATATCTTGAGGAACAACAAGTTGCTAATGGGTTTGACTATAGTTTAAAGCAATCTTAGAAAGAATCTTGGCCTTCATGTTGTTTATCCTTATACAATGCTTTGAATTTGGGCTATATTTCTTTACAATTCTTTAAAAATGTTAAACCCCATATTTAAAACCATGTAAATTATATGAGTAGAAATAATTTTAAAGAAGAGTTTTTTTTTTAATATATATTTCAAAATCAAATGTTTATTGATTAATAATTATTTTCACATTCATAATAACATTTTCTATATTTTTATTTATTATGATAAATGATTTTTAAATTTTAGTTATTATAATTTTTATAGTAATATTAAAAATAAAAATTATATTAAAATAGAAATTGTTTACAATAACTCGTCAAAGAAAACCAATTATAAATCATTGATAAACTTGAACTCAAAAGCTTGTAAGACACTTATCTGAACTAAAATGAACTTAAAAGTTTCCAAAACTAAAATTTACATAGTTGAACAGACTAAAAACGATTTCAAAATGTTGGGGAAACAAAACATTGCTAGAAACTATGATGAACATAAAGTTGATGTAGTTGAACATGCTCATTTCTAGGACTTCACGTTGTTAACAATCTAAGTCACCTGATACGGGGATTTTGGGATTCTAGAATTGGATTCGGGATACGGTGACGACCGGAACAAGACACTTCTGGGATACGACACGTTATATATTATTTTATTAATAAATAAATAAATAAATAAATATATAAATATATATATATATATATATATATATATATATATATATATATATATATATATATATATATATATTAAAAGTTATATATTTTTTACACAAGTTCATAAAAATTCATTGATTCAAAGATAGATTTAAGATCTATCTTAAATCTCATACATGATACATTGAAATTTGATACATTGATACATCATACAATTGTCAAATTTACTCAGAAAGACAAGATATTAAGATACTGTAGTTTTCTCATAAAGTCATTAGAATCAAGATGTGTTACATAAGTACAATGGAAATGGAAAATAGAAATAGAAAATACAAAAAAACTATTGTCTCCAAGACTACAAGCTTGAAGCCTCAATGAGTCAAAGTCAATGAGTCATCAATCCTCATCACCATAATCAAAATCACTGTCCTCATCCCGATCATCATGCTCACCACTACATTCCTCTCGCTCTGATGCATCCTCCTCCTATGTCATCTCTACATCTGCTGGGGTGGAGGATGATGCCTCTACTTTATCATCAAATGTGATAGGCTCTAGCACTGGCGCATTTAGATCCAAGTTGGCCAATGCCAATTCAACACTACTGTCCAAACCCATATCATCAGGAAAGACATCACACATCTTTATCTTTCCCTTCAACCAATCCTCCCTCTGCCTGTAGATGAGACGAAGGTTGGTGTAAAAATACACCATTGTCTCTGCCCTGGATTGCTAAAGCCTAATCTCCTTCACACTATTCAAATTCCCATATGTGCTCCAATTCCTCTCGTAATAAGAGGATGAAGTCACCTGAGAGAGGAGCCTCATGGCAAACCGTTGTAGACAAGGGCTTGTGCACTTACCAGATGCTTGAATCTCTTCAAAATAACTCCCTTTCTCCTTGCTAACCCTTTTCTCTTGCAAACCCTTCCTCCTTGGTCACTTCATAAGCAAAAAAGGTTGAGGAATAATGAGCGGATTCGGGGTTTTATAAACCAAAATCGCACTTTTTTGAGATAGTGAATCCAGCCGTACGGGGTATGTCCATATCTGTACAGGGTATGGTTAGGATTCTCCTTAACCTGTACAGATACGGCCATACCCCATGAATCAGGTACGAATCCTGGAAAATTGTATCGAAATCACCAGATTCGGGATTTGGAGCCCCTGGGGGACTCGCCGAATTCGGGATTTGGAGCCCCTAGGGGACAAATCCAGTTTATTAGTTAAGAATTGATGAGAATATTTTAGAAATTTTCCAATTTTCATCTAGTGATTGTATTATATTTTTTTGTTGTGAAAAAATATCCAAATTCTCCTTACGATTTAATGAGAAAATAAAGGAAATGCCAATTTCAAGTGAAATGATGGAGATATGCATTTTCTTTAATGCCAATTTTTCAACTTTTCTTTATAATAATGTTTTGATGATATTTTATGTTAAGTGGTTTATATGTCATCAACCCTACCTTATAAGATCAAAAGTGTGTCTCTATTTTAACTAGCTCAAAGAAGAAAATTAATAAAGGCAAGCGTAGAACGAACTTTCATGAGCTCCATAGTGAAACAAGTCATTGGATAGTTCTTAAAATGCCGTGGATGGAAAGGATTTTCCACCTCTGTGAGAATATGAACATTGAGGATCAAAATCACTTCCTCTTAGAGTACCCCACTTACAACCACATTAGAGCTCAATTTCATAATATTTGTTGCAATACTAACCTTCCTAGCCTTTTAAGATGTCAAAATTATAGTGAGGTCGAGAGTCTTCTCTCCAAGATTTTTGAGCATAGGAATAAAATCTTAAATCAAATTAAATAAATCTTTTCTTTAGGTCCGATAGACCAAATATTGGTCTTAGTGGATGTTAACCATCATCAACATCATCATCATCATGTGGTTAATGATATATTTATCTATTCAGAACCGCTTGATAGAATTTCCGTTTATACCCACTTGCAATATCTTCGTGTATATCGCGAATAAACTAACTTGATTTGAAAACACATTATGGCATTATGTACCATACAATGAAATGCTTGAAAGAAAAGTTAGATTAGATGTGTGATGTGACGCTAATAATTGTGGGGTTTGTGATGTCTAAGTGAAACAAAATGATAAAAAAGATAAAAGTATACAAGTTTTGTTATTCACAGGTCGAGTACATATAAAATGGGTCAAAAATACTATCCCACAAGTAATGCATGTCCAACAAAATCATTGCAGAAATATAAGCTTCTTATTTCACAAGAAGAGTGTGTGACCAAGAATTAACTCTAAATAAACAGTACACGCATATACTCTGAGAATAACTTAAAGGTACAAATTCATATATTGGATATTGTTATATGTCACTAAATTTTACAAAGTCAAACAAATTATTCATAATATTCTCGACAAAGAATCATATGAACGAGTAGATAGAAAGGATTCTCCCAACTCATTTGGCAACTCTTGTGATAAGTAATGATTACTAACTAAGAAAATAGTCAATTAAAATGAAAACAAATAAATTAAAATAATAATAAATAATAATAAAATTTTAATTCCACTATTAAATTATATATTTTTGTCCCGACTCTAACGCAAAAAACTAAATTCAAATAGTTAATTCTAGGTCGGAATTTTGTGCTCAAACGAATACTGTGGACAAATAACACTGTTCACTTAAAAAAAATATTATAATGAGAAACAATAAAAAATTAAAAGCATAGAATGCAAAAATTAAAGCCCTAAATGAACACCATTGTAAGCATTAATAAACAACTTTTAAATTAAAATTTAAAAAGAAAAGGTGCTGAAAGTTATTCTTTTAATAATCGAACTTTGACAAAAAATGACAGAAGTGAAATCTTTTTACATTTTCGTGATGGTTGACCTCAAATGGTAGGAGAATAGATTT
Organism: Pinus albicaulis; assembly: GCA_034641835.2. NCBI lineage: Eukaryota > Viridiplantae > Streptophyta > Pinopsida > Pinales > Pinaceae > Pinus > Pinus albicaulis. The sequence continues at coordinate 178,599 of JAXQQM020065060.1, forward strand.
GTATGGGCCTTTCGGTTATTTCAAGGCAATGAAATAATTCCTTGCATCAAGAAGACTAAGTACCACCAATTCAACCTCAATAATCCATGAGGGTGGTTCATTTGCTTCTCAAACAATTCCACCATAATCGAGTAGACATTTGCGTAAACCACGCAGGAATATAAAAAAGAAACGCGTGAAGAAGTTAATTCGCTAAATTATATCTCTGTTAGTGTCTTATTTACACAAAAAAATTTAATGCTTTCAAATGACAAAATTACTTTTCAATGGTTCTCTTTGTGAGGGGTTACATGTGAATTTGTACCGTTAAGTGATTCTCAGAGTATATGCGTGTACGGTTTATTTAGAGTTAATTATTGGTCACACACTCTTTTTGTGAAATAAGAAGATTCTATTTCTGCAATGATTCTTTTGGACACGTATTACTATTGGAATATTAATTCCAACTGCCACACAGAGCATAAGGATGAAGAAATTAAACACCGATGGGAAATTTGAAGGAAAACAATGGCGGTAGCAATTATCAGTCTATATTTTCAGTTCACACAACCATGTTCTTGTCTGCAGCACCTACCAGCCATGAATTCGCCACTAACCTCATTTAATGCACAACCAGCTACATTCCGTGGGCATCCAAACGTGAGAAACAAAGGGAAATTTGACCCACCAGAGGAGGTGATGTCATCACTCCTCCTGACCAGTTGTTGCACTAAAAACTATCACCTTGACATTCTGCTGACTATATGAGCTCATTAACACTCATACATGCCTCCTCTGCAAGTCTCAAAACATTTTTTCCTCATTCCAAGCCCTAAGACTAGAGGAAAAACCCTAAAAAATCAAAATGCCTTGGGTACGCAGGTAACATGAAGCCTGTCTGCATTCCTAGCTTGGGTACGTAGGTAATACACTGCTTACCTGTGTTCCAGAATGCAGTTTTCCCTTGTAATGCCTACGTACCCTTCTCAAAGTCAACAAAGCGAGAAAGTAAAGTCAAAAAGCTAATTTGAGGTCAATTCTAGAAGGTTCTAGATGAGATTTTTTGGGAATGAGTATGCTTTAGTAAGGTTCATGCATCCCTCACCTTAAGGAACTAATCCCTTGATGTGAGCAGCCTATCCCTTTGAAGGAGGATTCTATCCCTTCAAAGGTGGAACCCTAACCTCTTCATCTGCTCTATAAAAACATGCATTGGGTATCCTCAAATGGAGTTCAAGCTTTATGTGTGATTGATTTGAAGTGTTGTTGAGATTTAAACTTCTTTCTGCTGAGCTTTTGAGAGGAAAGATCACATACCTCTATGTGCTCCTGGAGGAAAAGTGCAAGACTTATCAAAGTAGAGGAGACTCCTACTTTGGACCCCGGGCAGGCCTTTTCAAACATCAAGGCTAAGGTTGTAAGGTTCTTCTGTTATTTTAAGATTAATACAATCAAGTTTTGTTTTTCTCAATAAATTGTTGTTCGATTTTTTATTTCAATAAATTTTCGTTTGATCGTTTATTTCATAGATTCCCTGATCACTATGATAGGTATGTTTTATAATTATTTTTTATACAGATGCTATTTAAGATTTGCTTGTTTGTGATTTCAGGTTGACAAAAGGTGACACTTTGTTGCGACAAAAGAAGACACTTTGTTGTGACGAAAGACGACACTTTCTTGTGACGAAAGAAATCTTGTTATGATGGAAGCATTCTTGTTGCAACAAAAGGATTATTGATGCGATGAAAGCACTACGACCACAAATAAGCATTTGGATCTAAGGTAGGATCGACACCATCATAATATTTATTTGTAAAATGAATATATTTAGAGAAAGACAAACTTAGTTGTTCGTTTGTTGCTAGATTGTCTTCTGACACTAGGGAGATCGATTTTGTCCACAAGATCAGTTTATCCAGCCAACACCAGTGAATATAGCTCTATGGGGTAATGAAATGAGCATCGGAGAAGTATTATAACCCCACAAAATGTGGAATATGGAATGCATAATGTTTTATATATATATATATATGTTTTTTTACAGTAGTACATTTTGGTTTTCAAACCTTGGTTTATTTTAAAAGTGCCACGACATAAGTTTCATGTTTTTAGATTTTAAACATAGGTTATATATATTTTGATATATATATTATAAATATGATATATATATATACATAATGTAATATTCCGTGTGTGTGCAATGTGTGGACTGTGTATTGTATTGTGAAAGCTTGAAGGCAGAAAACAAGAAAAAGATAGAGACAGAGAATATACAGCACTACGTTGGCAGCAGTTAAGAAGTGAAATTTTTGTGTAATACTGAACTGAAGATTCAGAAGAAGATCTATCATTTTGTAATAGCCTTTAATGCTTAATTAAATTGTTTCTTTATGCATCTCTATCTACACCTGTTTGAGTCAAATCTCTATGTTGGGTTGATGAATTTTATTTCCTCTGTGTGTTCGAAATTATCAAATATTTTCAACATGGTATCAGAGATAGTCTAGGCGCTCAGTGAACAAAGCACAGATCGCTCTTAACTGTAGAAGCTATAAGAAGGTTATTGAAGCGAATTCTCTAGCAGAGAGAAAGCTTTTATTTGTTTACATAGTCAAAAGAGTTTGATTGTTTCGTTTGTTTTTTTAACATAGTCAAGAAAACTGTCATGTTTGCATAGTTACGATGGTAGCAAAAGGCACCAGCCTTATGAATCCCCAACTTCCACAGTTTAACAGGAAGAACCATGAATATTGGGCAATCATGATGAGAGCCCTATTTTTTTCACAGGACATATGGGAGCTAGTTGAGAATGGCTACCTAGAACCAGCAGATGCAGCAGTGTTGGCTGCTTTGACAGTAGCAGAAAGAGACTTGTTAAGAGATAATAGGAAGAAGGACTCCATAGCCCTCTTCTATCTCTTTCAATTAGTGCATCAGAGTATTTTCCAAAGGATTTCAGCAGCAACAAAGTCTAAGGAGGCGTGGGATATTCTCAAAATAGCCTATAAAAGCATGGAGAAGGTGAAGACAACAAAGCTGCAAATGATGAGGAGATATTTTGAAACTCTCTGTATGAAAGAGTTTGACACTATAGACTCATTTTTCACTCATGTTGTTGTTTTGGTTACCCATATAATGTTTCATTGAGAGAAACTTGATGAAAGAAGAATAGTTGAGAAAACCTTGAGAAGTCGACCCTCAAGATTTGATGCCATAGTAGTGGAAATAGAAGAGACAAAGGATCTCTCACTATTTACAGTGGATGAGCTTAGTGCATCTTCGATGTCGCATGAACACAGACTGAACATAGGAACAAATTCCTCATTGGAACAATATTTCAAGACTCAAATTTCTTTTGGCTAATGCAGAGGGCGAGGAATATCAAACAACTGAGGAAGAGGAAGAAACAGCCCTACAAGTACTAGTGGAAGTGGTAGCAATCAGAATCAGAACGAAGGCTCCAGTCAACATCAAGCTCATGGACGAAGGTATGATAAATCCCAAGTCCAATGTCATTATTGCAAGAAATATGGGCACTATGCCAATGCATGTAGGAAAAAGAAAAATGACATGAATAATAGGAAAAATTCTAATTTTACAAAAGAAGAAAAGAACCAAACGAATGTGTTGTTAACATGTAATGTAGCACAAGATAGACACGATGATGTATGGTTCTTAGACTCAGGTTGTAGTAACCACATGATTGGAAACATAGCAATGTTTTCCAATCTAGATGAAAATGTTAAATCTAAAGTAACAACAGGGACTGATAGTAAGGTTTCTGTCATGGGAAAAGGAAGAGTAAGTATCCTGATAAGAAATGAGAACATAAGTTTGTGCTAGATGTATATTATGTACCTGGCTTGAAATTTAATATTTTAAGCATTGGAAAACTCATAAACGAGCGCTACAATGTATTCTTTAAAGATGACGTGTGCACAACCATGGACATACCTCCAAGCAAGAAATTCATTGCAGAGGTGCAGATGACAAGCAATAGGATGTTTCCTCTCAAGCTTAGAACAAACTTCAAGGAAAGAAGAAATGTAGTAGCTGTAACACAAGAGGTCTTTCAAGAGGAAGTGAATGATGAAAACCGGTTATGGCACTTGAGATTTGGACATCTCAATTTTGGAGGCCTGAACTTGTTGCACAGAAATTGAATAGTAAAAGGATTACCACTGATTGAGAAACCAGACAGCCTTTGCGAAGGCTGCATCTTGGGAAAACAACACAGAGAAATATTTCCAATAGGGAAGAGTATAAGGGCAAAGGCACCGTTGGAGATTGTCCACTCAAATTTGTGTGAACCAATGCAAACGACATATTTAGCTAGTAGCAAATATGTTTTTACATTCATAGATGATTACACCAGAAAGACATGGGTGTATTTCTTGAAAAAAAAGAGTGAAGTGTTTGAATAGTTCTGCCACTTCAAAAATGTTGTTGAGAACCAAAGTGGGCACTACATCAAAGTGCTAAGAACTGACATAGGTGGATAATACATCTCGAAAGAGTTCCTATATTTATATAGGGAGAATGGCATACATAAGAAGTTTACCACAAGGTACACACCTTAGCAAAATGGTGTTGCAGAAAGGAAGAATAGGACCATCATGGACATGGTGAGAAGTATGTTGAAGGAAAAACATTTTCCAAATGCGTATTAGGCTGAAGCTATCAATTATGCAGCGTATATCTTGAATAGATACCCAACCAAATCTGTCATGAACAGAGTTTCGGAAGAAGCGTGGAGTGGAACAAAGCAGTTTGTCACTCACATGAAATTTTTTGGATGTATGGCTTATGCACATGTACCAGATAAATTGAGAAAGAAGCTTGACACCAAGGGGGAGAAGTGTATCTTTGTTGGATACAGTGATGAGTCCAAGGCATACAAACTCTATAATCCATCCACCAAGAAAGTAGCAATAAGCAAAGATGTGCAGTTTATTGAAGTAGAAGCTTGGGATGGAAGCTTAGAGAAAATAGTGAATCTGAAGACATGTGTGTCTCATGAAGAAAAAGAGGAAGGAACAACAACAAATAATCCCTCCTTGGTGGCTCCTCATCTGACACCATAAGAACAACAAACCACACACAAGATGAAAATAGAACAGCCTTGAGAAATCAAGGAAGTACTTCTTCAAGTACACCACAGGGAATTGAAACACCCTCGAGTTCAAGTGGAACTCCAAATACAGAAAGAAGACCGAGATTCAGAAATCTGAGTGAGATTTTTGAACAAGGAGAGGTAAATGATAATTCTAGTCTGAACTCTTTATTTTCTTTCTATTGTCATGTTGATGACCCATTTCAGTTTGAAGATGTTGTAAAGGAAGAAAAATGGATTGAAGCAATCAATAAAGAGATTGGTGCAATAGAAAAGAGAAATACATTGGAGCTAGTGGGCCTCCCTAAAGGTAAAGAAGTCATTGGAGTAAAATGGGTCTATAAGACCAAGACCAATGCTGAAGGCAAGATTGAAAGGCACAAAGCAAGACTTTTTGTCAAAGGCTACAAGCAGCAACAATGAAGAGATTATGACGAAACCTTTGCACCGGTTGCAAGGATGGAAACAATGAGAACTGTGTTTTCCATAGCATCACAACACAAATGGAAGGTTTACCAAATGGATGTGAAATCTGCATTATTGAATGGAGTGTTGAAAGAAGAGGTATATGTTAAACAACCTCCAGGCTATGAGATTGAAGGCCAAGCTCAAAAAGCGTGCAAGTTGAGGAAAGCTCTTTATGGGCTAAAGCAAGCACCGAGAGCATGGTATATCAGGATAGATGCTTACCTGACTAGAAATAGATTTGATAAATGCAATGAAGAACCGACACTTTACATAAAAGAAAATTATGGTAAGGTTGTTATTATTTTTTTATATGTAGATGATTTAATCTTTACTGGAAATGGAGTTTCTCTCATTGCTGATTTTAAAGTAGTCATGAAAAGTGAATTGAAATGACTGATTTGGATTCTTTGAGATATTTTTTTGGAATAGAAGTAGAGAAAAATGAAAATGGGATTTTTATTTCCCAAGAAAAATATGTTGAAGAAGTGTTGAAAATATTAAACATGCAGAACAACAAGGCATCTATAACTCCAACTGTCATGGGATTAAAATTAATCAAAGAAGACAGAAACAAGGATTTTGATCTAAGTTTGTACAAGAGCATAATTGGCAGCCTTATGTATTTGACTGCAACTAGGCCAGATATTATGCACGCTGTAAGTTTAATTTCCTTATTTATGGAAAGGCCAAAAGAGACTCATTGGCAGGCATCCAAGAGGATTCTAAGGTATGTGAATGGAACGAAGGGGTATGGTATTTTACACTCCTCATATGAAAATTTTGAATTGGTTGGTTACATTGACAGTGATTGGGCTGGAAGTGTAGATGAAAAGAAGAGCACATCTAGATATGTGTTTCATTTGGGACCGGGAGCCATTTCATGGGCTTCCAAGAAGCAACCAATAGTTTCTTTATCAATAGCACAGACATAATATGTGGCAGCAACAGCAACAACATGCCAAGCAGTATGGATGAGAAGAATGCTCAGATATTTGTGTCATGAACATGTAAAAGGCACAACAATTTATTGTGATAATAGCTCAGCAATATCATTTTCAAAGAATTTAGTGTTTCATAAGAGAATGAAACACATTGATGCCAAGTATCACTACATCAAAGAGCTAGTGAGCAATGGAGAAATTGTTCTGAAGCATTACATAACAGAGGAGAAGTTTACTAATATATTGAAAAAACCATTGGGGCATAAAATTTTTAATTATCTTGGAAAATGTTTGGTTATGAAAGAAAATGCAGCAGTTGAAATTAAGCAGGAGTGTTGGAATATTAATTCCAACTTCCACGCAGAGCAGAAGGATGAAGAAATTAAATGTTGTTGACTTGAGGGGTCCTAACCCAAGTTCGGTGTGTAAGGTTTGGCAACAAACCCCTATACTACTATCCCTTTCGGCAGTGGCCCACTTGCGCAGGTCACAGTCTCACCCGAAGTAGTATGGGTGGGTGCTGGAACTAGGTTTCCACACCCTGAGAAAAGAAGGGTAAGGCAAGCAGGGTTGCGTTCTGTTTATATTACCTTGTCTCTGCACAGGCTTAAATATGTATCCAATTGCATCCACGTGCACTAGATCTACAGTTGTATGCTTTTCATAACATCAACACAATGTTACATAACCAGAACAGAATAGATCTAGATCCAATTCAATACACAGAATTTCGCAGCATGATATAACCAGAGCAGAACATATCTAATAATTCAATATACAGACCTTCATAGCACAAAGATAGAGAAAGAATAACATAGTAATTACCAACAACTCATTCAATATTACTCATAGATTCAGATCTAATAATCTTGCGTATTCATTCATTCATCAACCTTTCCTTACAGTTCCCTTCCCAACCTATGCACATAGCAGCAGGGACCGCACACAGCTGGACTAGGATCTCCGCGCACACAACCAGCAGGAGTCTGTTCCCCAAAAACCCAAATAGATTTCTTACACTATAGATTGCATCAATAGCTCATCAAATCCTTCCCCTTACAATCTGAAATGCCTCTCTATTTATAACAATCTAGCTTTAACATTCCTATGGTCAGCAACCCATGGTTTTCGGACCCCTAGTTTACCCTTTAACCCATTTTAATGCGTTCAGGGCTTTGAACCGCCCCAAAAACCCTGCGCTATACTAAATATAATAAAAAATAACCAAAATGGACAAGTTTCGTAGCTTATTAGGAGACCCCGTTCCAACAGTCCCCTAACACAATCTTGTGACTTGACCCGAGTCACTTTGGTGGTGCGCCTTCAACATACACGCACAAGGTAGCCAGGTTGTGAAGGAGTGGTGGAAGCACTTCCTTGCTTTCGGCCGCAACGTGTTGCGAAATATTTATCATCGTCAGAGAAGCAGGCCCATCGAGATCCGTACCAACTCGTTCCAACAATCGGTGGATGCGTGCAATGGTGGAATGTGCATCATGTGCAAGCTGGAGTGCAGCATCAGACCATGGTGTCAAATTTTTGCACACAATATTCTTGGAGTAACGAAGGTCCTCAATCCTGTGTATGGCGGCCAAGCACTGCGCGGGGGCGGGGGGAGGCGTGGAGGCTCGAATTCGATTTTGAACATCTTTTTCTTGCTTCAATTCCCATTAGGCATGCTGAAGCGTGGGGTGGTGCTATGATATCATTCATAGTTGTGTAGCCTCTTCAAGAAATTTGGATCCCTGTGCTAGTTGCTCCTGAACAATGCGTGTTGCATTAGTGACCATGGAAATTCGTTGGGCTCTTTCTTTTGGAGGCATGACATACTGCTTGCACCTTTCTCGGTCACGACGGTGCACTTCTTGCATTACTCTGGTAGACAGTCTTTGTAACTCTATAGTAGATAGCTGTGCTAAGTCTACTTGAATGTCCCTAGTAATCTGTTCAGAAGTGTGAATTATGGCAGTGCGAGGGAGTAAACATACGTTGATTCTTGTGGGTGGGGTCTAGAAATGGCAGAGACATTGCAGCAGGTCCCGATACCGTAGTGTTCCTACTAAACTTGGTTCGCAGATAGTCCTTTCAGGTGGCAACTCGATCGCACTCGTATTAGTGCACTCAGCATCTCTCGGTTCACTTATCAGTTCCTCCTATGAGTTGGTATCCATAACAGAAAGACAGACATTATATAACGTATGAATAAGTATAAAAAACCATAATGCAGGTAGCCAATGCTGCTTGATAGGTGAATAAATAGCCCGACCCAATGTCTTCTAGCCATCCACGCCCCAATTGAGGCTACTTAATGATGAGGTAGCTTGGATGTGGCGCGTACCCTCAATTTGTCAAACCGTGCTTATCATAAATGGTGATATTGATGATCTGCCGCCCATTTTATATGTTTGTGTCTTTTCTCATTAACTCGGGATGTACTAACGTTATTTATTTGTGTCCAATGTCGTGTCCTTGAAATGTCAGAGCGTGGTTGATCTTTTGAGGTCATTTCGTAACTTGATAGAGGGTTGTCATGAGGCAAACCTGCAAGGCAATCGAGAGTCTTTTAAAAGAATTTATGTCATTCGTGGATGGAACATTCTTGTGCGAGACGATTGCGTCATACATCCATAGGTTGTTTATTTCTTGAGACGCTCGCAGATTCTCCTGGATACACATGATTATAGACAGGTCCGTAATCCTATGTGTCCTGAGGTCAGTAGTACTATGGTAAGTTTGGTTTGTCAAGGGTCGAGTGCACCCTTGAGTGTTGCGCGTCAGCAGGTAACCACGTGGGTTGACCGACCTTGGGGCCCATCTGGCTAAGGGAGTTTCTATGAACAGGATTACCCTACTCCAATACTTCCTCTGGGTAGGGGATATAGGTCCCTGTGTAGGTGCTTCATATCGAGTTAGAGGTAGTGCTTCAGACATACATTCCGTGAAACCCTTAGGCTTCATAGGCTTCTTAGTGTCATCTGCATTCTCTTGGAAAGGCAAGGTTATTTCTATGGTAGAGATGCGACGGAAGTTTCTGACGGTCTGAAGGCTGCGAAGCGCTGAAACCTCATGCAGCTAGCTATGCCAATTCTCTAGCTCCTCATCAAAGTCGGAAAAACATTCACTGTCCTTTTCCCAACAGAGCATCCCTTCATCTATGGGGTTAACTTGATATTCATCTTGTGCAGTGATCTTATAAATATGATCTAATTCTTCCTTCGTATGGACAGGCTCGATATAATGGGTACCTTTCGTGGGATCTAGGGGTACTATGACATGCGTGCCTTCGCTTTCAAACACCATGCTTCATTTCTTCATGTTGATAATATCTCCCATGTCCATTTCCCAGTCTAGCCCAAGGAGCGCAGGGTATGGGTCTGTGTCTTCAACTATTTAAATAACTTCAAAGTCATCTAGGACTCTTACTCCTGCAATGTCAACCATAACTCTTAGTAACCTACCCAAGGGAATGATTTTTTGTTAATTTTCCATGCGCAGCTAGATATTGGACCATTCCAATTTGGACTTTCCCATCCATTACCATGTATGCTTAGGTAGAACGTTGGCATCAGATCCAAGATCTATGATAACGTGATGCATTTCATAGTCTTCGATTTGTGCAGTTAACCACATATCTCTCCCTGTGTGTTTCTTAGAGCTGTATAGTTTGTGTATGTCCTTGGTTTCGGGAATCAAAGTGGGCCAAACTGCATAGGTATTCATCAAGGCTAGGAGGTTTATTATGGCCTGTGGGTTCCTGAGCAACTTCAGACATGCCTTCAAAAAATTTTCAATGTCTTCCTCACTCTGATGTTGCGTAGGGGCTACTAGTAGTGCCCATTCTTTGCAAGATACTTGTTTGCTTCCCTTGGTGTCTAGCCCACTACGTGTTATGAATTTTACACTTGGATCCACTTCTCGTAGCTCAATTTTAACACTCTGTATATTCTGCATAGGGGTAGGCTGATTTTCCTACATTTTGGCTAAGATCGGACAATATTCTACCTCATGGCCCAGCTGTTTGCAGTATTTACATGATGGCCTAGTGGGATTAGGGAATTCTCTGGCAAAGTGCCCTATTTCTCCACAGTTATAACAGATTAGATAACATCGTCCTCGACCTATGCTTCCTCCCTAATCTCCTCTAGCTCGGGTTAGTGATCCTCCAAAATGCGAAGCCAGTCTTGGTGATGCAGGGTCTAATTGCACCCGATATAGGTTCCCACGATCCATCATCAAGTCATACATTTGGTAATTTTGCTCGTCATGTCCTACAGATCGACAGAATTGGCACCATTTTTGTTTTAACTCTGGTACATATGCACCCATCCGAGGGCAATGGTTCCTATCGTGTAGGCCTACTAACCGAAAATCATCACACCATAGCGCAGATCTGCTTGATCCTGGTCCTAACAGGACAGGTTCCCTACTTACCCCTGGGCGTAGCAGGCTAGGTCCTCCGGATTGCATATAATCAGTCAGTAGAGGGCACTGATCCTTTTTGTGACCATACACTCAGCAACGTATACACCAGAGATCCGCGTATATGTATTTGTCTCGCTCTTTTTGTAGGTTCTATATCTCTATGTGCATAGCCCCGAGTTGTTCCTGGATCTATTGGACTCCTGCTAAGGTATCCTCCCGGGGAGAAGCTTCTAACTTCATAGTGGCTTCTATATCTTTCTTTTGTGATTCAAAGGTCTGTTTATTCATTGGTGTGCCCACATGAGGTAAAAACATGGCGATGAAACATTTTGTATGTTGTCTATCGTCATACTCGAACCCTCCTTCCATAGTTTCCTTCTTTAACCGTTGATCCGCCTCCCATATAGATTCAGATACACCTTGTTTAAAGTCCTTTACATCTGCTAATAACTGGGAATAAGACTTCGGCTTGCGAAATTGTTGCTTCAGAGCATCCTTAATATCCTGAATGGAGGCGGTTCCATTATGGGCAACATATCGCATATACCAATCCAGAGCTCTGTCTTCGAATGCTAAAGACAGCTACACCCTTTTTATTGTATCAATTTCCACATTTTGCATAGTCCAGACAGAGTCTGCAACGAACCAAAATGGATCCATGTCCTCATCTCCTACCCCTTTGAAGGTAGGTAGTTTCAAATGCGCAGCCATATCATTATCTAGAGATGACGTTATAGGTGAATTCTTACCCTTATGTGCCCTAGGTGGTGATGTAGCTGGTTCCTTCACCGGGATATAGGCAGCCCTTCCTCCGTCAAGGTTGGTATGATAATACTTACCACTGTGTGTCACACTCCCGTCTGGATCGAAGTTCATTCAGTCGGTATGGCTACACAGAATGATCCTCTCGCGTAGCAAATTCTTGATCAGTAATGGTAACGTCCTCAGAAACTTACCTCGGAATCCTTTGAAGAATCATCGCTCGGCCTCAGAGTATGATACAAACTAATTAATGGAAAATTTTGTCACAAAGCCTCATAGCACACTATCCACCTAGTCATCCATCATGCGTGTAATAGTATTATCGGTTCCTTCCAGTTGTTCAAGCAGATTTGGAGTCCACTGAGTGACTCGCTTGTCCTTCCAGCACTTCTGGAATTCTACCAGTTAGGCCAGCCATTCCTGAAGCTCAATTGAAAGGTTACAAAGAATATTTCGTAGCTTTCAGTAGGAACATACCTATTTTTCCACCTTTCCGCCGTTAGCTTTTCACTTCGGTTTTCTTCTACTGCAAACTCCTGGATTTGCCTTTCGAACCAGTCCTGAATCGCTTTTCTTTTAGGCTTCCAGTATTCTCTTGTCATTACCCGATCCCTTTCTCAGATCTCTTCCAGTCCCGGCAACGGAACCATTTGTTGGCTTGAGGGGTCCTAACCCAGGTTCAGTGTGCAAGGCTTGCCAAAAAACCCCTACACTACTAGCCCTTTCGGTAGTGGCCCGCTTGCACAGGTCACAGTCTCATCCAAAGTAGTATGGGTGGGTGCTGGAACTAGGTTTCCGCACCCTGAGAAAGGAAGGGTAAGGCAAGCAGGGTTGCGTTCTGTTCAGATTACCTTGTCTCTACGTAGGGTTAAATATGTATCCAATTGCATCCACATGCACTAGATCATGATTTTCATAACATCAACACAACATTACATAACCAGAATAGAACATATCTAGATCCAATTCAATACACAAAATTTCATAGCATGATATAAACAGAGCAAAACAGATCCAATCATTCAATATACAGAACTTCGCAGCGCAAAGAGAGAAAATTCATAACACAGTAATTACCAGAAATTCATTCAATAGTACTCTCAGATTCAGATCTAATAATCCTACGTATTCATTCATTCATCAAAATTTCCTTCCCAACCTGCACACACAGTAGCAGGGTCTGCACACAGCTGGACTAGGATCTCCGTGCACACAGCCAGCAGGAGTCCTTTCCCCAAAAAACCAAACAGATCGCATACACTATATATCGCATCAATAGCTCATCAAATCCTACCCCTTACAATCCGAAATCCCTCTCTATTTATAACAATCTAACTTTAACATTCCTATGGTCTGCAACCCATGGTTTTCGGACCCCTAGTTTACCTTTCAACCCATTACAATGCGTTTGGGGCTTTGACCCACCCCAAAACCCCTGCGATATACTAGATATAATAAAAAATAATGATAATGGACCAGTTTCGTAGCTTGTTAGGAGACCCTGTTCCAAAAAATGCTCATGGGAAATTCGAAGGACAACAGCGGTGACAACAATTACCAGTCTAGATTTGCACATCGCGCAACTGCGTACTTATCTGCAACACCTACTAGCCATGAATTCTCCACCAACGTCATTTAACACACAACCAACACCATTTTTTGGGCATCCAAACTTGAGCAACAAAGGGAAATTTGATCCATAGGACGATGTGATGTCATCACTCCTCCGGACCAATGAAGATAGCTTCGTGGGGTAAAGAAACAAGTGTTATAAAAGTATTATAACCCCACAGAATATGGAATATGGAATGCATATTTTTTTTTTATATATATGTTTTTTTTACCGCGGTACATTTTGGTTTTTAAACATTGGTTTATTTTAAAAGTGTCACGACATAAGTTTCATGTTTTTAGCTTTTAAACACAGGTTATATATATTTTGATCTCTCTCTCTCTCTCTCTCTATATATATATATATATATATGGCGTATGTGCAATTTTTGGACTGTGTATTTTATTTTGAAAGCTCGAAGGCAGAAAAAAAGAAAAAGATAGAGACAAAGAATATACAGCACTGCGTTTACAGTAGTTAAGAAGTGAAATTTTTGTGTAATCTTGAACTGAAGATTCAAAAGAAGATCTATCATTTTGCAGCATCCTTTTATGCTTAATGAAATTGTTGTTTTATGCATCTCTGACTACACCTGTTTGAGTTAAATCACTCTGTTGTGTTGAGGAATTTTATTTCCTCTATGTGTTCAAAATTATCAGAAATTTCCAACAATTACTTTTGGACATGAATCACTTGTGGGGTAGTACTTTTGATCCATCCCACGCATGCTACTTGTAAACCAACAAAACTTGTATCTTTTTTATTATTCTGTTTCACTTAGAAACTGTAAACTCCACAATTATCTTCACCTCACAGCGTAATCAATAAATCTAATGCTATATCCCTATTAGCCCTATTAATGTGAGGGAAAATACATGCCACCAATCCACGTATAGTAATAAGAGTTCTTACCTTGGATTTATTGATTTCCACCTGAAACATATAATTTAACCTCTCTCTCAAGTATTTTGTTGTATGGTACGATGCCACGATGTGTTTTCAACTGAACTAAGTTTATTCTCAATATACATGAAGATATTGTCAGTGGCTATAAGCGGAAATTCTATCAAGCAGTGCTCAACCAATAAATAAATCATTAATGACATATAAATGACTTAGCATAAAATATCGTCACAACATTATTATAAAGACATATATTTTTTTCAAAGGGATATTGTAAAGACATATCATTCATGACATACAAACCACTAGGCATAAAATCTCATCACAACAATATTATACAGACAATTGTTGAGAAATTGGATCACAAGAAAACATTAAAGAAAAACGCATGCATCATTCATTTCACATGTGACAGAATTTGGCATTTCCATTTTTTTTTTTTATGGTTAAATCTCTTTTTTGTTTGTAAGCTTGGTAGTTCCTTTCATTTTTCACTTTTATCTTTTTTTTTTATACTCTATTTTCATCAACATGTCCATATATATCACCCGACCGGGAAAGAGAATTGAACCTGTCATGAGTGCTATAGCAGCCCTCCTCATCACTGTTTAACCAAGACCCTACGGAATTTTCTCATTAAATCTTGAGAAGAATTCACATATTTTTTTCACACCAAAGATTCGAAAAATATAATAGTCACTCATGAAAATGAGATTTTTTCTAAAATATTCTTCTTAGGAATAGTCACTCATGAAAATGAGATTTTTTATAAAATATTCTCATTAGTTCCTAATAGTCTGAAGTCCTAGAAATGAGCATGTTCAATGGCATAAACATTAGCTTCATGACACTGCTTAACAATATTAGGAATTTGGATTCTATGATCCATAAAATGTGTATAAAAACTTTCAGTGAAAATCACATGTATTAAAATTTTGTCGACGGGTTTCGAACCAGCCAGTGTGGTTCATCATATGAGTTTGTTCAACTACATAAATTTTAGTTTTGGAAAGTGTCTTACAAGGTTTTAAGTTCACGTTTATCATTGACTTATAATTTATTTTCATTGATTATAAATTTAAAATATTTTTTTTTAATAAAAATATTTATTTAAATATTTATATAAAAAGACTATAATAATTAACTTTTAAAAATTAGTTACCGTAATAAATAAAATATGGAAAAGCTGTTATGATTTTGAAAATCGCTATAAATCAATAATTTTTTTATTTTGAAAAAAAAAATTTCAAAGCATTATATAACTTCTAATTTTAATATTAAAAACTATACACCACATTCTATGATTTTCATAAAGCCTAATAATTTTCCAATAAGCACATGGTTATTACTAGGTACTTTAATGCACAAAAAAAGGATAAATAATATGGAAGCCAAGAGTCTTTCTAGGTTTTCTTCCAACTGTAGTCAAACCCACTTGGCAGTTGTTTTTTTCTCAAGATTTCTTTAAGGGAGATTGTGCTATGGAAGAGAAACATCAACACTCCTAGTAAGAAAGGAAACTTGTGAAACATTAACCAACATTAACAACATGCATGAAATTTATTGAGAGATGAATTTCATAGTTGAAAAAGGCCTACAAACTTTATCACTAGCATGGGTTAATAAATATTGTACTTGTGACACAATTTTAATTGAAATATACTTAGAATATTCAAATATTTTCATTTTGGAAGCAATAAATTGGCAGATCCACCCGAAGGGATCAGATCCCACTGGATTAATTAATAGAGTCTAACTTCCTATTGGCTTAATTAGCAGAGCCTAACTGTAAGGCATCAAGGAGAATTGACCTTGTGACCTCTCATTAGAAACATGTTTTATCTGTGGGAATTCAATCAATTAAGCAATCCCTCAGGCTTGAATATTCAAATAATAATCAAGAAGACACAAAAGTTTCATGCAAAAAAAAATAAAAAAATTCAATTTTTTATTAAAAAATTAGATCAAAAGTAAAGAAACAATCAAAACAAGTCTATTGTGAAGTTGTTTATTTTTGTAACAAGATTACATAATATTACAACCATTACCCAAAAAAATGTTTCTACTTATGATGTATAAGAGAATAGTGTACATAGATTGAGATAAAATAAAAAATATTCAATGCCAACGATGCATCATTTGGCTTCATTTTTCCTCTATAGCATAATAGCCAAATTAGATCTCTCCTTCACACTTTACCTCTTCTAGCAGCAAAAATTTACCTCTTGTCCCTATCTTTGTTGTTACTTAATGTTATAATTAAAAATAATAAAGTAATAGTTAGTAGATATCATATTTTTGGATTCAACTGCATTAATTAAGTCATTCATCTATGACCATTTTCATGGGAGGTAGTCATACTAACCAATTTATCATGATTTTTTGAATAGTCCACTTAGCACTCATTGCATTGGGTGATGCTCACAGGGGTGAAAAAGTGGGTTTGAAACTAGTGTAATGAATCACATAGTGCCAATCATCACTTCTGGGACTTGCACCCAGTAACCCTAACTTCCCGGGAGGTCACCAATCCCAGATCGTCTCTAGTTCAAGTGTGCTTAACTGTGGATATTTCCCCATAATCAATCCCACTTAGCTTGCTACCCCATTTGAAAAACCTTAGCAAGTATTGTGCCTCGTGAACCATTCAAGTGGAGCTCCCTTTACTCTTTGTATTTAAGTACTAAGGTATTTCCGCAATGCACTATTTTAGATATCATTTTAGTAATTCATTCATCTATGACCATTTTCATGAGAGGTATTCCTACTCCCTAATTTATCATGACTATTTGAATAGTCCACTTAGCACTCATTGCACCAGGTGATTATCACAGGGGTGAAAAAGTGGGATGAAAACTAGTGAAATGAATCACGTAGCATTAATCATCACTTCCAAGACTTGCACCCGGTAACCAGGACTACTCGGGAGGTCACCCTTACCAGATCACCTCTGGCTCAAGCACCCTTAACTGTGGAGTTTTCCCCACAATCAAGCCCACTTAGCTTGCTGCCCCATTTACGAAACCTTAGCAAGTATTGTGCCTCATGAACCATTCAAGTAGAGCTCCCTTTACTCTTTGTATTTAAGTATTCAGGAATTTCCGTAGTGTATTATTTTTTGGGATTCAACTGTGATAAGTAAGTAACTCATCTATGACCATTTTCATGATAGGTAGTCGTACTGACTAATCTATGATAGATTAGTTTCAATAAATTTCTTGCATGCTAATTTTGGTTGATGTTTCACATGTTTTTTTTTCTTTCTAGAGGTATTGATGTTTCTCTTCTATATAACAATCTCCCTTAAAACAACCATGAGGAACAACAAGTTGCAAGTGAGTTTGACTATAATTTGAAGCAACCTTAGAAACACTCTTGGTGTCCATGTTCTTTATTTTTATTTTTGTAAATACCTAATCATGGCCATACTCTCATGGGAAAATTATTAGCTTTCATAAAAATCATAACATGTGGTGCATTTCCTTTAATATTAATATTATATGTTATATAATGCTTTGAATTTTATTTATCTTTCTTTACAATTTTTAAAAAATGTTGCGACACCATGTTTAAAACCATATAAAATTATATGAATAACAATAGTTTTAACGAAGAGGTTTTTTAATATATTTCAAAGTTAAAAGCTTATTTATTAGTAGCTATTTTCAAATTCATCTTCTTCTTCTTCTTCTTATTTTTTTCTATCAGGAGGGAAATCGATAACTAGAACCATACAATAATATCTTCCACACAAGATCACATCGCACTACTACCAATGAAAACCATCCTACTCGACATCATCCCCCTCTAATAATACACAACAAGTTTCACAGGCTTCTTCCTAACGGGCACCCATAGGGTTTGAACCAGTGACCTTTAGAAATGGGTGCCTTAACAAAACCCTCAATCACCAACAAGCCACCACCTCGTGGGTTAAATTCATAATAAATTTTTATCTTTTATTTATTATTATAAATAATTTCTAAAATTTAACTGTTATAATTTTTTAATATTAATATTAAAAATAAAAAGTTATCTGAAAATAAAAATTATTTACAATTTGTAATCAATGAGAAAAAAATATAAATAATTGATAAACCTGAACTCAAAATCTTGAAAGACACTTCCCAGAATTAAACTGAACTCAAAATTGTGTAAGACAGTTTCCAAAACTAAAATTTATGTAGTTGAATAGATTATAAATGATTTCAGAATGTTAGGAAAAGAAAACATTGTTAGACACAGTGATGGAGCTAAAGTTTATGTAGTTGAACATGCTCATTTCTACGACTTCAGAATGTTAAGAACTAATGAGAATACTTTAGAAAATCTCCCATTTTCATGGGGTGACTATTATATTATTCGAATATTGTTTGAACAAAATGTGAAAATTCTTGTTAATATTTAATGAGAAAATAAAGAAGATGCCAAAGTCAATTGAATGCGAAATAAATGGTGGATGCGTTTTTGCTTAATGTTTTCTTGTGATGAAATTTTTCAACTACTCATAATGTTCTGACGATATTTTATGTTAAGCGGTTTAAATGTTGTTAATTATATATTTAACTGTTCAGGACACCTTGATAGAATTTCTGTATTGACCAGCTCACAATAGCTTCATGTATATTGAGAATAAACTAACTTGAGTTGAAAACACATCGTGGCATTATGTACCATACAAAGACATACTTGACAGAGAGGTCAGATTATATGTGTGAGCTAAGGCTAATTGTGGGGTTTTTGGTGCTTAAGAGATATGAAATCATCAAAAAGATAAAAAGTTCCAAGTTTTTGTTTCTTCACAGTGGGGTACATATAAAAGGAAGAAGCTAATGCTGGGACAAATCGAAGGTGATTTTTCACCTCTGGTCCGCCCCTTTCCTGCATGACTCTGCTTTCCGGTAATTTGGTCCTTCCCCATTTTCGAGGGCCCCATTAACAGCGTGATACCCACCACCCTTATCCGCTCACATCCTCCACTGTCCTCCTCCCCTCCCATCCTCCACTTTCCTCCTCCCCTCCCATTCTCCACCACCCTCACCTACCCCTGAAACATGACCCCTGCAACACTGAATGCGGGTAGCAATTAAATTTGTGAAGCGTGGGAGGGATAGTTCCCATTACATTGAGAATTGGTGAAGAAAACAGGAGGAGAAGTGAGATAGAGATTTACCCAATGACATCCAAAGTGAAAAACCTGCATCTTTTTCTTCAGGAACAGGAAAGAACCATTTATTTTCAATCCTATTTGAATTTTCTTGAATTATTTTTCATTTTTCAGAACAATTTATAGATAACCTCTATTGTAAATCACTCTGGTTTGTTGCAACTAAGAAATGTTATGAAGTTAAATCCCCAAAAAACCATATTCTACATAATGATAGTCTACATTTCTAAATCTTCCACATCATACAAGCATGATCCAATTCATAATGAAGAAGTGTGTTTAGTAGAACTCGAAATTTGACCAAAAAAAATAAACCAAATTTACCTTGAAAATAGGTGTGTTGAATATGGGAAATAAGTTATTTTTGTGATAGACATGTAGAGGGGTTTGACATTGTTGTTATTTTCATTCTAAAAGCCTTGAAAATAGCCAAATCCCTGAAAATTTTTGGAGAGACGTGTAGACAGAGGGATCTGACATTGAAGAAATCGACAATCGGTTCATTAAAAAAATTAAATTCCCAAGAAACCATATCCTGCATAGTGATAAATCCTTGTTTTAAACCCTTTTTTTGCATAACAATTTATAGATAACAACCTCTATTGTAAATTTCTCCAACAAATTGGTAATACACTCAATATGTTTAATAATACATTTAAGATTAATCAGATAGATTGTAATTTTTTTTTATTTTCCTTCGTTTTTAGTTATGCCACACCTCTTGAGGCATCCATACATAAGTCTCACCTAAAGAGCTATAGTAGGAAAACATAATGGATTGTAAGCCAAAAATATATACGAAGAAGCTAATATTGGGACAAACTGGAGGTGATTTGACACCTCTGGTTCGCCTCTTTCTGTCACAACTATTCAGAGTGAAAAACCCACATATTTATCTTCAAGAACATGCAAGAACCATCTATTTTCAATCCTCGTTGAATTTTCTTGAATTTTTTTTCATTTTGCAGAAAAATTTATAGATAACCTTTATTGCAAATCGCTCTGTTTTGTCGCAACTAAGAAATGTTATGATGTTAAATACATAAAAAAACCATATTCTACATAATCATAGCCTACAATGCCAAATATCTTGCATCATACAAGCATGATCCAATTCACAATGAAGAAGTGTCTTAATTAGAACTCATAATTTGGCAAAAAAAAATATACCAAATTTACCTTGAAAAGAGGCGTGTTGAATAGGGGGAATAAGTTATTTTTTGGAGAGACATGTAGAGGCATTTGACATTGTTGCTATTTTCATTCTAAAAGCCCTGAAAATAGCCAAAGTCTTGAAAATTTTGGGAGAAACTTGTAGACAGAGGGATTTGACATAGAAATATTAGGCAGTCAGTTTATTAAAAAAATTAAATCCCCAAGAAACCATATTATGCCTGATGATAAATACTTGTTTTAAACCTATTTTTTGCATAAAAATATATAGATAACAACCTCTACTGTAAATCAATCCAAAAAATTGGTAATACACTTAATATGTTTAATAATATATTTAATATTAATCAAATAGATTGTAATTTTTTTTATTTTCCTTCATTTTTAATATTACCGCACCTCTTCAGGCATCCACACTTAAGTCTCACCTAAAAATATATGATATGAAAACAGAGTGGATTTTAAGCCAAAATTTACAGGAAGAAGCTAATGTTAAGAAAAACCAGAGGTGATTTGACACCTCCAGTCTGCCCCTTTCCGGCACGACGCTGATTTCCAGAAATTTTGTATTTCCCCATTTTTGATGGCCACACTAATGGTGTACCGCCTGCTACCCTTCTCCCCTCCTATCCTTCGCCACCCTCCTCCCCTCCTATCATCCTCCACCCTCACTTCCATGAAACCTGACCCTTGCAACATTGAATGTGAGCGGAAATTCAATTCGTGAAGCATGGGAGGGATAATTCTCATTCCATTGAGAATTGGTGAAGCACGCTGGAAGAGAAGGTAGATAGTGATTTACCCAATAGGATCCAGAGGGTAAAACCTGCATCTTTGTCTTCAGGACTAGGAAAGAACCATTTGTTTTCAATCCTCGTTGAATTTTCTTGAATTGTTTTTCATTTTGCAGAACAATTTATAGATAACCTATATTGTAAATAGCTCTGGTTTGTCAAAAGTAAGAAATTTTACGAAGTTAAATCCCTAAAAAACCATAGTCTACGTAATAATAGTCCACATCTCCAAATATTCTTCATCATACAAGAATCATCCAATTTAGAATGAAGAAATGCGTTGAGTAGAACTTGGAATTTGACCAAAAAAAAGACCAAATTTACCTTGAAAAGAGGTGTGTTGAATAGGGGTAATAAGTTGTTTTTGGGAGAGACGTGTAGATGAGCTTGAAATTATTTTTATTTTCATTCTAAAAGCCTTGAAAATAGCCAAAGCCCTAAAAATTTTAGGAGAGACGTGTAGAGAAAGGGATTTGAGATTGAAACAATCAACAATCAGTTCATTAAAAAAATTAAATCCCCAAGAAACCATATTATGGATAATGATAAACCCATTTTTAAACCCCTATTTTGCAGAACAATTTATAGATAACAACCTATATTGTAAATAACTCCAAAAGATTGGTAATAAATGGAATATGTTTAATAATACATTTAAGATTAATGATATAGATTTTAATTTTATGTTATTTTTCTTTGTTTTTAATTCTGCAACACCTCTTGAGGCATCCATATATAAGTCTCACCTAAAGATCTAGAATAGGAAAACATAGAGGATTTTAAGCCAAAATATATAGGGATAAGCTAATGTTGGGACAAACCAGAGGTGACTGGACACCTCCTATCCACCCCTTTTTGGCACGACTCTACTTTCCAGAAATTTCTCATTTCCCCATTTTTGAGGTCCCCACAAACATTATGCCACCTACCACTGTTCTCCCCTCCCATCCTCCGCCACCGTCCTCCCCTCCCGTCCTCCGCCACCCTCACGTGCCCCCAAAACTTGACCCCTGGAACATTTTATGCGGATAGCATTTGAATTCGTGAAGCACGAGAGGGATAGATCCCATTCCATTGAGAAATGGTGAAGCATGGAGGAGGATAAGGCACATAGCGATTTTCCCAATAGAATTTGGAGCAAAAAAACTGCATATTTGTATTTAGGACTAGGCTAGAACCATTTGTTTTCAATCCTTGTTGAATTTTCTTGAATTTTTTTTTTTCATTTTGCTGAACAATTTATAGATAACCTTTACTGTAAATTGCTCTGGTTTGTTGCAACAAAGAAATTTTATGAAGTTAAATCGCTAAAAAACAATAGTCTACATAATGATAGTCTACATTGCCAATTCTTCAATAATTCATAATGAATAAATGTGTTGAGTAGAACTCCGAATTTGAAAAAAAAAAGACAAAATTTACCTTGAAAAGAGGCATGTTGAATAGGGGGAATAAGTTATTTTTTTGAGAGATTTGTAGAGGGGTTTGAAATTGTTGTTATTTCATTCTAAAAGCCCTGAAAATGGACAAAGCCCTGAAAATTCTAGGAAACACGTGTAGACAAATAGATTTGACATTGAAACAATCGACAATTAGTTCATTAAAAAAAAGAAATCCCTAAGAAACCATATTCTGCATAATGATAAACCCCTATTTTAAACCCCTGTTTTGTAGAACAATTTATAGATAACAACCTCTACTTTAAATTGCTCCAAAAAATTTCTAATACACTGAATATGTTTAAAAATACATTTAATATTAATCAGATAGATTGTAATCTTTTTATTTTCCTCCGTTTTTAATTCTATTGCACCTCTTGAGGCATCCATACTTAAGTCTCACCTAAGGATCTATTGTAGGAAAACCAAGTGGATTTTAAGCCAAAATATACATGCCTAGCGGTATGGAAGCCCTATAAAGGGAAACTTTTGTTTTTACATTAGTGGTATGTGGAAAATCATTTTTAATAAGGAGGCTTTTGTCATTACCTATGGTGATATTTGCGAAATCATCTCTACAGTGCCACATGTGGAGTTTAAAAGGGTATAGTAGTGGTGGTTTCAAGTTTGCATGTTCAATATATATGGTAGTTGCTTGGAGCGAACATTTAATTTAGTAAAAGTGACTTAGATGAAAAATTGTACATCGAGTTAGAGAAATTGAGTTCACACTTCACCTTATCTTGTTTTGCAAGATTGCTGTTCCAAATTTTGATATCAAGGTCTTCCACTTAAAATTTTTTCTTTCTTTCCTCTTTATTGCTATTTTTTTATGATTTCATATACAAATAGTGAAACATTAATTCCTCTAATGCAAAGGTGATGGTGTTAATAGTGAATTAAATTGTATGGCTAGTAATGTGATCATTTTTTATGGTGAACAAATATGGAACTGGGGCAGTGTAAATATCACTTTATGGGTTTAGTAATTGAATAAATTAAATTATTAAACACTTGAAGATATGTTAATGGAATGGAAAACAAAATCCATTAAATGAAGCACTCGAATTAGCTTCAATTAATATTCGATCTCCATCCACATTTTCCATACCAAGTGCCAGTGACAACCAATGCAGTATTTATTATCACTATGCGGTGAATTATTATCACTATGGGATTAGGCATAAATAGTTTATAAAATTAAACTCCAGTTAACAATAAAGTACAAGAATTTACCAAGGGAGATATATATCATCCACAAGTAGATAAAATATATGCAACATTACAGCAACTGACTGGAGAAATGGAGGAGGTAGATTCTGTTCCTCACACTAACTTTGTGTGATAAGACATAGAAGAGGATCAAAATTAACACATTCTATATTATCTCAATTAAAAGTTGATTATTCTTAGATTCATTAACATATATACTAACAAATACATGTTAATTAGTTAAAAATGCATGTTTAATGATTACCTATCTGGGATAATTGCTACATTATCGAAAATTTTCTCTATAGATATTTGGCTAAGAAATTATTTCTAGAGATGTCAATTGCTTCCATAATCCTAAGAATAGGTTTTGTTCTTGTGAAAACTATTGGTGATGATAGGCAAGACACATATATTCTAGATTTGTCTGATCATATCATTATTCTCTCGAAAGTCTTGTTGTATCAAAGTTAGTAAATAATTTCATGATACATTCCTATTTGCCAAATCTTAAGAAAAGACACTATTAGGAAATTACATTTTTTATAGCATAGGGAAAAAATACTAATAGCCCTTCACACAAAAAAAATTCAACATAGTGATGAGTTTGAGGTTATACCAGTGGTGGTTTTAAGTTTGCATGTTCAATATATTTGGTAGTTTCTTGGAGTGTAAAAAATTGTTGGAATATGATAAAAAAAAAAATTAATTTCAACTCGTTATCATTTTTAAATGTTTATCATAGTAACATAGAGGATGGCCTGACACTTAATTACTAGTAAATCTCTAGTTTTGCATAACTAAGATGAAATCCTTATCAATTTTAAACATTTAGCTTAGTAACTTAGAGGATGGCCTGGCACCTAATTACTAGTAAATCTTTGAGGCCCTACAATCTGTCCAGCTCTGTAGGCAGAGGCTTTTTCCTAGGGGATTACACAAGGTTTGAAACGAAGGCTTTCTCCTGGGTAATTACACAAGATTTGAAACCAAGGCTTCCAGTTCAATGAGACTTCATTTTCATGACCATTTCCAATTGTGCTACAAAAAGGAATTAACTTGTTGAATTCAACCAAATTGTAGATTTTGGATTTTTTTTTTTTTAATTTGCTAAATTTATTTGGATTGAATATTTTGGAATAAAACAATTAAAACAAAATTAAAGTAGTGTCTCCCTCATATTTCCAAATATTGTAAAATATGAAATTGAGATAAAGACATCAAAAATATTTTAAGATAAATTTGAACCTCATGAGGTTTTTTTTCAGGACTAATGTAAGGGTTTTCTTCACTGCTGATTTTTTAGATTGAAAATTAAAAAAGCCTTAGAAAATTCCATCCTCATTCTTTTCTAACAACACATATATTGGCAGATATTTCAACATTTTAGGGGAGAGATTTTGCAATGGATGTTCTTCTCCAGGTTCAGCTTAGTAATAATTTAAGAGGGAACAAAAGAGGAAAGTTTAAAAACTTCAAAATATAAAATCATAGAGGCAAACGTCTTTCAATTTTCAGTTTATTTTACAAATTATCCATTGACATCTGTTTATGTTAATTTGAAGTAATTTTTCTTAAAGTTCCAGTGAAAACATGTTCACAGTAGTAGAATTGAATCGGTTGTAAGCTTTGAATATAGTGGACTCTTTTGATACAAAAAACCTAACTAGGTTTTGTTTTTTTTTCATGAAGAAAAAACTTCTTTCATTAATATGTAAAAGGAGTTACATATGCAAGGTTATGATATCCACATGGATTGACTAAACATTAATGTTAGCCTATGAGCTCAAATTGTGATGTAGGATTGAATTTAAGGGCATTTAATACTAGACATTCAAGTTGCGGTATTCAAATTTATTCAATTTTCTCTTAATTGAGAAGATATTTTAATTGCACAATTTTGGAAAGGATGACTTAAAATGAAGTTATAATGCACTCAGATGGTTATGGTCATATTTTTAAATTCTTGTTGAAGTGCTTCAAAAATATTATCAAGCAACATTTTGATTTATTGTGGTAGAAATAAACTAAATCAAATTTGAGGCTAGTTTTTCATGCTTAGTAAATGTAGTTAGATTAAATTTTATATTACAAATAAAACTGTGCTACTTCACATGCAATTGAATCTTTTAAGTCCACTCTAGAAATTGATTAATGGCCATTGCTAATATAAGGATATCTCAAAATAGGTTTCGGACAAATTTGCTCCAACTTTGGATGAGATTCCATTGAATTTATCCGTTAAGTCAAATATATCGAACCAAAAGTGTGATCTATTTTAATATTATTTATTTTTCTTTACACAAATGCTTTCGGCAATAATTATTTTTTAGGCCATTTCAGAAGTCATGAGAACTTAAAGTTATATGTTGTTATTTCTAGTTTGCATATGATTCTCTTAGTGACTTCACTGAAGATAGTTAATTAGCTTTTGACAAGACATCATAAATTTAGTAGTATCTTAAAGCAGGTAGTAATCTACATCAAGGGAATTTTTCTCGGTTTGCAGAAATATAGCAAGGTGTTATTTTAGTTTAGTCTTTCTTGTAAAATGGTTTATTTTTTCTTGTACAACATGAGGTGAAAAACAACCCTTGCTTAAATTTCTACCATGCCTCAAGCTGTGTTGCAAGAAACAAGAAACTGGAAATGGAAACATAAAGAGAAATGGGGATAGTGGACTTTGGGGCATTAGATGCTTCAAGCCAGACCCCAAATACTGGCTTACATTATGGAAATGATATGGAATATAATTGAAGAATTTGTTTGAGAGATTACAAGTTACAACCACTCTCTATTGCTTGTCAGAAAAATCTAGACCTTATAAATGGGATTGGTCATAAGCAGGCTGAAATGTAGAAAAACACTGATTTTTACTTTTGTTATGAAATTAAAATACTTATAAAATATGTTCATGAACTCATCCATATCATTTTGTGCATGAGAGTAAGTGATTCAATGAGGAAAACTACCGTCGGTAGATTTTAATAATGGTGTAAATAGTTTTCAACAATTTTAGAACTTAAAGTGAATCAGTAAAGTCATTTCTTACTTATGAAATGTCTTAAATGGTTGCAAGGTAAGGATCTCAGTTATTCTATGATCCCTGCTAATAATGCCACTTGTTACAACTGCCTAGATTCCAACCTAGCAAATTAATTTTTTTTTTACTCATGCTTAATATGGATGCATCCAAGGGCAAGTTCTTCCATTCAAACTGAGCATTCAAACTTGTGATGTGTCAGTTTTTTGGATGGATAACAATATAAAAATAGATTAAAAAAAAAAAAATTTATCAGTCACATACTTAGTTTTCTCCTAGATTGTGACAAAAATCAACAGTACAAAATAACAGATTGGAGAACTTGTATTTTCATAATATCTGCACTGATACCAATGACACAACAGATAATCACAGGAGAGGTGATGCAGGTTCAAAAAATATCAAATAGTACCTTTCTTATTTACCACTTTTGAATGAACCCATCATAACACAAAATGGTTGTCATTAATCCAGTCTTTGATGTAAAAGGGAAAGTGAGCCTTTCCATCTACCTGTCTAAACAAAATGTATTTTAGTACCAAGAATAGCAACCACATCTTGCATGTGATATTTAATATTTGGACATATAATCAAGCCCTTCTGTATTGTCAGAACCAGATGGACTTACACTATGATATCTCCAAACTAAATTCTTTTCATTTTCCTTTTTCTCAGAAATTTATTGTTGAAATGAAAAACACATAGTTTGTAGTTTGAATTTCATCTAGAATGAATTCTATAGTATCCTTCGATATAACAACACACAAAAGAATTAAAGCTTAAGTTCATCATGCAGTTTATAAGACAGTACCTTTATTCTACCAGCAAGAATGTTGTTTATCCCTCGTTCCCTTAATTTTACACCCTATTGGTGTTGTAATTTTTCTATCCAAATGTTTGAAATAGATTTTTCTTTGCTGCAGTTTATTTTGAGAGGAAAAAAAAAAAAAATTATCCGTGTACATTACTTGAAAATTTTTCGAAATATGTTTCCTTATTTTCTGCAGATTGTGAATCAAAATGGCAAGTAAATGGAAGGCTATAATAGGCCTTGAGGTGCAACACCCTAAAGATAAAATCATATTTTTTGGTAAATATTTGGTCTGGTTTGAAGTATTTACGACCAACATGAGTTTTGATCGAGTTGAAAAAATTCCTCTACATATATTGGATGACTTCATTAAAGGAGAGGAAATGAATCTCGGGGCTCCATGTACCTTTACCCGATGAAAGGCCAAAAATTTAGGCTTAACCAAAAATCTAAGCTTAAGGGGTAGTGTTACCCTGTGATGGGAATTGTAAGTATTTTAGAGATGCCTTCCTTAGATGTTCATATTAATAGTGCTTTCTTATTTGTTATATATTTTGACGTCTTAAATTTTTTTATGTAGTTATGCTTGCTCATATGGTCCAGAGGACAATAGAGAAAATGTACAAGCACACGAAAGACAAGATTTGTGAAGAAGGGCGATTGCCAATGCCATTTTATTGTAAAGGTTTGGCTTAAAGCCCTCAGATAGAAATAATAAGATACGACATGTATGATCATGAAGATGGAGAAGGATAGCCCTGTCATGGAAAAAATGGCATTTCAGGTGATGCTAGGTCTCTGCATAAGCTAAAGATTTCAAGTGACATGTTTTCTTATGTTGAAAGATGTTTTTTTACAAGTGCCAATTGAATAAATTTGTAAAATTCATATTAAAAAATATGCTGACATAGATTCCAGGGATAGAGATAGGGATTTTTAATTATGCAGAAAAGATGTCGCAAACATCTATAATCATTTGTTGAAAGGAAATTACCAACTTCATAAAAAAGATGAAATGTGTGTGAATCTTTGGTATGCAAAAGACCAAATTGATTTCTTATTTTACCAAAATTGGAATGGTGAAAATGTTCCATTTATAGTTGGAATACATAAAAAATCAATGGTAGAGAATATGTTTAAGTTATCCCATAATAGCCTAATAGGCATGGATTCAACATTCAACACAAATAAGTATGGGGTTAGTATTGTTCCAATGATTAATTTAGTGAAATAATTTTGGTTTTAATCAATCAATATGATTAATGGTGTAAAATTAGCTTCATTTTTTTTAATATGACAATATCAGTTGTAAAAACTCATTGCATTTGTTGAGAAACAAAGTGGGGTTACCATTGCATGGGTGGTGACATCACGTAATACATCACATGATATATCCTTGTGGTTGGAACACCTAATGCACAAGTGTTATCACATTTTTCATGATTGGAAGGTCAATGCCTTCATGGTTGATGATGCATAGGCTGAAATTGTTGCTTTGAGGTAAACACAACCTTCTTATTTCACATTGCAACTTGTATTCAATCTAAATATTTTTCACATAAAATGAATTAAATATGGCAGGAACATCACCAGGTGTTAAGTAATATTGTGTGTTTGGCATGTAATGAGGCCATGACTCAAAAATGTTAATATATTATCCAGTACTACAGAAAAAATAAAAGAGATGTTCAATGATCTAGGCCATATCATGAAAATTTGTTCGAACGATGAAGTGACTACTACAATAAATGGATTTTTCACCAAATTTTTAGTTGTGGTGAAGTTTGTGGACTATTTCCACAACAATTGGGTTGTTGGTGATAATTTTAGTAAGTGCACATACTCTTTCTTTTGTTTATGATTTTTTGGTCCATAAAGATAATATATATTTACTAATTGAGTTTTTACATTAAGCAATGTGGGTAAAAGGATGTCGAGAGTTTCTTCATGCAAATCAGGAGACAAATAATGTTGTGGAATCATATCTCTCTTATCTCAAGACTTCCTTTCTCTCTGATCATAGAAATAAATGTGCTTGCAGGACGGATTGGTGATTTTATACTCTCCTCACAAATGTTGAACACTGTTACCGATTCAAGGAGATTTTGAAAAAATAAGGATATTTGAAAAACCACAAGAAAGAGAGGCAACTTGAATCGTCAATTGATAAATATAGAAGAATTCCAAATAGTGATTGTAGCCCTCATGAGAGCATATCTCATGCTTATTCGCTGAGGATTCAAAGTATAACTAATGTGAGATATCTTATCACTTGGCATTGCACAATTTTTTTTACATGTGGTTGCCCGTGGTCTATTCATGGAAATGTTTGCAAGCATGCAATAAAGGTAGGTTGGTTGTATTCCGCTACAATGAATCTATATGTTTTAATGGATCATGATCTCATACCCAATACATTCAATTCCCCTCTTGAGATAGATACGGAGTAGCCAAACCTTGAGAGAGATGTCAACAAAAATATCATGGCTGATAACAATGTAGATCCAAATGTTGAAGAACATCAGTTGGATAGAAAGGAGTTGTTTGGCTACATAGACTTGTTGAGGAATAGGCCTCCTGCTACTTCAAGCAAGAAAAAACAGTTGATAGGATTGTTTTAAAAAAATTTGAATGATACCAATGATATTCATATTATGGCCTATGACATCACTCTTGGGGTGGGTTCTTATGAGTCATATTTGAAGAGAAAGAAGAGTTTCCTTAGCCCTAAAAGGAAAAATAAAAAGAGAAAAAAAAGCGGCATCCTAGAAATTGTTTTGAATGTCATCCAGTTACGAACCATTTCAGTTTCCACATCTCAACAAGTGAGGTTGTCCTCGTTCCAACAACACATCCTATATTGACTCGGGTAAGTTCCATAAAGTGATGAGATAAACATATTTAGATTCTTAATTCATGTAGTCAACTTTATGATGTCTGTGCTACTTTACATGCCATTAATTTCTTTGATGAAAATTTTATTGTTATCTTACAACTCAAAGAGCTTCTCCTATGGACCATCCTCCACTAGGGCATGATTTGTTCCTCAATAATTCCCAAATCGGTTATATGTGAGGTTTCTTGCCATATCTTCCCTCTTAGTTTTCTCTTAAACGTGTGTATTGGATGTTATACATTTTATTATTGTAGTGTCTAAATGTTTGCAGGGGTGTGATATCCTTGACATTTGACATGCCTTGAAGGTGTGAGACAAATGTATTTTCACTCCCAGTTCGAGAGCTCAACACGCCATACACATAATGCTGTCAATGGGGATAAACATTTTTTAGAATATTGTAGCATACCAAGTTTTTAATACTATACAGTTCCTTTCCCGAATAATATGGATCTTAAAATTTTCTGCATTTTTTTGGATATTATGCATATTATGGATATTAAAATTTTGTACATTTTTATTGATATCATGCATATTATGGATTTAAAATACTATATGGTTTCCATTATTAAAATTTATTTTTCTAATTGGCTTCATCATATGGCAAAGGATCCTGATAACTGCAGTTCAAATAACTCATAATATTGACGCTTTCCTTGCAATCCTTCACACATTATAGATAACATCTATTGGAAAATTTTTATCTAGATCTAAAATTGAAACATAAATCCACTAGGAAATATAGAGTTGACTGGATACACCCAATGGCATTTTCATCGAAGTGGCCTTGGCGCTTTCCTTGCAACCTTTATTTTCCCTCATTTTTACGCTTCTTTTAAACTATGTTTAGATCCTAGCACATGGAATTTCTTGTCCATAACTTCTTATTCTAATTTTCTATCATCTAAAGAAGAACTGATTTCCTACAAAATCTTGAAGTGGAGATCTCTTATTGATCTTCCTGGTCTATCACCTATGTGTGAAGATTTGATCCTCTATAACTACATAAACCACAACATAGAAAGGAATTATCAAATAAATTATAAACAACTAAGAAATTAGAGGATTAGTAGTAATGAAGCCCTTTTTCCTCTTCATCAAAATAGGTAATTATTATAACCAGCAACAAAAAGAGTCGATAGTACATGTTTTTTCCCCATTCCTTGTATAGCTTACACTACTTTGAATGCATCCTTTGAATGTTACCTTTCGTCTCATAAAATACAGGCTACTATATTTTTCCTTATTTAATCCATATATAAGCTCAAACATTGAATATCACTAACCACAAATAATATCAGACAATGTGGGATACATTCTTTGCTAGAAGCACAATATCATAAAGCATCAATGACCCAAAACTAGATACGAAATAGAATGTAGTCTTGCAAATTAATATTTATCCAAAACAAAAAAAAAATTAATGAATAGGGGAAATGGAAAAAGACAAGTTCTAGGAGATTGGAGCTATGGCCTTCTTCAATTGGGGTAATTTCCATATGTGTGCAGCAACAAAGAATATTTTCCTCAAGGAAGATTTTTCTTGTGGCTATTTACAACCTTTTGTTTGCATAATTGGAGTGTTTAGGTGGCCTTTATTTTCATACCTAGAGTGCTTAAATGGCCACGGTTTATAAATTGTGTCCTTTCATTCTATTTTGAAATTAATGATGTTTAGAATATTTCTAAATTTTTCCACCACTTTAACTACATTTTAGTGTCAATTTTTTTTATTATAAATGGGCTTAATAAATGTGATGTTTTGTTCGTTTCATTTCAATAGAATTATTCACAAGTGTTGCCTTTTGTGTAAACTTTTTTTGAACATGTTCTTTATTTACTCTAGTCTTTGACCAGTGCATGGCATATTTCTATTCTAGTACGTTTTAATGGTTTCCAATATTCAAGATGGACATGCTTGCATTATTCTTGCAGTGTCTTCTTCTTCTAGGAGTGGAGTTTTTTGTTACTTCTCATGGAGGAGGGCACAAGAGCTACATAATCTTTGGAGGTCTCGACAATGTTGATATCCATGTGGGCAAGCTATTGAGATAAAGTTGATTGTAGTCCATGGTACACTATTCTGTTTCTTGTAAGCAGAGCCTTGAAGGTTCTAGTTTTCAACATCAGTATTTGTAAGGTAAATGACATGAAGGCGTTGTAGAGATGAGTTTAAGAGTTTAGTGATTTTGATTTCATATGCCTGGTGAATAAATAGGAAACTTGAGGAAATCGCTTTTAAGAAACTATTGTATTAAAATATCAAAGCTTTCAATATGAAGAATGGGGAGACACCACCTATTAAAAATGTTCCAATAGATTCACATTAGCATAGAGGCTTAGTTATATCAATCGAAAAAAGGATGGACATAAGCGTAAAAAAATGGGAAATGTGCAACTCCAATTGTTTCTATTCTTAACAAACATTATTATAACTTTATCTAGTAGTCCTAGATAAGAAAAAGTTATGATTTGATGATGGTTGTAGCTTTCAAGAGAACTTTCATCATTGAGGCAGATTTGAGGCATATTTTAGGTCAAAGATGAAGCCATTAGATATTATATTATAGTTGTGTACATGATTCCTATGATATGCAATGTTGTTTTCCAATATTGAGTTCTTAGAATTGGATGTAAATGGAAAAAATGAGTATAAATCATTGTGTGTAGGCTAGATTATGATTTTATCTATGCTCAGAAACTTGGTAGATTGGGATTTCTATGCTCATAAAATTTTTCTTGTTCTTTCTAATTGCATTTCCTTTTTGGCATGAGGCTTGTAATCTATAGTTTTTTCTAACCATTGTTTTTGAATATTACCGTAAGTTTTTATGCATAGTTAAATAACTTCAGTTAAATATTGCATCATATGGGTGAGAAACAAAAAATTGTTATTTGAAACAATGGTGAGTGGGAGGCCAAAATGTATCCATACATGTGAAAATCATAAATCTATTTTTGAATGTGCATTGATGTTGGATAGTCTTACTGTGAATAATGAAATTGATGATGCTAGAAAAATGAGATACTAGCATAAATCTATTTTTGAATGTGCATTGATGTTGGACAATCTTACTGCAAAGAATGAAATTGATGTTTATTTGCATTAAAATATTGACATGGAGTTAACATTGACCCACCTTTATTAGCCAACAACTACCAAGGCTTGAGATGTTTGAGATTGATTGTGAGGTCTGCATACCATTTTCTAGATAACTTGTCTTCATTGACATTAATTATTGCCATCACATAATTCTTTGTCTTCTGCCATCACCTTAATTATTTCTAAATATTTTTTGGAAAAGTTTCACACTATGAGTTGTGTGTTCCTATAAAATGTTCAACTAGCTCTCCACATGGCTCAAATCAAGATGTTTAACTTCACAAAATTGGTTTAGAAACAAAAAATTGTGATTTGAAACAATGGTGAGTTGGAGGCCAAAGTGTATCCTTACATGTGAAAAGTATAAATATGTTTTTTAATGTGCGTTGATGCTAGACAGTCTTACTACAAAGAATGAAATTGATGATGCTAGAAAAACAAGATACTAACATAAATATGTTTTTGAATGTGCATTGATACTGGACAGTCTTACTGCAAAGAATGAAATTGATGTTTAGTTACAATAGAATATTGACATCGACCCACCTTTAGTAGCCAAAAACTACCAAGTTTTGAGATGTTTGACATTGATTGTGAGGTCTGCATACCATTTGCTAGCCAACTTGTCTTAAATGGAATTAATGATTGCCATCATTTAATTCTCTGTCTTATGCCATCACCTTAAGTAGTTCTAAATATTTTCTGGAAAATTTTTATTCTATGAGTCATGTGTTCCTATAAAATGTTCAACTAGCTATCCACATGGCTCAACTCAAGATGTTTAGCTTCACAAAATTGGTTGAGAAACAAAAAATTGTGATTTGAAACAATGGTGAGTGGGAGGCCAAAGTGTGTCCTTACATGTGAAAAGCATAAATATGTTTTTGAATGTGCATTGATGCTGGACAGTCTTATTGCAAAGAATGAAATTGGTGATGCTAGAAAAAAGAAATACCAGCATAAATATGTTTTTGAATGTGCATTGAAGTTGGACATTCTTACCGCAAAGAATGAAATTGATGTTTAGTGCAATAAAATATTTACATGGAGTTAACATTGACCCACCCACTAAAATTAATGATTGCCATTATTTAATTCTCTATCTTATTCCATATCATGAAAAATTGCTTGAACGATGAAGTGACCACTGCAATAAATGGATTTTTCACCAAATTTGAAACTGAGGTGATGTTTTTGGAAAATTTCCACGAGAATTGGGTTGCCAATGATAATTTTAGTAAGTGCACATACTCTTTCTTGTGTTTATGATTTTTTGGTCCATAAAAATAATATTTATTACTAATTGAGTTTTTACATTAAGGGATGTGGCTAAAAGGATGCCGAGAGTTTCCTCATGCAAATCAAGAGACAAATAATATTGTGGAATCATATCTCTCTTATCTCAAGACTTCCCTTCTCTCTAATCATATAAAAAAATTTTCTCGTAGGATGGATTGGCTATTTTATACTGTCCTCAAAAATGTTGAACCATGTTACCGATTCAAGGAAATTTTGGAAAATAAGGATATTTGAACAACCACAAGAAAGAGCGGAAACTTGAATCGTCAATTGATAAAGCTAGAAGAATTCCAGATAGTGATTGCAGTCTTCATGAGATCATATCTCATGCTTATTTGTTGAAGATTCAAAATATAACTCATGTGCAATATCTTAGCACTTTGCATCACACAAATTTTTTCACCTGTGATTTTCCATGGTCTATTCGTGGCAATTTTTTCAAGCATGCAATAAAGGTAGGTTGGTTTTATTATGCTACAATGAATTTAGATGCTTTAATGGATCATGATTTTATACCCAATACATTCAATGCCCCTCCTAAGATAGATACGGAGGAGCCAAACCTCGATAGAGATGTCAACACAAATATCATGGTTGATAACAATGTAGATCCAAATGTTGAAGAACTTCAGCTAGATAGATAGGAGTTCTTTGGCTACATAGACTTTTTGAGGAATTGGCCTCCTGCTCCTTCGAGCAAGACAAAACAATTGATAGGTTTGTTTAAAAATATGTTGGATGATACCAATGATCTTCATATTATGGACTATGACTTCACCCTTGGGGTGGGTGCTTACGAGTCATATTTGAAGCAAAAGAAGAGTTTCCTTAGCCGTAAAAAGAAAAGAAAACTGAGAAAAACAAAGTGGCATCTTGGAAATTGATTTTGATGTCCATGTATCCAATTACGAACCATTTCAGTTTCCACATCTCAACAAGCGAGGTCTTCCTTGTTCCAACAATGCATCCTATATTGACTCTGGTAAGTTCCATAAAGTGATGAGGTCAACATGTTTAGATTCTTAATTCATGTAGTCAAATTTATGATGTGTGTGCTACTTTACATGGCATTAATTTATTTGTTGAAATTTCCATTGTTATCTTACAACTGCAGGAGCTTCTCCTACGAACCATCCTCCACTCGAGCATGCTTTTTTTCTCAAAAACTACCCAATCGGTTATATGTCAGGTTTATTTCCATATCTTCCCTCTTAATTGTCTCTTAAACGTGTGTAGTAGATGTTATACATTTTTTAATGTAGTGTCTAAATGTCTGCAAGGGTGTGAAATCCTTGACATTTGACATGCCTTGAAGGTGTTGAGAGAAATGTATTTTGATTCCCATTTAGAGAGCTCGACATGCAATACACATAATGTTGTCATATACATTGTTTAGAAAATTTTAGCATACCAAGTTTGTAATACTATATGGTTTCTTTCCCGAATAATATGGATCTTAAAATTTTGTACATTTTTATGGATATTATGGATTTTATGGATCTTAAAATACTATATGGTTTCCATCATAAAAATGTATTTTTCTAATTGACTTCATCATCGGGCAAAGGATCCTGATAACGCCATTTCAAATAACTCATATTATCAACACTTCCCTTGCAATCCTTCACACATTACAGATAAAATCTATTAGAAAATTTTTATTCAGATCTAGAATGGAAACATAAATCCATCCAGCAATATAAACTTCAACGGATATGCCCAATGGGATTTTCATCCAAGTGGCCTTGGTGAAAGAGGGATAGCAACCATACTGGCCTTGGTGCTTTCCTTGGATCCTTTATTTTCCCTCATTTTCACTCTTCTTTTCAACTATGTTTAGATCCTGACACGTGGAATTTCTTGTCCCTGATTTTTTATTCTAATTTGTTGACATCTTAAGAAGAAATGATTTACTACAACACCTAGAAGTGGAGAGCTCTTATTACTCTTCCTGCTCTATCACCTATGTGTGAATATTTGACCCTCTATAACTACATCAACCGCAACATAGAAAGTAATGATCAAATAAATTACAAAAAAATAACAGATTAGAGCAGTAGTAATGAAGCTCTTTTTCCTCTTCATGAAAATATGTAATTATTACAACAAGAAAAAAAGGGAGAGGACAGTTCATGTTTTTTCCCCATTCCTTGTATAGATTAAAATGCTTTGAATGTGTCCTTTGAATATTACCTTTCTTTTCATAAAATACAGGCTACTGCATTTTTCCTTATTTAATCCATATATAAGCTCAGACATTGAATATCATTGACCACAAATAATATCAGATAATGTGGGATACATTTTTTTCTTGAAGCACAATATCATAAAGCATCAACGGCCCAAAACCAGGTACAAAATATAATGAAGTCTTGCAAATTAATTTCTATCTAAAAAAAATAAAATTTAATGAGTAGGGGAAATGGCAGAAAACAAGTTCTAGGAGATTACAACTATGCCCTCATTGAATTGGGGTAATTTCCATATGTGTGCAGCAACAAATAAGGTTTCCCTCAAGGAAGATTTTTCTCGTCGCTATTTAGAATCATTTGTTTGCATACTTGGAGTGTTTAGGTGGCCTTTATTTGCATACATGGAGTGCTTAAGTAGCCATGGTTTATAATTTTTTTTTCTTTCATTCTGTTGTGAAATTAGTGATGTTCAGAAGATTTGTAAATTTGTTCACCACTTTAACTACACTTTAGTGCCATTTATTGATTAGAAATGGGCTTAATAAATGTGATATTTTTTTCGTTTCCTTTTACTGGAATTATTGGTAAGTGTTTCCTTTTGTGTAAACTATTTCGAACATGTTCTTTCTTTATTCTAATCTTTAACCAGCACGTGTTATATTCCTACTATAGTATGTTTTAATGGTTTCCAATATACAATATGGACATGCTGGCATTATTCTTGCAGTGTCTGCTTCTTCCAGGAGTGTAGTTTTTAATTACTTCTCATGGAGGATGGCATAAGAGTTAGATACTCTTTGGAGGCCTCAGAAATGTTCATAGCCATGTGGGAAAGATGTTGAAATAAATTTGGCTATAGTCCATGGTACATTTTTATTCTTCTTGTAAGTAGAGCCTTTAAGGTTCTAGTTTCGAACATAAGTATTTGTAAGGTAAATGATGTTGGAAATATGATGCAGGATGTTGTCCTTGATGGCAACCCACTGAATGAAGATAAAGACATTTGACGGTTGACATGTGTTGTCCTTGATGGCAATCTACCTGATGAAGTTATGCTTGACTTGATGGACTTAGTAAATGATGTAAATCTGATGTGATATGATGTTTGTTGACAATATGATGCTAAGTGTTGTCCTTGAATGGCAACTCACTTGATGAAGAAGATGACAACTTACTTGATGAAGTTGTGCCTGAGAGAATATGTTCCTGATGAAGAAAATCTGATGTATCTACAATGTGAACAGAAGGCAATGAAGAAAGGAATTTAGCATGTGCTAATTCTATGATGAAAAAGAGTATGTCTCTTTGTATACGCGGATTGGCCTAGGGGAAGTCGCGTATGCACGTGGAAAAGAACGTGCCAAATCATGTATAGGCTAAAGCGCTCAAAAAGTGCAAAACCAAGGGTAACCACCATGGTATTGACCCATGGTATTGGGTAATGATCCGCCCAGGTAGTTTTGGGCTCATGGTAATGTTATGGCCCATGGTATTGAAAAAGGGGCTCATGGTATTGAAAAGGATAAACCTATATAAGGAGAAAAAATTCATTGTGCAAATCATGAGTGTGGAGCAAGATGTCTGAGCTTGAATGAATACTTCTCTATGAAGTATATCTGTATGGAAAGGGTAAAGGTTTGATGATAGATCTGAATCTATGATGCACCCATGAAGAAATGATGAAGCGGGATATCTAGATCTGAAATGTATCTATATTTGCTAGATCTGTTTATGGAAGGCTTAGATCTGTGATGAGGCGAACATCTAGGCGAACATACGTACGAGAAGGAAAAGGGTAGATACGGTGAATATACGATACGATGAGTATCTTCTTCATGTTGATTGAAGATCTATCGCTACTTCGCCGCAGAGGGAAAGGCGCGTGTATGCGCGACTTCGATATGAAGTATGTGTGTGTGCGTAATAAAATGCTCTGGCAGGGTATACGCTGGTTTGTGTGGATGGAAGCGCGTATATACGCGACATCAGTAAAGGGAAAGCGCGTATGCAAACTAGGGTTTGCTGAAGCAAGGAGTATGAAATATCTGATCTGTTCTGCTGTGTTTCTGCTATCTGATCTGTGTTGATATGTATCTGTTGGTGACGTATGTTTGTGCTTAAAAGTATGGAAAGGGTCCAGTATGAAAATATGATGAAATGTAGCCTGCAAGTGGTGTTCTATTGAAGTTGTTGGATCCAGTGTGAAAATTGATGAAACGTGGTCCAAGGTGGTGTTGAGGGTAGTAGCCTTCGGTCGGGGATGAGTCGGTAACTTCTCGGTGAGGGTACAGTAGCGCGATCGGGGGGTACATGCTCCTTCCGAGAGAGGGTGAGGTGCCACCAAAGGGGTTGGAGCTCCCTTCCGGGGAGAGGGTGGTAAACGGCGCGGTGGGTGCTGCGTCTTTGGTGATACGCGCCGGCCACATATGTTGTAATATGTTTTCTCTTATAATAAAAATGTTGAAGGGTGAGCAACTGGGCGGTGGTTTTCTCTAGACTTGGGTTTCCACCTTAATCTTGTTGTTCATGTGTGATGCCTTTGTGTGATGGATTTACTTGATCTTACGCAATTCTTTGTTTTTAAGAACATCTAATGAATAGTTGATGAAATGATATAAGTGAAGAACTAATGGCATAAGCAAATCTTGTGTGTCACAACGAATATTATGAAGGATGTCCATTGTATACGCTGTTCGCTTGACTGATAGCGTATGGGTTTTAAGGAATGAAAAAGTAAAAAGTTTTGAATATGCGGTAAATACGAGTCACCCCCTCTCGGTGTTTTTCCCAACAATTGGTGTCGAGCTTTGGTCATACTGTGAGAAGCTTCGGTACGCTCGAAGGAGATCCGTCGCAATGGGAAAGAGCAAAAGAAGAAGCCTATTCGAAGAAAGGAGATATTTCAGAGAACATGGATACCACAAATCAAAGGAGATGAATCTGATAGTGATTGGGATCATCCTTTGAAAGATCTTAGTGGTACAAACAATAGTGAAGAATATGCTATCAACCTAGAAGAAGCCGAAAAGGATTCTGATCAAGCTCTACAAGTACTCATGGCAAAAAAGCAAAATACTCAAGGTAAGGAGATGTCTCAGAAAACCGGTACAGCATAAGTTGACAAAGATGAATCTGATAGTGATCCTTGTAATCTTATCTGTGCAAGCAATGATGTTGAGGATTTAAAAGAAGTTATCAAAGAACAACAAAGAATATTTAATGAGAAGGACGCTGCCTCCAAAGCTTTGTGTTTTAAACTGAAAAGGATGTTCGATGATGTATACAATCGAAGTAAAGGATATCAAGCTAGAATCATCTCTCTGCAAGCAGAACTTGAAGAATCAAATGAGAAGAATGAAGGACTTGAAGCAGAAAATGTTTCTCTAAAAACAGATCTGGAAAAATCAAAAAGGAAGAATGAAGGTCTTGAAGCTGGAATCATCTCTCTACAAGCAAAACTTGAAGCATCAAGTAAGAAGAGTGAGGAACATCTACCATCATTTGATAAGGAAGGACTTGAAGCAGAAATCGTTTCCCTCAAAGAAGACTTGGATAAATCAAATAAGAAGAATGCAAGACTTGAAGCAGAAATTGTCTCCCTCAAAGAAGATCTCGAAGCATCAAACAAGAAGAATGAAGAGCTGCAGCAAACATGTGAAGACAATGAAAATTGGTTGAAAGAAGAAATCCTAAATCTGAAGGATCAAGTAGAAGATGGAAGAAGGAAAGAAGAAAGCATGACAAAGAAATGCCAAGCCTTGGAGGTTGAGGTAAACATTCTCAAAAGTAAATTAGAAGAAAAGATTAAACTTTTGAGGTTTCATGATAGTACTAATATCTTGGACAATATTCTGAGTAATCAAAGGTCTCCTGCTATCAAACATGGTCTTGGTTTCCATGAAACTATTAAAGGTGAATCTAGTTCACAAGGGAATGCTAATGATTCAAAGGAAGACAATGCAAAACCTGAAGTGTTGAAAGAAACAAAAGGTCAACCAACAGTCATGAATTCTCAAAGGAAATCATTCAATAATGTTGAATGCTTTAGATGTCATAACTATGGGCATGTTGCAAAAAATTGCAGAAGTAGATTGTTTCAGCCACAAACAAACAGATCCTACTCAGAAAGGTACTCTAGTCTCTTCAGAGGATATTGTTTCTCATGTAACATGTATGGACATAAAGCAGCTGATTGCAAAAGGAGGAAGATTAGAAATACTCTTTATGATTCTTATGTTTATTTCTCTGGTCACATGAGATGTTATTCTTGTAACAAGTATGGACATGTAGAAAAAAGAATGCAGGATGAACAGATCTGGAAAAGTGGACAACTTTCAGCACAAAGTTGGAAAGCTCAAGAAAATTTGGAAAAAGAAGGAGGACCGATCAGAAACGTAGGGAATTCAGACCCTACTGCAGTCATCCGCTTCTAAAGCTTACTTCTTACGATTGGTATGAGAATAATGATGTGGGATACATTATGAGATTTAGTAATGTATCGTCACAGGGGGAACAATGCATGATGACTCTCATGGTTGATTTGATTATTCTGATTATGTTTACTTCTGACAGCGCATCTGATGTGGAAAGGACAGGTACAGGAGGTACAAGCTCAGGAGGAAATGAAGGAAGATGGAAATTTTCTATGCTTCACTTTCCATACGCAGGTTCCATTAACTAAAGTCGCGTATACACGCGAGTTCCAGAAGACGCAGTCGCATATGCATTGATGATAAGAAAATTTATCTGATAGGTGAAGATCTGAAGCAGAAGTCCAGGGGGAGCATCAGTCTGACTGCTGATGATTGCACTATTAGCATCATTCTAGTTATACTCATAATAATGAAATGATGCATGGGTTCTTGTGTTGAAGATTATGGATGAAGCCTGGTTGCTTTATGATGAAGAGCATTCGTTGTTGAGATGAAAGTCTTATAATTCAGAGATGGGGACAGATCATGCAGAGATTGTTGCTGATGACTTGCTGTTTAAGGTGTTTCAGATTGCACAAGTTAAGGAAGAGAACTGGTTTAGGGGGAGCAGCAGGTTGAATACTAATGATTGCATCGTTGGCAATATGATTGCTTATTCTTTGGTCCTTGTGATACTCATGCTCTAATGATGATGACTTGGTACATGGATTATTATGATGAGAATTTGAGCCCTGGTTGCTGATAAGTATCTTTGTGTGGATGAGTTGGATATCGTTTGTTTCAGATCATGTAGAGTTTGGTTGCTATGGTTGAGATCTTTTGCCTACATATGTTACTTCATGTTACATCTTGAAGATCATGGTGATTTTGGACCACATGGATGATTGCTTGACACATATCTGAAGATGTTGTTCTGGTATGATAAACTTTCTTGGAAAGATTGTATTGATGCTGCAGAGAATCTGAAGGCTTGGTTACTATTGTACTAATGCCACAACCGTTGGATGACGCTTGAAGACACACTACATCGTTCTATCTATCTGTAGTCCAGGGAAGCATTCAAATGTCTCAGAAAGAAGCTGAACACTGTCTTTGCCTCACAGAGAATCAGATCTGGTTGAAATTTAGAAGATGTCTTGGGATACGCGGTTTTCCTGAAAACACAGTCGCGTATATACGCAAGTTCCTGCAAAAGAAAACCGCGTATGACTGATTTCTGACAATTTTTGGTTGGTTCAGCTCTCTTCAGCACAGCTGCAGTGCTGTTTGGTATCTCTAGTGGTGTTCCAGTTCTCATAATTCTGTTTCTAATGTTTTTGATGAAGATGCCTTGATGATTTGTTGGTGGAAGTTTTCAGGATGCACAAACTAAGGGGGAGCCTTAGTCATTTGGAAAGATTGCTTGGTTGCACAGATTCAGGGGGAGCATTAGCTTTGCTGAGTGTAATGCATTGTTGGCATTATGTTGATTCTGAAATATGTTCTCTTTCTTGAGGACTTTCTGGTGTTGGTCTTAAAGTTATATTTGTAGTTTGGTGTAAAGGTCTGGTTGAGACCCATGTTGTAAAATTGTAATATTCAGTCATGTAAGGACTTGTCAATTTGTAAACCCACTTGGTTGGGTAGCTGAGTCATTTTTTTAAACCCACTTGGTTGGGTAGCGGAGTCAAATTTGTAAACCCACTTGGTTGGGTACTTGAGTCTCATATGTAAATCCACTTGGTTGGATATTTGATGTAAGTATGAGTCATTGGTGATAGGAACTTCATAGAGTCATGTACTTCATTGAAAATATGTTGAAGATTCAGCATGAACTCAGGGGGATCTTGGTCACTTCAGTATACATCAGATCTGCAGAACGCTTCTTCTACATGAGGAGAAAAGGGGGTGAGTGTGTTGGTTTTGATCCGCCCGTTGCCCTTGATGTCAAAGGGGGGGAGTGTGTTGGTTTTGATCTGCTGGTTTTGTCCTTTGCCCTTGATGTCAAAGGGGGAGAGTGACATGGTGTTTGAATAAAGATAATGATGTGCCCTTTGCCCTTGATGTCAAAGGGGGAGAGTAACATGGTGTTTGAATGATGCCAAAAATGGAGAGAGTGACATGGCAAATAGGGAGAGTGACATGGTGTCATTGTATTCTTAATGTATCTATCTGTTGTGGTAACCAAACACCATCATGGTTGCCATCAAGTTCAAAGGGGGAGATTGTTGGAAATATGATGCAGGATGTTGTCCTTGATGGCAACACACTGAATGAATATGAAGACATTTGACGGTTGACATGTGTTGTCCTTGATGGCAATCCACCTGATGAAGTTATGCTTGACTTGATGGACTTAGTAAATGATGTAAATCTGATGTGATATGATGTTTGTTGACAATATGATGCTAAGTGTTGTCCTTGAAAGGCAACCCACTTGATGAAAGATGACAACTTACTTGATGAAGTTGTGCTTGAGAGAATATGTTCCTGATGAAGAAAATCTGATGTATCTACAGTGTGAACAGAAGGCAATGAAGAAAGGAATTTAGCATGTGCTAATTCTATGATGAAAAAGAGTATGTCTCTTTGTATACGCGGATTGGCCTAGGGGAAGTCGCGTATGCACGTGGAAAAGAACGTGCCAAATCATGTATAGGCTAAAGCGCTCAAAAAGTGCAAAACCAAGGGTAACCACCATGGTATTGACCCATGGTATTGGGTAATGATCCGCCCAGGTAGTTTTGGGCTCATGGTATTGTTTTGGCTCATGGTATTGAAAAAGGGGCTCATGGTATTGAAAAAGGATAA
Source organism: Pinus albicaulis (assembly GCA_034641835.2). Classification (NCBI taxonomy): domain Eukaryota; kingdom Viridiplantae; phylum Streptophyta; class Pinopsida; order Pinales; family Pinaceae; genus Pinus; species Pinus albicaulis. The sequence continues at coordinate 223,154 of JAXQQM020065060.1, forward strand.
ACCTATATAAAGAGATGAAATTCATTATGCAAATCATGAGTGTGGAGCAAGATGTCTGAGCTTGAATGAATACTTCTCTATGAAGTATATCTGTATGGAAAGGGTAAAGGTTTGATAATAGATCTGAATCTATGATGCACCTATGAAGAAATGATGAAGCAGAATATCTAGATCTGGAATGTATTTGTATCTGCTAGATCTGTTTATGGAAGGCTTAGATGCGTGATGGGCGGAGCATCTGGGTCAACTTGTCTGTCTGAAGGAAATATGATCTGAGCGAATATACGGTACGATGGTATGCGCTGCGCCAATGATTGAAGATCTATACGCTACTTCGCCGCGGAGGAAGCGCGTATATACACAGCTTCGATGAAGTGAAAGCGCATATGCACAATAAAATATACACTGAGGTATACGCTGGTTTGTGTGAACGGAAGCGCGTATATACGCGACATCAGTGAAGTAAAAGCGCGTATGCAAACTAGGGTTTACTGAAGCAAGGGGTATGAAATATCTGATCTGTTCTGCTGTGTTTCTTCTATCTGATCTGTGTTGATATGTATCTGTTGATTATGTATGTTTGTGCTTAAAAGTATGGAAAGGGTTCGGTCTGAAAATATGATGAAATGTGGCATGCAAGTGGTGTTCTATTGAAGTTGTTGGATCCAGTGTGAAAATTGATGAAACGTGGTCCAAGGTGGTGCTGAGGGTTGTAGCCTTCAGTCAGGGGGTTGTAGCTCCCTTCCAGGTGAGGCTGGTAAACGAGATCAGGGGTCGTAGCTCCCTTCCAGGAGAGGCTGGTAAACGAGTCAGGGGGTTGGAGCTCCCTTCCAGGAGAGGCTGGTAAACGAGCGCAGGTGGGTGCCTGCGTGCTGGTCAAGTCTGCGCCAGCACGTATGTTGTAATATGTTTTCTCTATAATAAAATATTGAAGGCTGAGCAACTGCAGCGGTGGTTTTCTCCCGACTTGGGTTTCCACCTAAAAATCCTGGTGTTCATGTGTGATTCTTTGTGTGATGGTTTATTCTGTTCTTACTGCACATGATTACTGTTTATAGAACATCTAATGAATGAATGATGAAATGATATAAGTGAAGAACTAATGGAATAATTAGATCTCTGTGTATACGCGAGTTTTATGAAGGATATCCGCGTGTATACGCTACTTGGCTTCAGCAAAGTAGCGTATGGGTTTTAAGGAATGAAAAAGTAAAAAGTTTTGAATATGCAGTAAATACTGATTCACCCCCCCCTCTCAGTATTTTTCCCAACAAATGACATGAAGCCTTGGAAGAGATGAGTTTAAAATTTTAGTGATTCTAATTTCATATTCTTAGTGAATAAATAGGAAACTTGGGGCAATGGCTTCTAAGAAACTATTGTATTAAAATATCAGAGCTTTCAACATGAATAATGGGGAGACACCAACTATTAAAAATGGTCCAATAGATTCACATTAGCATAGAGGCTTAATTATAGAAATTGGAACAAGGATCGACATAAGCTTACAAAAAATGGGAAATATGCAACTCTAGTTGTTTCTACTTTTAACGAACATTATTATAACTCTATCTAGTTGTCCTAGATAAGAACAAGTTATGATTTCATGATGGTTGTAGATTTCAAGAGAACTTTGATCATTGAGGCAGATTCGAGGCATCTTTTAGGTCAAAGATGAAGCCATTAGATATTGTAATATAGTTCTATACGTGATTCCTATGATATGCAATGTGGTTTTTCCAATCTTAAGTTCTTACAATTGGATGTACATGAAAAAAATGAGTATAAAGCATTATGTGTAGGGTAGATTATAATTTTATCTATGCTTATAATCTTGGTATATTGGGATTTCTATGCTCACATACACTTTCTTATTCTTTCTAATTGCACTTCCATTTTCGCATGGGGCTTGTAATATATAGTTTTTACTAACCATTGTTCTTGAATATTACCATAAGTTTTTATGAATAATTAAAATTATTCACTTAAATCTTGCATTACATGGTTGAGAAACAAAAATGTTTGATTTGAAACAATGATGAATGGGAGGCGAAAGTGTATCCATACATGTGAAAATCATAAATCTATTTTTGAATGTGCATTGATGTTGGACAGTCTTACTGCAAAGAATGAAATTGATGTTTAGTTGTAATAAAATATTGAGATGGAGTTAAAATTGACCCACCTTTATTAGCCAACAACTACCAAGGCTTGAGATGTTTGACATTGATTGTGAGGTCGGCATACATTTTTCTAGACAGCTTGTCTTCACTAACATTAATTATTGCCATCATTTAATTCTCTGTCTTATGCCATCCCTTTAAGTAGTTCTAAATATTTTATGGAAAATTTTTACACTATGAGTTATGTGTTCCTATAAAATGTTCAACTAGCTGTCCACATGGCTCAACTCAAGATGTTTGAATTCACAAAATTTCTTTAGAAAAAAAAAATTGTGATTTGAAGCAATGGTGAGTGGGAGGCAAAATCATATCCTTACATGTGAAAAACATAAATCTATTTATGAATGTGCATTGATGTGGGACAGTCTTACTGCAAAGAATGAAATTGATGATGCTTGAAAAACGAGATACTAGCATAAATATGTTTTTGACTATGCATTGTACTGGACAGTGTTACTGCAAAGAATGAAATTGATGTTTAGTTGCAATAAAGGATTGACATGGAGTTAACGTTGACCCACCTTTATTATCCAACAACTACTAAGGCTTGATATGTTTGACATTGATTGTCAGGTCTCAATACCATTTACTAGAAAACTTGTCTTCACTAGAAATAATGATTTCCATCATTTACTTCTCTGTCTTATGCCATCGCCTTAAGTAGTTCTAAATATTTTATGGAAAAAATTTACACTATGAGTTATGTGTTCCTATAAGATTTTCAACTAGCTGTCCACATGGCTTAACTCAAGATGTTTAACTTCACAAAATTGATTGTAAAAACAAAAAAATGTGATTTGAAACAATGGCGAGTGGGAGGACAAAGTGTGTCCTTACATGTGAAAAGCATAAATCTGATTTTGAATCTGCATTGATGCTGGATAGTCTTGCTACAAAGAATGAAATTGATGATGCTAGAAAAACAAGATACTAGTATAAATCTGTTTTTGAATGTGCACTGATGGTTGACAGTCTTACTGCAAATAATGAAATTGATGTTTAGTTGCAATAAAATATTGACATGGAGATAACATTGACCCACCCACCGACATTAATGATTGCCATAATATACTTCTCTGTGGTATGTCATCAGCTTATGTAGTTATAATTTTTTTTTGGAAAATTTTACACTACGAAGCACACCTTTGAAGCACTGAAATGTAGGGGATCTATTGCATATAGGAGTTTTCCTATGAGTTATTTGTTCCTATAAAATTTTCAACTAGCTGTCGACATGGCTCAGCTCAAGATGTTTGACTTCAGAATTTTTTTTGAGAAACACAAATTTGTGATTTGAAACAATGGTGAGTGGGAGGCCAAATTTGTTTTTGAATGTGCATTGATGATGGACAGTCTTACTACAAAGAATGAAATTGATGATGTTAGAAAAACAAGATACTAGCATACACGTGTAATTATGGTGTGACTGAATGACTAATTAATTTTTTGATGAATTCCATGGATATAGACTCCTATGGTTGATATGGAGCTAGTAGTGGCTAATACAAGCCTATTTTCTTGTTATTAGGCTTGGTTGTGCTACAAATGGAACCCTCACGAATGAGGGATTCAATATTATTCCATACAGATGGTTAATAAAAATTGTGTTTGAGATATTGAAGTTGCTTATTGACACAAAAATGTTGGTTGTAAAAGGGAGAATGAGCCTCTTTCAAAAGAAACTCATGTATTGTGCTTGTTGATACATAGTTAATAAATTTTATAAATCAAACTATCCTTGAAAATGTAATCCAAAAATGGAACTTGGTTCTGAAGTTGTACTTTAAATGTTGCAACATAAGTCACATGGTTCAATTAAAATTAAAATTTTCTGATGAGGTTTGTATGATGTTCACTTTTAGATTTGACTATATATATTTTTCACTATATGTATAGATATAATATAGAGAACATAAAATTATAAGAAATCAACATCAATAAATGTATATCTGGCATTACATGATAATACCCACTGACTGGTATGGGATGGAATATTTAATGTTTGACATGAGAAAAAACACAGATTGATCAGTTTTGACTTATGACACGTAATTTGATGGTGAAAATTTTGTTCATTCTTCTCATGTATTTCATTTTTTGACTTTTGATATATGTTTCCTCAACTATTGAGATTTCTAGCCATGTAAAAAATTCAAAAATTTGATTTAAAAAAAAAGTTTGAAAGCATCCCCTATATACAAATGCATGTATATATCATAATTACGATCAAACCACTATCCTATACCCATTCTTACCAGGCATCTGTAAATGGCTTGACCAAATGCATCATAAATATGTTTTAATCTTGATAGGTGAATAGCATATTAAATCAAAAAATTTGAAATGTACATTCATACATCATGGTTGACCCACAAATTTCTTGGGCTATAAAATTTCAATGTTGAGACCTTCTATTACATAAACAACAAATTTTAACAAAAAATTGCATGTTGTTGACTTTTTGCATTTCGGATTAATATCGGGTCAACTGTTATCTCCTCAATTGTATTTGTAGTATAGGTTCATGTGTGTGCATTGTTTCTAAATAGCTCTCACCACAAGACATAGTTTCCTTAATGCCTTATAAAATTCAAATGACTAACATGGTAATAAAACACAAAACAAAATACATTTAACCTCAAAATTAGTCAATTATTTAGTCACAAACCATGAAAATGTTACATTTATCTATATACATGGAATATATCACATTTTTACATATAATTTTCACCCATAAAAGTTAACCCAATATTTGTAGGTTCGGGTAAAAAAAGTACATTATTGTGTTCTTCTTTAATCAAAGAACCATGCCATTAGCGCCCCCACAATAATGAAAACAGGCATGCATTACCATAAAAACAAACTATCTTGCTGCTTCTCAATGACTTCTGGTGTAACAGATGATGATCCTATGTCATCATTCACAAATCCACACAATAGATGAGTGGAAATTCCTTGTATACCAGCATGGTAGTTTATGTTAAAATATTAGAATTCATAATTCCTAATCTTGGCTTCCTTTTAAAGAGGTTTGATATTGTCCTTTCGAACTTGATCTGTGCCTTTCATCTGGTTCCAAATTAATTATGAATTTTTTAATATGGTGATACCATTGACACCAATATTTTTTTCCATTTTCAGGCCTTCGACAAGGGCAATCTAATATGCCTCGTTATTTGTAGTCCTTCCCTACACTTCTTTCTTCATATGCAATACATTTTTTATTGCACCATTGCAAAGCATAAATTGAATGATAGCTCATCCTGAATTAGGAAAACATGAGACCTCAATGCACATGATCCACTTTTGCACCATTTTTATCTAACAATACGTGGAAAAAAAATAACAATAACATGCTATTAGAATTAGCCATTTAAATTTTAACATTAAATTCAATACACCCAATGTACATTTTAGGTTCAATACACCATAGCATACATTAAAATGTGATAGATATTATTCAATACACCGTAACATACATTCATCAAACAAATATTTGATATATCATATTCAATACACCCAATGAACCTTTTAGATCGAATTCAATATAACATACATTCATCATACAAATGTTTGATAGGTTGTCTTTGGAGTAGACCAAAGATACCAAGTGATATTGTTTCTCAACAAAATTTTACAAATCATACTCCAACACCATCCATACCAAACACTTCATGAGATGAAGTTAGAGGGACCTTCCAATATGTCTTCAAATTTGAGACTGTATGTGGTCATAGTGCTGCACAGACCTACCCTACTAGACAAAACATATCAGCAAGCTAAAAGCAACAGAACTCAAGTTCAACGTGATTTCCTCTAGCATGGATCATGGGCATCTCACCCTTCAAACCTCCACATGACCTTGTCTCACAGGTAGAAACCCTACTATCCATATACAAACTCTTGAAAGGTTTTAGAAAATACACCCTTAATTGGATTTAACAAGAAGGAAATGTATCAAAAGTCACATAACTATTTGTTCACAGTTTTTAATTCAACCCTTTCTAGTTTATGTGATTTCCATGATTTCAAAATACAAAAAATGATTGATATAGCTTTAGATTTTGAAGAATTATACCATAGAAAATGAAATTTGGTAAAATCCAAATCATACAATGTTCACTATTTTCAAGAAACCAAGATAAACCACAACACCATTCCCTACTAAGAGGGAAATTCCCACTTCTTTCAAGAAACTAAGATAAACCATAACACCATTCCCTACCCAAAGGGAAATTCCCACTTTTTTCAAGAAACTAAGATAAACCATAAAAGCATTCCCCAACAAAAGGGAAAATTCCTAACATTGCTGGTGTATACCTCTAAAGCAACCATGAGAGTTTGGGTGCCTAATACGCATGGGACTTATGTTCTAGAATTGCACTATAATTGGTCAACTCTAAATAAATTTTTTTATTATATAACGAAAAAATTAATTTTGTTTTCTAAATTCAGGTCATCTCTGAAGAAATGTTGCGAAAATATAGAAATCATGTAGCACACAATATCTCAGTTTCAATTGTCACTGCTCTTACTAGTTATCAAAAGGGAATGCCTATGTTATTCCTGATCTTTTTTATACTGTTGCATGAAGTTCATGGCACACACCTATCAGAAAAATATGACAAAGAGCAGTGGGGAGCCACTGATATGTTATGAATGATTGTTTAAGCTAGGTTCAGATGCATTTATCAACTTCAAATATAGGTTCTCCATCCTAGACTTATTACTTCATATTATTCTTTATTAGGACAATGTATTCTCTTCATTACTATGGTATGCATGCATGCCTTGATTCTAGTTGAATTCATTGGGAGCATGGATATTGGAAAACCCCTGTAATGTTTTTCACTATTCATGGATAATCTAAAGGATGCCTTCAAACTACAATTACCAATATAGAAAATATTTTTTAATGCTATGGAATTGTAGGAATCTATTATGAATTCATATTTTTTGTTTTTTCGAGTTGTTTATGTTCAAATTATACCATCATTGTAACCTCTAGGCTAGTACCAACAATCCACATGCTAGTGCTTAACAAGAAACTTATGAGATAACAAGATCCCTGACATCCCACCTAGAAGTATCTACCTTTAAATTTATCACCAAATATTTTCTTACATTATAAATATGAAAGAAAGATGAGATCTTTGCCATTACTAATTCATATATTTTTTTTATGATTTGGAATAGTGGGAATCCATTACCATTTCATAAAATATGTTTTAATGATATGGAATCAATGGGAATCAATTTGAATGGATATGGATTTCTCTTAGCTTTTGTATTCAATTTAAGCTTCCACCAAATATATTTGAAATAAAGATTCAATAGGTTAATTTCTTTTGTGTAAAGGAAAACAAAGGTTACTCTATCAGTTTCATTAGTTCAAAGAGAAAAACTATTGTCAGTTACTCTCCAGTAAAGAATCTTGAAATTAATAGTCATTGTGAGTCTGCGATATTGTCACTGTCATTGGAATCGCCATGGAAACTACTCTGATTTGTTCTAAAATGTTACAATCGTTTTCAACGTTAGTATCCAATACATTAAGAAACCGTGCATCAAGGTCCCAACAAGGTAAGAAAAGATTGTTTCATTGAATTACAGATTCTGTATGTCATATTTGGCATTAGTAATCATTTAATGCAGAATCCAGATTACCCAAATGAGATTACAGAAAAGCATAATTTTCTATTCCGTTCTCATTTTTTTCCTATGAATGTACAGTGGAATCACTACTATATCATTACTATCAAATTTCAGATGAACACTTTGAATTTTACTAGAATTTTCTTAGCTTGCATCAATGAATTTGTCAAACTACTTAGCCTTTGGTTGGAAGGGGATCTAAAAAAAATAGAGGATGGATTCATGTAAACCTGGATCCAATCTTGGGATTAAAAAAAAACTCAGATTTTTCACTTTCAAATAATACTTATTAAACATTAGCTATCAAGGATATCAACTTAACTCAGCACATGACAGAATGTAGAGCACCTCTCCCTCTCAGGGAGGGTACCTTTTGTTCATTTGTTCCTTTTCTTTTTTTATTAATCTTAATAAATATTTCCAAATAATTTGTAACGTTAAAAGATTGGTCAAATAAGAGATACAAATATTTCATAAATATCACAAATGGGTCAGTTGTAATATTTCTCTAAAAATCTTGAACGAAAAAACAAAATTTTCACTAAATTACTCAAATTAAGAAACAAATTTTTCACCAAATGACTCAAACTATGATATTTTGATTTTATTTTTTAAAAACCTATATAAGTTTGAATTTGAATTGGTTACTGGTGGAAACATCAGATTGCAACAATGTATTTTGGTATAAAGAATATAAAATTGAAACCATGGATTTCACTTATAAAATAGAAACAAGGGTATTGTTGGATTTCATACCTAAGATGAGGAAGCTTGGTGGAAGCCAAAAGAAGAAGAAAATAAGAAAACATGAGAATATGAAGCGCACCAAAATTTTATAAAAACATATCTTATTGCCCATAATAATTCCTCATCCAATTATGCCAAAATCAACTCACAGGATCTGCATTTATTTATATTTTTTTCAGGAAGAAATTCCCAGACTGCTTTGAGCAGAAGAATATCAAAGTGTATTTTCTACTATTGGGAAGTGGTTGGTTTGATAGGAAAGAAAAAAAAGAGAAAATAACAGCATAGAGCAAAGGGGGAGGAGGGTGTGGACTATTTGTAATAGAAGCAGAAATTTAAAATGAAACATGTCCCCATGTACATCTCTCAAAGTGACATGAAGGATTATGCATAAATAAGGAACAATACAAATTAAATAGAGTAGGAACAACATACAAGAAACTAACCCAATGTTGTTTACTGTGGTGTCGCCTCCTTACTTTTCCCTCTACTAGAAGTATTAAACCTCCTACTGCCAGCTTCTATGGAGGGGGTTTATATCATTTGAACATGGACATGGAAGAGGGCAGGGAGTACAACGGGAAAAGCTAGACAATGCTTGTAATTTATTATTGTGAAAACTGCCTCATGCCTTGAATACTGGTAGACAACATTTGAATGGGCGAGGAATGAACATTGAGAATTGGATGTTGTTGGGGAGATCGCTCCAAAACCCTACTTGGAATGAACCTGAGACAATCTACCTTCCCCTCCTCCACTTCACCAATTCGAAATGGAATGGGAACTATCTGCACTTCACAAAGTGAATTGCTACTAGTATTCAATGCTATAGGGATCGAGTTTCGGGGGGAGGTGAGGATGGTGGAGGACGGGAGGGGAGGAGTGGCAGAGGAAAAAAGGGGAGGAGGGTGGCATAGCATTAGTGGGGCCCTAAAAAATGGGGAGAGATGAAATTTCCGAAAATTAGTGTCGTGTCGGAAAGGGGCAGACCAAAGGTGTCAAATCACCTCCGGTTTTTCCCACAAGTAATGTGTTTCCAACAAAATAATTACATAGAAGCTTCTTATTTCACAAGAAGAGTGTGTGACCAATAATTAACTCTAAATAAATAGTACACACATCTACTCTGTGAATCGCTTAACGATACAAATTCACATATAAAGTGTGACGAAGAGAACCATGCACACATAATTATGTCATTTGACAACGTTACCAAAAATTCATGCGAAGAGAGAATTCAAAGAGTAAACTTCTTCACCAGTTTCTTTTTTCTAGTCTTGTGTAGTTTACACAAATTTCTACTTGATTCAATTACGGTGGAATTGTTTCAAAGAAAAATGAGGCATCGCAATGGATTATTGATAGTGAATTGGCAGTATTCAATCAAATGGATTATTAGTGATGAATTGGCCGTACTCACTCTTTTTGATGTAGCGAATTATTTTATGGCCCTGATATAATGGAAAGGTCCATACAACTAAATTCTCCTACCATTTGAGATTAACTATAAATAAAAGGTAAGAAAATTTCACTTCTACCATTCGAGATCGATTAGCATTTGAGTTTAGATTATTAAAAGAATAACTTTCACGACTTTTTTCTTTTTAAATTTAAATCTAAAAGTTGTTTATTAATGGTTCGGTCATTTATGGCTTCAATTTTTGAAATCCACCACAGAAAAATTGTGGGTTGCATACACTCACTCTTTCTGGTGAAGGACATATATCTACAACTACTATTTTTTTTTACAGGGGGACGGTGCTAGTAGCAAAGTTCTAATGCATTTGGAAGAGGAATTATCCAATCAAACTTAAATTCTTTGGATGGTTTTCTTACCATTTACATAACTGAAAAAAAAAAACGAGTAGAAGGACCAAGTATATGTGTTTTGTGCTGGAGGGGAACTGATGACATTAACCACATGTTTATAAACTGCACATATGCTAAAGCCATGTGGGAGGTTGGAATGGACTATTATAATATATCATATAAAGGCTCCTATTCTAATCTCACTTTATTGTTACATGCATGGGAAAGGGACAATAAATGCAAGGCTTTTTCACCTTTTATGGTATGGATAGTCTAGAGAAGACGCAACGCCATCATTATTGAAGAGAAGAAAATTGATGCACATATGGAAATCAATAAGATGATTTCCTATTTCAACGAATTCAGAGTTCATCAGATTGAAAAAGGATACAAAGTTCTTAGACCCAAGGGATACAAATTTTTAAGACCCAAGGAAATATGGAAAACGTTTCTTGTGGGATTCTTTGAGGGAGCTAGTGTGAAAAGGTCCTGTGGGTGTGGCACTATCATTTATTTGGAAGAGGAGGCTTGTTATCATTTCTCGTGGGAAGGGGGTAGATGAAAAAACAATAGAGAAAAAATGATCACCTTATGGGGGGTGTTGAGCATTATCGGATGCTTGGATGGTTGGGTATAGATTAGATAAAAATATTTGGGGATGCAAAAGGCATCATTGAATGGGTGAAGAGCTATATTGACTTCATTCCACCTATTCTAAGCAACTAGATGGCACACATCAAAGAATTGATTAAGACATCAAAAAATTTAAGCTTCTAGCATTTGCATAGGGAATAGAATGGAACAAGCGATGCACATCAAAGCATTGATTAAGACTTTCACAAATGTTATCTTCTAGAATTTGTATAGGGAACAAAATGGAAAAACATATATACTCTTAAAAAGAGGTATAGGTAAGGAAATTGGTAAGATCATTTTCAATGCACATGTTCATGGATTGGTGGTAAATGCAGCTACCTTCAGTTATTCTTGAACCAAAGTAGCATAATGAAGCATTCTAAGCATGAAGTTGAGTTTTAGATAGAGTTTTATTATATGATGTAAATTATGTTTCATAATAAGAAAAGCCACGTTTTGAACACAATCTGTATGATGTAATTCTTTGTAGCAAGTTTATAATGACAAGTAGTGAACTACTATGGGTTTTTTCCAAATAGTTAACAGAGGAAAGAGCTAAATGTATAAGGCTGATAAGTTTCAAGATTTTTGTACTGCATTTTATTTAACATACGTAATAGCATTTTTTAGACTGAATATATATATATATATATATATATAGATATAGATATATATATAATTCAAGGCATGGTTTTAAGCGTGGAATTAAGCATTAAGATTTTTTTGAGTAACTATTATTTATAATAAAGAAAATAAAAATTTACATATGGTTTATAATTTAAAATTATAAATTAAATTTTGTTATATTAATTTATTTTTTTAATTTTGAATAACTATTCTTTTATTATGTAATATCTAAATTACAGGAGTTACAAAAGCAGTTAGATTTTAAGATGGCTAATCCTTTTTAACAGTTAAATCTTTTCTTTCTCACTGAGCATGTAGTTGATTGTTTTGTGTGGATTGGACCATTTCTTTGAATGTTGATGTGGATTGGGACATTAATTTCAATGTTGGTTTGAATTCAAAGATATAAAAATTTCTAGTGAGTGAGACCCTGTTCCATGTTTCTCGGTAATTTTAATATTGAGCTTTGCGGCATCTCGTCGGCCTCCAACTTCAAGACGTAGGATCCAACTGCAAGGGAGATAATTCTAGATGATAATTATAGAAATTGGTAAGGATCCGACAGAAGAATGTGATGAAATTTTCTGAGTAATTCCAAACAACAACACAAAAAGAGATAAAAAACTAAAATTTAAATTCCAGTCACAGAGATGAAATATTAAACTCTATTTCATTAAAAAAACTGACTCTATTACAACATAGAATTCTTTAGAACAAGGTTCTGGATTCACAGCAGAAAATTTCTCTTGGTTGTTACACACATAGTGCTACAATATCTCTTTGCCTCTCTATCTTCAGCCTTCGGGCATAAAATCAATTACACAACACTATCTATAGTGGAATTCAACCTCTATATGTTCACTGACCAACTATAGGAATTTATTACAAACCTAATGCTATTAAATTCCACTAAATGGCACAACAACAAAAAACACCGCTTGAAGATCGCATTGATGTCGAAATGTTCGCTGGTAGCACCGGTTAGCAGGTGGCACAATTTCGGTGGTTCATTAGCAGGGACACCCCTTTGGTTGCTGCGGAGGTAACCCTCTGCGGGTTCAAGATGATTAGTCTATTCTACCGCAGTAAGCCACAGTCGTTGATCTCTAGTCAACGCGAGATGGGGCGATCAACTACGGAGGCACCGTGTCGACATAAACAATGAGCTTGTTTTTCTCCTGCAAACCATTGATCCCCTTTATGTATTTTTTGTCGGCTGTTTGGAGGAGCTTCCCATGGGTTTTCTTTACCTACCGGAACTACTTTTATTGAAGAGGTGGTGGGACCGGAGGTGAGTGATATCACCTCCTCCAGGGGGTTGTGTTCACCCTTCGCGGCTCACAATGGAAGACCCCTAGAACTTCTTCTCTTGTGCGTGCTTTGCTGCCTGCTTTCAGAACATCACCGACTCTGCGATGAATGTTGTTGGTGAAGCATCAATGTAGGTGATGAGTGCAAATAACAACGCACCACCTTTGTTGTCCCCGACCTTCAAACAATTTAATTCATACCTAAATCTGCTGTCTTTCTATCCCTTCAGGAATAACGTCATCATCCTACATTATTGTGCATATGGCAGTTGAAATTAATATTCCAACACTCCCCCTTCATTAGAAATGTTGGGTTTTTCTTGCATACCCAGGCATTTTCTAAAATAATTAAAACTTTTCTGCATTAATGACTTTGTTAAAATATCAACAAACTGTTCCTCTATTCTGCAGTGCTGCAAAACAACTTCACCATTATTAACCACTTCAAGTATAAAATGAAATTTAGCATCGATATGCTTTGTTCTCTTATGGAAGATAGAATTATTTGATAAAGCTATCACCAAGCTGTTATCATAGTAAATTGTTGTTCCTTTGTCCTGTTCATGAAATAAATCTTTGAGCATTCTTCTCATCCATACTGCTTGGCATGCTGCTACTATTGCTGCCACATATTCTGCCTCTATTGTTGACAAAAAAACTATTGGTTGCTTCCTGGAAGCCCATGAAACGTATCTCAATCCCAAATGAAACACATATCCAGATGTGCTCTTCCTATCATCTACACTTCCAGCCCAATCACTGTCAGTGTAACCTATCAATTGAAAATTTTCATATCAGGATTATAAAATACCATGCCCCTACGTTCCATTCGCATACCTTAGAATCCTCTTGGCTGCCTGCCAATGAGTTTCTTTTGGCCTTTCCATAAATCTGGAGATTAAGCTTACAACGTGCATAATGTCAGGGCTAGTTGTAGTCAAATACATGAGGCTGCCAACTATGCTCTTATACAACTTTGGATCAAAATCCTTGCTGTTGTCTTCTTTTCTCAATTTCAACCCTATGACAGTTGGAGTTACAGCTGCTTTGCTATTCTGCATGTTGAATATTTTCAACACTTCTTCAACATATTTTACTTAGGAAATGAAAATATCGTTTTCATTTTTCTCTACCTCTATTCCAAGAAAATATCTCAGAAAACCCAAATCATTCATTTCAAATTCACTCTTCATGACTGTTTTAAAATCAGCAATGAGAGAAACTTCATTTCCAGTAAAAATTAAATCATCTACAAATAAAACAACAATAAGAATCTTATCATCATTTTCTTTTATGTAGAGTCCGGGTTATCCATCACATTTCTTAAATCCATTTTCAATCAGGTAAGAATGTATCCTGTTGTACCATGCTCTTGGTGCTTGCTTCAGCCCATGAAGATCTTTCTTCAACTTGCATACTTTGTGCTCTTGGCCTTCAATCTTATAGCCAGGAGGTTCTTCAACATGTACTTCTTTAAACACTCCATTCAGGAATGCACATTTCACATCCATGTGGTAAACCTTCCATTTCTATTGTGCTAGTATGGACAACACTGTTCTCACTGTTTTGATCCTTGCAGCTGGTGCAAAGGTTTCTTCATAATCTCTTTCTTGTTGCTGCTTGTAGCCTTTGACAACAAGTCTTTCTTTGTGCCTTTCAATCTTTCCTTCAGCATTTCTTTTGGTCTTAGACCCATTTAACTCCAATGATTTCTTTACCTTTAGGGAGGTCCACTAAATCCCATATATTACTCTTTTCTATTGCACCAATCTCTTTGTTCGTTGCTTCAATCCATTTTTCTTCATTTACAACTTCTTCAAAAAGAATTGGGTCATCAACATGACAATATAAAGAAAAATAAAGAGTTTATACAAGAAATATCATTTACCTCTCCTTTTTCATAAATCTCACTCAGATTTCTAAATCTCGATCTTCTTGGTGTACTTGGAGTTCCACTTGAACTCGATGAAGTTTCGATTCCCTGTGGTGTGCTTGAAGAAGAAATTCCTTGATTTCTCAAGGCTATTCTATTTCCAGCTTGTGGTGTGGTTTGTTGTGCTTTTGGTGCTGGAGGAGGAGCCACCATCGAGAGATTATTTTCTGCTGTCCCTTCCTCTTCTTCTTCGTGAGCCACACATGTCTTCAAATTCACTGTTTTCTCTAAACTTCCATCCCAAGCTTCCTATTCTATAAACTGCACATCTCTACTTATTACTGCTCTCTTGGTAGATGGATTATAAAGCTTGTAGGCCTTGGACTCATCATTGTATCCAACAAAGATACATTTCTCCCCCTTACTGTCAAGTTTCTTTCTCAGCTGATCTGAGACATGTGCATATGCCACACAGCTGAATACTTTCATGTGGGTGAAGAAATGTTTTCTACTGTTCCATTCTTCTTTCAGAATTCTATTCATGATAGCTTCAATTGGGAATCTATTCAAGATATATGCTGCACAATTAACAGCTTCGGCCCAATATTCATTTGGAAACTGTTTTTTGTTCAACATACTTCTTACCATGTCTATAATGTTCCTGTTCTTCCTTTCTGCAACACCGTTTTGCTGAGGTGTGTATCTCATGGTAAATTTCTTATGTATGTCATTCTCTCTGGAAAAACGAAGAAAAATATTTGGAGATGTATTCTCCACCTCTGTCAGCTCTTAGCACTTTGATGTAGTGCCCATTCTGCTTCTCAACAAGAGTTTTGAAGTGGCGGAACTTCTCAAACACTTCACTCTTCCGATTCAAGAAATACACCCATGTCTTTCTGATGTAATCATCTATGAATGTAAAAACATATTTGTTGCCAGCTAAAGATGGCGTTTGCATTGGTCCACAAAAATCAGAGTTGAAAATATCTAAGGGTGATTTTTCCCTTATACTCTTCCCTGCTGGAAACCTTTCTCTGTGTTGTTTGCCTAAGATGCAACCTTCACAAAGGTTGTCTGGTTTCTCAATCAATAGTAATATTTTTACAATTCCCTTCCTATGCAACAAGTTCAGGCCTCCAAAATTGAGATGTCCAAATCTCAAGTGCCATAACTAGTTTTCACCTTTCACTTCCTTTTGAAAGACCTTTTGTGTTACAGCTACTACATTTCTTCCTTCTTTCAAGTCTCCTCTGATTTTGAGAGGAAAAATACTATTTCTTGTCATCTGCACGTTTGCAATGACTTTCTTTCTTGGAGGTATGTCCATGATTGTGCACACGTCATATTTGAAGAATACAATGTAGCCCTTGTCAATGAGTTTTCCAATGCTCAAAAGATTACATTTCAAGCCAGGTACATAATATACATCTGGCAGAAACTTATGTTCTCCATTTCTTACCAAGATACTTACTCTGTCTTTTCCCTTGAAAGAGATCTTACTATCAGTTCATGTTGTTACCTCAGATTTAACATCTTCATCAAGATCGGAAAACATTGCGATGTTTCCAGTCATGTGGTTACTACAACCTGAGTCTAAGAACCATACATCATCTTGTTTATCTTGTGCTATATTACACATTAACAACGCATTCTTTGGGTTCTTATCTTCTTTTACAAAATTATTATTCTGCCTATTATTCATGTCATTTTTCTTTTTTCTACATTCATTGGCATAGTGTCCATGTTTCTTGCAATAATGACATTGGACTTGGTATTTATCATACCTTTGTCCATGAGCTTGTTGTTGGCTTGAGCCTTCATTCTGGTTTTGATTGCTACTCCTTCCATTTGAACTTGCAGGGCTGTTTCTACCTCTGTTTTGGCTTCCGCCTCTTCCTTTGTTATTTGCTCTGCCTTGACCACTGCTTCGGCCAAAAGACATTTGAGTCTTGAAAACTTGTTCCAATAAAGAATCTGTTCCTCTGTTCAGTCTGTTTTCATGAGACATCATGGATGAACTAAGCTCATCCACTGTAAATTGTGAGAGATCCTTTGTCTCTTCTATTTCCACTACCATGGCATCAAATATTGAGGGTAAGCTTCTCAATATTTTCTCCACTATCCTTCTTCCTTCAATTGTTTCTCAATGAGATCTCATTTGGGTAACAAACCCAATAAAATGAGTGAAGAATGAGTCTATAGTGTCAGACTCTTTCATATAGAGAGTTTCAAAATCTCTCCTCAACATCTGCAACTTTGTTGTCTCTACCTACTCCATGCCTTGATAGGCAGTTTTGATAATATCCCATGCCTCTTTAGAATTTGTTACTACTGCAATCCATGTGAAAATACTCTCATGCACTAATTGAAAGAGATAAAAGAGGGCTTTGGAGTCCTTCTTCCTGTTATCTCTTAATAGGTCACTTTCTACTGCTGCCAAAGCAGCCAATGCTACTACATCTGTTGGTTCTGGGTAGCCATTCTCAATTAGCTCCCATATGTGCTATGAAACCAACAGGGCTCTCATGGTGATTTCCCAATAATCATGATTCTTCCCATTAAACTGTGGAAGTTGGGGATTCGTTAAACTGGTTCCTGCTGCAGCCATCGTGACTGTGCAAGAAAAACAAACAATAGCCTTCTCTGTTGGAGAAATCTGCTTCAACTAGCTTCTTATAGCTTCTGCAGTGAAGAGAAAAATCTGCTACGTTCACTGAGCCCCTAGACTAGCTCTGATACCATGATGAAATTTTCTGAGTAATTCCCAACAAAAACACAAAGAGATAAAAAAACTAAAATTTAAATTCCAGTCATAGAGATGAAATATGAAACTCTATTTCATTAAACAAACTGACTCTATTAAAACATAGAATTCTTCAGAACAAGGTTTTGGATTCACAGCAGAAAATTTCTCTTGGTTTTTACACACACAACACTACAATATCTCTCTGTCTCTCTGTCTTCAGCCTTCAGGCATAAAATCAATTACACAACACTCTATATAGTGCAATTCAACCTCTATATGTTCACTGAATGACTATAGGAATTTATTAAAAAACTAATGGTATTGAATGCCACTAAATGGCACAAAAACAAAAAACACCACTTGAAGATCACATTGATTTCGAACTATTCACTAGCAACACCGCTTGGTAGGTGGCACAACTTCGGTGGTTCATTGGCAGAAACACCCCTTTGGTGGCTACGGAGGCACCCCTCCACGGGTTTAAGACGATCGGCCTATGCTACCGCAGTAAGCCACAGTCATTGATCTCTGGTCAACATGAGATGGGGCAGTCAACTACGTAGGCACCCCCTCGACATAAACAACGAGCTTGTTGTGCTCCCGCAAACCATTGATCCCCTTTATGTATTTTTCGTCAGCTATTTGGAGGAGCTTCCCATGGGTTTTCTTTACCTACCGGAACTGCTTTGATTGAAGAGGTGGTGGGACCGGAGGTGAATGACATCAAATCCTCTAGGGGGTTGTGTTCACCCTTCGCAGCTCACAATGGAAGACCCCTGGAAACACTTCTCCTGTGCATGATTTGCTACTTCCTTTCATAACATCGCCGAATCTACGATGAATGCAGTTGGTGAAGCATCAATGCAGGTGATGAGTGTGGATAACAACATGCCTCTTTTATTGTCGCCGACCTTCAAACAATTTAATTCAGACTTAACTTTGTCATCTTTCTATCCCTTCAGGAATAACTTCGCGGTCTTGCATTACTATGCGTACAGTAATTGGAATTAATATTCCAACAGAATGCCCGAAATTTCTTTAAGAAGCTTGAATCTGATCCATTGTCTAAACTGTAATTGGCACCTTTAGACATTCCTTAGTGAAATTAAAGTGGAAAAATGTTTTTTTTTTTTTTCCTAGGAAAAATCATAATTTTGTTAATGAAAACAAAATTACATGTTGCATTTGCTGGTAATTGTCAATCAAGATAGACTATGAAGTTGCAAATAAACCTATAGTACATGGGGAGAAAAATCTAGTTTTTCTACCTTTTTTCTTTTTGACCCTCTGCCAAGCACCTTGTGTTGGCGTGGCCGAGATAAGGGCGAGCTGAGTATCATCAATGATTGCTCCATTTTCATTATCTGAATCTAAGGTTTCTAAGTTGTGTTTTCCTTTATTCCCTCTCGTGTCTCGTGCCCCAAGGTCCAATGTTGGATGATCCGTGGAAGTTATGTCAAAAGGGTCTTGCATCTCTTGTTCTTTTGTCTCTGGTTTGGTGGTTGTCTGATCGTTATCATTTGCTTTGAGGACGTCCTCTTCATCATTTTTCTGCTGATCTGGTTCATTTGAGGGAAATTTCCATCCTTTTGGAGTTTTCCCTATCTTCTTCTTTTTTCTATTATCTCTTTTTGCTTCTGAACATATATTTTGCAGATGACCGGTATTCTTGAAAATACGACATTTGAATGTACTATTTTTGAAGTCAAGATGTTGTGTCCTTTTTTGTTGTTTGTGTATCAGTTGTATGATTTCTCGAAGCCCTTTACTGACGTCCACCTCCACACATATTCATGCAAAAGTGAATACTTTCTCCTCCAAGCATTGTGTGTTGGTTTTGATATATCTCTCAAGGATGTTTCCAATACTTGTTCCAAAAGTGAAGAGGAAGGTTGTAAATCCAAACCTAGACCGACATTCTGATTACTTCCATGGTGTTTGTGTCGAAGTCTGGGAACCAAGGGGTCATGAAGAGCCTAGTGGATCCCCAAAGCCATGGTCCTTTCGTAAGGATGATGTCTCTGGCTTCCAAGGTTGGGAACTTGACGACGAAAAAATCCTTAGAACAGAGGTGGATTTCATAGTCCATAGTCCATTTGGTGAATATCCAATGGAAGAGCTCCATTGGCTTGGCCTAGGAACTGTTAAATTTGTAGATTATCGCTTGTGATTCAAACGAAGTTTGGAGTTCGTCTATCTCTAGAAGTTCTATTTTTAGTTGTGGAAGGAAATTTGGTTTCTCCACAATATATGGTTTGGGTGCATTGTCAGTTGGTTTAGTTGGAGTAGCCACTTTTCTTTTCCCCTGTAAAATGTTCTTGTATGAGGGACATTTTGGGATGTCTAGTTTTAGAGTGTTGGTGCCCCTTCCTGATCCTTGTGTTCTGTGACTTTCGGTAGTTCGACTCCTCAGTCTAAGATTGTGAATGATGGTGGACCCAAAATAGATGAGTAGTCTCTTAATGAACCAGAGTCTTAGCAGGATCTTCCACAGTGTATCAAATATTGCATATGGCTAGGGTAGCTAGATACATGACTGATAATTTGTTTTGGATCATCCACCCCATCATTTTCCTAAGCCCATAATAAAATATTGTTCTCGGCAGGGGGTTTAATAAAAATTTGGCAGTAAACAAAGCATGCCTTATTATCGATGATGGTTGGGTTTTCCATGGTGGACGACACTGGATGTTGAGGCGAGGTCAACAGAGAAGTAGATTTCATGGCGCCACCAAATGAAAATGTGGGAGGCAGTGCAGAGTCATCGGTAGGTAAGCTCTATATAATGCAGTTGCCCTACAAATATCGATCACTGAATGTCCCCAGGGGGAGGTAGTGTGTCCAATCTAGACACAAGGTCACCGGCTTTAGGAGAAGCTACAAGAAGTTGATGGAGAATAGTAACAATCCCCAACTCACAGAAAGAGGAGCACCTCTGTAGGATTCCAACCAGTAAATAAAAACGTCTTTGGGGTGTTTAGTCGAAACTGGCGATGGAGTGAGGCCGAATAAGGTGCAGAGGGAGGCCGCAGATCCAGTCCCATAGGACTGGACAATATGGCATCATGGGGTATTCCCAGAACCACACTCTATCTTAGGTGCAAACCCTGGAGGCTGCCGACAAGCGTCCCTGGAAGCAGTGCAGGAAACCCTAAACATCTAGGAAATCACCGCAGAGCCCATTTTCTTTTCCAAATAAAAATTCTCAAATCACGGAAAAAGATTTCAATTACTATAATTTCTAATTTATCTCTGCGCAAGCTTGTATGATTGATAGCAAACTAAATGCAATCTTCTTTTATTTTATTCTAGGTTAGTGTGAAATAGTTTTATTATCATATTTTTTCTTTTCTTATCCATTTAAATTTATGTGCACATGGTAAAGGAAAACCAATTTACTTGTCCTGTGAAAGTGTGTTTACATTGTAAAGGAAAAATAATTTAGTTGTTGTGTGAGAGAAAG
The DNA here is from genome assembly GCA_034641835.2 of Pinus albicaulis. Classification (NCBI taxonomy): domain Eukaryota; kingdom Viridiplantae; phylum Streptophyta; class Pinopsida; order Pinales; family Pinaceae; genus Pinus; species Pinus albicaulis. The sequence continues at coordinate 244,203 of JAXQQM020065060.1, forward strand.
GTTAATTTAATTAATTATTTTTAACTTATTTAAATATTATAATTATGAATAATTTGATGCAATTTAATTTAATAAATTGAAAAAGCTACTCAATATAAATTTTTTTATAAAATTTCAGCTTCTAAATTTAATTGAAATTTGAATATATTTATATCTTATTATTTCAATTGATAATTTGATTTCACGTAAATGTCATCAACACAATTAAATCTCAGTCAAAAATCTATAACAAATTGTCATTTAATAAAATGTGAGCATCATTATTTTGATTTAAATTAACTATCACCAAGGGCTTGGTGGTTGAGTGCAGAAGTTGAACAACGGAAATCCTAGATCTTGCCAGCTTGTTGGCAAGATTCACGCTGTGGCAGTTGAGAAACATGGCAGTTGAGAAACGACCTTCTTCGTGTTCTTAAGGTCCATATTATCAGTTAGATTTTGCAATTACGACCTTCTTTTTGAATCTGGATTTGTATTTTATTATTTTTAATTAATTATATTTTATTAATTCCTCACTAAAATTATATAAATACATGAAATTTATATTATATACTTTTAAAAAATTAATATTAATAAAAATAATAAGAATATTTATAATTAATAGTGTGATTATGATTTTTTTTTTGTAGAAGAATGTTATACGCTATAGAAAATTGTGACACCTAGCTTAAGTGTAAACTATTTGTTTAGTTGTTTATTTTAAAAAGACTAAACATTAATTTTTTTTAGAAAATGATTATGAATGATGAACATAAATTAAATTATGTTTTTTGAAATAAGATTTAATTATGGAATTGTGTTCCATAAAATTAAAAAAAGACTGATGATGAAAAGCATTCCAAGAACTGAGAGTGTTTGAACAGAAAACAGTTAGAAACAATTACTTTTCTTCTGGAGATAGAAAATACATCCCAATGAGGAAAATAGGTTTTGTGACCGAGGAGAAAAAGGATGAGATTGATGTTTCCTGAGCTTGTGGTGACCAGTGGAAACACTCACCGTTCCTAAATCCTAGAAAAGACGACTACTAGACTTGGGGTCGCGAGGTCTCTTCTGGGATTTCTGTCAACCTGCACATCTCAGGTGTGAAGCACGGGGGAATAAGAGGACGTAATAAACTCTCGCATGGTAGGGAGAACATCATTAGTAGATTTTTAAACCAGATAACTATACAGATTGCTGAGGTAGTCAAAACTAGATATGTTGTTTTGGACATAATTATTTTTAAATGGGAAATGTTTTTCAATTACAAAGTGAAAATTTTTACACAGAGAAGTATTGTAATTACAAATTATAATTTTTTTTCTTTACATAGAGAAGTATTTTAATTACAAATTATTATGATTTTTATGAAGAAGAGAGAAAGTTACAGTAGAAATGTTATTATTTGTTGACTGTGTGAAAAATGCATTTCTTGAAGTTCTTGACTGTTTAAGGAAGGGAATATTCATAACATTAGACACAGTAAAATGAAAACAACTTCTACTGGAAAAAAAATGCCAGATAAACTGTTAGTTTAGATCCATTGTAGAGAATCTAGACCTAAATTGGTCGTCAATCTCTTATTTCTATGATACACACGGACAGGATGAGTGTTTAGAAAACAATTCAATAAACGGATGGTCCAGAAACCCTTGAGAAAACAGATAAAATTACCAAAGAAACAAGAGGGTTGAAACAGCAACCTTGCCCAAAATGTTCCATGTGAAATATCAAAGAAAACTCATACTGTAGAAAGCATAGGAAAAATGTCTAACGATGTAAATGTCTACACAGGAAAACACTATATTTATATATTTCCACTGATAGTATTGCATAAATACCCTTTTACGGGTAAGAAAAACAAATGAGTTTATGATTTAATAGAATATACTAAAGAAAATGCTCAGAAAAAGGAAAATTCATTTTAATGCTAAGGCGTAGCATTAGAAAACATTGAACAATAATTTCTAAGAAGAAGTAAATTGTCTTCAAGAAGAGATTGAAACGTATCATTACACAAAATTCGAGAAGTATATTAACCAAACATCACAATATTGTATACAGAATTTAAACTCTATTTCATTGAGGGATTTTTACTCTTAACTGGGTTGAGGGTTTGACGGTAAGTAGAGAAAACTAGCCATAAATAGCAAAGACCATTGCATGTCTAAATAGTCAACAAGGCTAGGCCTTAAACAATAAATCATATACAACAAAAATTCTACTTTCATGATAAAATTTCCTCTGGGGAAAAACCCATAACAAAATAAAAGACTAGTGATGTAGACGACATTGGAGCCTTAAAATCCTATTACAGGAAAACCCAAATTCGCAAGGTTCGAGAAGCTAAAAGAGCACGAAATCTGTTCTCAAAAGTTAAAATCCCTTTCGATAAACATTCATGTACCTGTGAATATAGCTCTAAGGTCATCGTAGTCCGAGAAGTCCACAAAGAAAACAAAAACAAAAAAAGTAGTACTAGAATCATGACAGGAGAGTAGAGTAACAAATACATGTTTCACAAGGGAAACAAAATGAGCAAGGTTAGAAAATATACAGTCTAGAATGGAAACGAATTATAAAACTTATGTGGAAGCCTGTGTGTATTGAACCTACAATAATTGGCTAAAACTCCCCATACCAATAGAAATCTTGCACCAAGATATTCATTTGAGACATTAATAAAACGAGTTAACTAATTGGTGACAAAATCAAGAATAAATAAGACAGAAAACGATGCCTTTTGGAGAAAGTTATGACGCAACAAAACTGAAAGTCAGCCCCAATGGAGAGATGGTCAACTATAGCGTGGCTCTGTCATCTTTTCACCCTCTGTATGCCTCGTTCTTTTACTCCACGTGGTCTTAATTGACTTCTTTGATTTATTTATCAAATTCGAGGAATTTGATAAATAACATAAACAACGACCTCTTTATTATATATTTTTCGGCTCTATATTATACCACCCAACCTTACACAATCACACTCCAGACTTATGTTAGTTATCTGCCAATCGTTTAATTAAAAAACTTCATTATACTCCGGCCCCACCTATATATATATATATATATATATATATAACCAATCAAATGCATGTATCGTACCTGGCTATCCTCCGCGCACCTTTATATAATGACCACTGTCCAATGACCCCTTCCCAGATCAACGACTCTCGTCAATATCGCTCGGCTTCTAATGATGGAATTTAATGCGCGATGGCGTGTTTTGACAGCAGTTTTCCACGGGTCTGCCCTGCCAGGCGTTGACTCCTCTATGGAATCACTCCTCGACCGGAAAATACCACTTATATACCAAAAGCGGTGTGATATGGGCAATCTGCCTTTGTAATTCCACCGTGGGTTTTGTATAGTGACTAACCAAGGTTCATTCGGGGTTGCGTGCTCCTTCGTCTACCTTAACTCAGGTTTGCTACTCAAGTTGTAAATTCTAATTAGCAATGAAGAAACCTAATTTCTTTATTAGGCGGGATTTCTATTAAAGAGAGTTCAACGACCAGGGTTTACGCAGACTTCTTCTGTAAGTGGGGATTTATTCGACAGAGCCTGTTTGAACAACTTTGAGGGAATCAATTGACAAGGAAATGTGAAATCTACACGACTATTCAACCCAGTAATTATATATGCACATAATTTAATCGTTTCGCAATTAAACAATCTCTTCACAGATAGAGGTTCGAGTCAATCCAATGGAAAATTGGCTTTGAAATAATTTAACTGGAAACAATTGTAACACACAGAGTTTATTGTAGAAATCTCTCCTCCTCTTCCTCTCTCTCTATACATCCGAGGCATTACATTTATATACATCAACATATGACTCTTCGGTTCCTCTGTGAGGACCATTCTAGAAATCAAAGGTTGAATTTCAATAATTCAACTAACTGAAATGTGACAGATGGATCGAACTGAACTATTCGACTTCTACAACCTCCAACTAATCTAAATGGTACAGTCAGCTGAGTTATTGACACCTAGATGTTACAATTCAATAATTTTGAACCCTCCTAGCCACAACATGTGGGCAAAACCTCCTACATTGCTGGCTAGTGTCTAATGCCCCTGCATCAGACTCCCGAGGGAAATTTTCTTCATGGGCTCATGTCCATGAGCTCTTCCACTGATCTGCCTGTCTTCTACAACATTCCTTCAGTCATCCAAGTGGCACCTTCCTCTGGTTTATCCTTCCATTTTATCAAGTATTGAAAGTAATCTTGTCCTCTGGTCCTTCTGAATACTCTTTTGTCCAATATCTTCTCTGGTTGCAATGGTTGTGCTGGAGGTAGCTACTCCTTCCACTAAATTTGTTCCTTGTCTGCTACTCTTTCTTCTGCACCATCATATTCATACTTGTAAAAATCTACAACATTAAAAATAGGAGATATTCCAGCATCAGGAGGTAATTCAATCTCATAATCATTTGCAGAAAACTTTCTAAGTATCTTGCATGGCCAAATCTTTTTGAACTTCAATTTTTTATACTTGTTATTTGGGAATCTCTCCTTTCTCAGATGTGCCAAAACCAGATCTCCTACTTCAAAATGAACTTCTTTTCTGCTCAACTCTGATTTGCTCTTGTATTTGATGCTTCTGCCTTGTAGTTGTTGTTTCACTTGTTCATGTATGACCTAGATCTCTGAAGCAAATTCCTCACCATCTGCACTCCTTAGCTCTGCTCTTCCCAGATTTCTTAACTCTGATATTCCTCTGGGGTGCATTCCATAAACAATATGGAATGGAATCTGCCCTGTGCTCCTGTTTGGTGAGTCATTATATGCATACTCTGCCTGGGGAAAAATATGATCCCACTGCTTCGAATGCTCTCCTGCAAGACTTCTCAATAAATTTCCAAACTCCTATTCACTACCTCAGTTTTCCCATCAGTCTGAGGATGATAAGCTGAGTTTAAACTCAGTTTGGTACCAAGTTTCTTCCACAATGTCCTCCAAAAGTGACCCACAAATCTGGTGTCTCTGTCTGAAACAATACTCTTGGGCAACCCATGCAATCTAATAGCTTCTTTTAAAAACAAGTTAGCAACATGGGTGTCATCACTAGTTTTATAGCATGGAATAAAATGTGCCATTTTGGAGAATCTGTCCACTACAACAAAGACTGCATCATTCCCTCTCTGAGTCTTGGGCAATCCCAGAACAAAATCCATACTCACCATGTACCAAGGCCTGTCTGGAATAGGCAAGGGAGTGTACAATCCTGCATTCTGGCTCCTTCCTTTAGCATACTAACAGATTTTGCAATTCTTCACAAACTTGTCCTCTTTTGCTCTCATCTTGGGCCAGCAATAGAAGTGACTCAGCTGTTCATAAGTCTTATTAGTACCAAAATGTCCAGCAAGTCCACCACTATGCTTCTCTTTGATCAAATTTTCTCTCATGGAACATTTTGGTACACACAGTTGGCTTCTTCTGAATAGTAAGTCCTCCTGCAAGAAATAATCCAGCCACTCGCTTCTATCTATTAAAACATGGTTACTACATGCCTCAAATGCTTCCTTAAAATCTGGATCTGTTTTATATAATTCTTTGAGAAAATCAAATCCTACAACTTCAAAATTAGTTTCTTGAACAAGCATGTGCCTCCTACTCAAAGCATCAGCTACTTTATTTTCTTGACCACTTATATGTTTCAAAACAAAATTAAAACCTTGGAGATACTCAACCCATTTAGCATGCTTATGTTTCAACTTGGGTTGTTGTACAATATACTGCAAAGCACGATTGTCAGAATATAATACAAATTCCCTGGACATCAAGTAATCTCTCCACTTCTTCAGTGCCTGAACAATTGCATAGAATTCCTTCTCCAAAGAGGAATAATTTCTTCTAGTGTCATTCAAATTTTCACTGAAATATGCCACAGGCATATCATCCTGACTCAACACAGCTCCAATGGCCTCCCCACTGGCATCACATTTTACTTGAAATGGTTTTGTAAAATCAGGCAGAATCAAAACAGGCTTCTCCGTTATCTTTTGCTTCAAAAAGTTGAAGTTTATTTCTGCTTCAGCAATCCACTTAAATGGTTGTTTACTCTTCTTTATTTTCTCAATTATGGGTGCATTGATCTTACTGAAGTTTCTTATAAACTTTCTGTAAAAACTAGCAAGTCCATGGAAACTTCTTACCTCAAAAACATTCCTGGGTGAAGGCCACTCCATAATTGCCTTAACCTTTTCTGGGTTCATCTTCAATCCTTCTGCAGAAACAACAAACCCCAAATACACCAACTCTTCCTTCATGAATGAGCATTTCTTCAAATTTATCAGCAATTTCTCTTGGTGCAGCTTCTTCAAGACATGATTAAGATGCCTTAAATGTTCTTCTTTAGTTATGCTGAAAACTAATATATCATCCAGATACACTATCACAAATTTACCAATGAATTTTTTCAATACTTCATTCATAAGTCTCATAAAAGTGCTAGGTGCATTTGACAACCCAAAAGGCATTACCATCCATTCATATAGTCCTTCATTTTTTTTAAAGGCAGTTTTCCACTCATCACCCTCTCTTATTCTAATCTGATAGTATCCACTCTTCGAATCTATCTTTGAGAAATATTTAGCACCACTCAAACAATCCATTAAATCCTCAATTTTGGGCAAAGGGAATCTATACCTTATTTTGATCTTATTGATTGCTCTGGAATCAGTACACATCCTCCAGCCTCCATCTTTCTTTGGGCTCAATACTGCTGGTCGTGCACATGTACTTAAACTTTCTCTGACCAAGCCCTTGTCCACCAATTCCTGTACTTGTCTCCTGATTTCCTCATTTTCCTTGGGAGTCATTCTGTAGGCTGCCTTATTTGGCAGATTCAAACCAGGGATAAAATCTATCTGATGGCTGATCTTTCTCACAGGTGGCAGCTCATCAGGTAAATCATCGACAACAATGTCACAGTAATTGTCTAACATATCTTGGATCTCTACTGGTAAATCAGAAATCTTTGTAGAAGTAAGAACTACTTTAGGTTTGCAAACTAAAGCAAAACTTACCTCTTCTTCTTCTATCTGATACAGATATTCCTTCCCACTCAGAAACAAGGTCTTTGGATCAATCACTCTGCTGGATGGCTCTCCTTCATCCATGGGTATCAATGTATGATGTACCCCATCTTTGAAGAACTTGTAAGTGTTCTTCTTGGCATCATGCACTGCTGCTCTGTCAAACTGCCAAGGTCTACCCAGCAGTATATGACACACATCCATGGGCATTACATCACATAGGACCTTATCTTCGTATTTGCCCATTTGCAGCTCTATCTCACATTGCTCTTTTACAACCAGCTGGTGCCCTTTATGTAGCCAGGACACCCTATAGGGAGTTGGATGCTCCCTTGTCTTCAACTTCGGCTTCTCTATTACCTCAGTGGAAACCAGATTGTCTCTGCTGCCATTATCAATCACTAGATGGCAGCATTTCCCTTGGACTTTGCATATGCTCCTAAACAAATTCTTCCTTTGTGCAGGCTCAGTGACCTCTTTGGCTTGCTTCAATGGGACCTTATTTACCACCAAGGATTCTCCCCTCTCTGGAAGAATTTATTCTTCAATCTTTGCTTCTTCTCCAGTCTGGGCAACAACAACATTTCTTGGACCAGCACCCACATTCTCTGGACACTGAGAGTGCTTATGTCCCACTTGCTGACATCTATAGCACCTCAACTCTCTACCTCTGCCTCCTCTTCCTTTCCCTCTGTAACAACCCCTTCTGCCCCTTGCATCATCCTCTGCAGATGCATTCTGAGGTGAGCTACTATTAGCTCCATCCCTGGGTGTAGTAGGCTTTCCTCTACCACCCTGACTTTTCTTCGTACAGAAAGTACCTCTCTTCTTGGCAGACTGTTTCCTCAGGAGTTTCTCCTATGCTTTCAGGGCCATTTGGTAGGCCTCTTCCACTATCTTAGGAGACAGGAGACCAATCTCATATTTGATCTCCAGCTTGAGACCATTCACATACCTAGCAATCTTCTTTGGTGTGTCTTGGAATTTCCGAGCCCTTATGCTCACTCTGTAGAATTCCTCTGTGTATTCTTTTACTGTCAGCAACCTCTGTCTCAGGTTCTGCATTTTCCTATACAATTTCAGCTGGTAATCACTAGGCAAGAATTTACCTTTTAATTTAGCCATCATTCTGGTCTAGCTTTTGATAGGTTGCTTGCCAACTCTCCTCCTTTCTTCCTGCACTCCATCCCACCAAAGTGCAGCATGTCCCTTCAGCTTTGTCACTGAAAACTTGACTCTTTTATCTTCACTTATTTCTTCATAATCGAAGCACTTGTTCAACTCATTAATCCAGTCTACTAATTCTTCTGGATTCAGTCCCCCTGCGTAACTCGAAACTTCAATTCTGGGCTTAACTGCAGACCCCAGAACAGTTCTAAGGAGCCTCAAGTCAGGAGGAATTTCAACATTTTCTTCTGCTTCTTCTATCTCAGGTTCATTGATATCTTTCGGATCTCTGGGTTGTCTTCGCTCCATGGCATCCATTCTGGCTTCGACCCTCTACAACATCCCCAAAACCTCAGTGTGGGCAATAGGTCTTCTTCTGTTAGCACCTCTACCAACTCGGATTTCCATGTCAGCTCTTCTGCAAAAACAACCTTAAAAAATGGCTTCGATACCACAAATGACACAAAAAAACTGAAAGTCAGTCCCAATGGAGAGATGCTCAACTATAACGTGGCTCTGTTAGCTTTTCGCCCTCTGTATACCTCGTTCTTTTACTCCATGTGGTCTTAATTGACTTCTTTGATTTATTTATCAAATTTGAGGAATTTGATAAATAATATAAACAACGACCTTTTTATTATATATTTTTCGGCTATATATTATACCACCCAACCTTACACAATCATGCTCCAGACATATGTTAGTTATCTGCCAATCGTTTAATTAAACAACTTCATTATATTGCGGCCCCACCTATATATATATATATATATATAATGAATCAAATGCACGTATCATACCTGGCTATCCTCCGATGACCCCTTCCCAGATCAACGACTCTCGTCAATATTTCTCGGCTTCTAACGCTGGACTTTAACACATGATGGTGCGCTTTGACAGCGGTTTTCCGTGCGTCTGCCCTACCACGCGTCGACTCCTCTATGGAATCTCTCCTCAATCGGGAAATACTGCTTATACACCAAAAGCGGTGTGATATGGGAAATTCACCTTTGTAATTCCACTGTGGGTTTTGTACAGTGACTAACCAAGGTTCATTCGGGGTTGCGCACTCCTTCGTCTGCCTTAACTCAGGTTTTCTACGCGTGTTGGAAATTCTAATTAACAATGAACAAACGTAATTTCTTTATTAGGCGGGATTTCTATTAAACAGAGTTCAACGACCAGGGTTTACGCAAACTTCTTCTGTAAGTTGGGATTTATTCGACAGAGCCTATTCCAACAACTTTGAGGGAATCCATTGACATGGAAATGAAGAATCTACATGATAGTTCAACCCAGTAATTATATTTGCACATAATTCAATCGTTTCGCAATTAAACAATCTCTTCACAGATAGAGGTTCAAGTCAATCCAATTGCAAATGGGCTTTGAAATCATTTAACTAGAAACAATTGTAACACACAGAGTTTATTGCAGAAATCTCTCCTCCTCTTCCTCTCTCTCTATACATCCGAGGGATTACATTTATATACATCAACATATGACTCTTCGGTTCCTCTGTGAGGACCGTTCTAGAAATCGAAGGTCGAATTACAATAATTCAACTAACTGAAATGTGACAGATGGATCGAACTGAACTATTCGACTTCTACAACCTCCAACTAATATAAATGGTATAGTCAGCTAAGGTATTGACACCTAACTATTACAATTCAATAATTTTAAACCCTCCTAGCCACAACATGTGGGAAAAACCTCCTACATTGTTGGCTAGTGTCTAATGCCCCTACATCAAGCTACCTACCATGGAAGGGAGGAGAGACTAGAGAACTGGAGAATGCGTTGTTGGGAAGAGAGCTCCTAGGACCTAGAAAAATCATTACGTAAATCCACTGAGCTTTTCATATTGCTTGCATGCAAGGTAAGTGGTTTATCTCCACTGCCATCCCCCTGCAAAGAAACTACAATGAGAAAAATTAATAATATACCAATGGATAATACTGTCGCAAAAATGGAAAGACTCTAATCTATTCGAGCAAAAAAGGTTACCTATCACATAAGGCACCATGGCAGGCAACACAGGAGTTGGAAGAGCGGTGGAGGGTTTGGAAAAGAAAGACACAATGGAGTTGTAGAGGGCAGTGCCGGTAGAGCACAAAAGAAAAATAAGAAATCAGTGAGGGTTTCTGCTATGGTCAATACCCTAAACAGGTTTCGTAGAAGGCTCCACCATAGATCCCTAAATACTTAGATCTGTCATTGTAAGGATGGGAAAGTGTCATATGAGCAGTACAACTCATGGTGGTACAACAGTGAAACCCATTAATTAACCCTTAACCATCATCGTAATGCAATCAAAAGTGAAAGAAAAATAAATTATAAAGGTTAAGAGATATGTTGTTTTCGATCTGTCCTTTGATACATTAATCATAGGAGGTATGAGTTCGGATAACAATAAGTATTTACTAGCAGAATCATAAATATATAGTACTGTGAAGTGACTAATGCACAAGTGTTGAACCATTGACACACATCCGACAGGAAAAACCATGTGGACCTCCACGATATTATTAATAGTTATAATTAAAACCCAAATGATATAGTACATACATATATTCATTTCCAAGTTCATAACATTTACATAGAAATAATGGTTAATAATTGTAAAGGTAAAAAAAAATATTTTACTGTTATGTATGTTACAAGTGGTATCAGAGCAGTGTTCATATGTTTGGATCCAATGGGTCACCTAACATGATAAATTATTGTGTGTATATGGTGCACAGAGAAAATGAAATAACATAGCAAAAGGAAAAATGAGGACGGGATCGACACAACAAATGCCCCAGAATCCAAGGCAACCTACACCCCGATCACATACGAGAATGTGGATTCAGCTAAGTGTATATTAACACCAGCAAAACAGTAGACTGTTGGAAGAATAGTAGCACTAAACCAGTATACTGCTAATCATTGTGCAGAAGTTACAGGAAGAAATGGTCCAGGTTAGGAGTGACACTGAGTGCTTGATGCAAGAGCAGGAAATGATACTGAAAAGCCTTTCTGATAAACAGAATCAAGGAGTGATACAACCCAGTCCGAATAGAGATACACAAGAAGATAAAGAATGACAAGCTAAGGAACAAACCAAAAAATAAAGTAACATGAGGCTCGGTCTGGTAATGTGTTAGAACAACAAGAAATAAAGAAACAAAAGGTGGAGTTATAAGGTGAGTTCGAAAACATTAAACCACCTACGTTTGATGGAGAAGCGGAGGATGTGGAAAAATATTGGTTGATTATTATGAAAAAATACTTTCAATATTATGAGTACAATATCAATCTAAAAGCCATGTTGGCCATCTATCAGTTGAGAGAAAAGGCCACCCTGTGGTGGGAGGAAGTCAAGAATGTCCGCAGCATTGAAGATCGGGACATGACATGGGATGCATTTCAACAATAATTTAAGGAAAAATATCTAAAATAACATTTCTATGACGAAAATTCCAAAGAATTCCATGATTTGAGGTTGGGTCAAATGATGATGGATGAATACATAACCAAGTTCACTTCCTTATTAAGATACATTCCTTATTTAAGGGATGAAAAGGCTAACGTTCAGTGGTTCTTAAGTCATTTTCTAACCCAAATGAAATAATGAATGGAGTTCTTGAATCCAAGGACCATGGATGAAGCAATTCAAAATGCAAAAATGTGTTACCAGTAGTCCAAGGAAAAAGGAGAAATAGGAAAAAATTGGCAGCTAAGAAAAGTGTAGAAAAGCAACTGAAATTTCAAAAATTACAGGACCAATAACTTTAAGAATTCTGCAAGGAATTCAGTGAGAAAAAAATTTAGAAGAAACCATCAAAGAACCTGGTGTCCTACGGAAGAAAAGCCTTCAGAGGCTTCCTTTGAAGCCAAAACTTGGAACGAACCAGAAACTGCCTCTACAATGTTGGGGGTGTGGTGTGGCTTACTACTATAAGAATTGCCCATAGCGGGGAAGAAATGATACAATAGCCAATCTACAAGAATCCTCTATAGTGGGTGATGTATCCTGGAACATACAGAGAATCGGTGCAGTTTTGGAGGATCGGCAGGCGGATTATCGACCAATGATGATAGAACTTGAAGGTAAGTTAATTTCACAACCTGTTTCTATTTTGGTTGACCCAGATGCCAGTTTAAGTTATGTAAACCCTATAATTGTAGAAATATATAAATTACAAAGTCAGAAATTCAAAAACCCTTCGCTGGTATAGCTAGCCATTGGAGAAAAAAGAAACTTTTATGCCAAGATTCCAACTGTACACTAGAAATTGGAAACCAATAGTTAAAAGTGGATCTGAATGTACTACCTTTGGGATCCTATGATGTATTACTAGGCATGGATTGGTTAGAGAGACACTGGACACTGGTATATTATAAAGAGAAGATTATATACTACAGAATGCAAGATGGAACTCATCAAGAGATACAAGGAATCAAGAACCCTTACAGCTGCGTCCCATCGCAACTTCTCAAATGAGTAAGTGTATTAGAAATGGATGTCATATTTACACAATTTAGGTGGGTTTTGCTAATTCTATGGAAAATACCCCTATGCTAGAAAGCATACCAGTAGTAGAAGATTTCATGGATGTGTTTCCAAAATATGTACCAGATTTACCTCCAAGAAGGGGCATGGATTTCACTCTTGAGTTGATGCCAAGAGCATCAACAATTTCAATGCCCCCATATCGAATGCGTGTATCGAAGCTAACTGAATTGAAAATTAAACTGCAATATTTGTTATAAAAAGGGTACATTCAACTGAGAGTGTCCCCTTGGGGAGCACCGATGTTATCCCTAAAGAAAAATGATGGAACCATGTGAATGTGGATGGAATATAGACAACTCAATAAATTGACAATAAAAAATAAGTATCTCTTGCCATGGATTGGTGACCTATTTGATCAGGTGGAGGGTATAACTGTATTCTCGAAGATAGACTTAATATATAGATATCACCAGATCCATATTAAAGATGAGGATATCTACAGGACTACTTCCCATACCATATATGGGCATTAGGAGTTTGTGGTATTACCATTTGGTTTAACTAATGCACGAGAAAATTTTATCAGGATGATGCATGGAAAATTTCACCCCTTTTTGGACAGATTTGTTCTGATATTCATTGATGATATTTTGATTTATTCAAAGACCATGGAAGAGCCCAAGGAACACTTAAGGATAGTACTAGAAATTTTATGAAGACATCAGCTGTACGCCAAGTTCAGCAAATGTGACCTTTTCGAAGAACAAGTCTAGTATCAAGGCCATGCCATTTCCGCTCAAGGAATAGCGGTTGATCCAGAGAAAATTAAAACTATTATGAATGGTGAGTACCCAAAAAGGTGGCGGACATCCATTCATTTATGGGGTTAGCTGGATATTATCGAAGATTCATAGAAGGGTTCTCAAATATTTCTTTTCCGATTACATCTTTGCAGAGAAAGGGAAAAGTATTTAAATGGGCCGGTGAGTGTCAGAATAGTTTCAAAAGGTTAAAAAATTTGTTGACCATAGCGCTAGTGTTGAGGGTAGCTGACCCCAACAACGAATTTGAGGTCTGCATCGATGCTTGTAAGGAATGAGTTGGGGAATTTATATCGCAATAAGGAGGAGTGGCTGCCTATGAACCGAGAAAATTAAAGGATCGTGAGCAACGATATTCAGCCTATGATTTAGAGTTGGCAATAGTAGTGCATGCTCTCCGGGTATGGAGACACTACTTGTTAGGAAAAGTATTTGTGTTAAAAACTGATCACAGTAGCCTAACCAACTACTTTAAGCAAGCATATTTAAATGCTTGATAGGTGAGGTGGCATAACTTCCTAAGTGAATTTGATTTTTATAATACATCATGTAAACAGAAAAGAGAATTGTGTGGCGGATGAATTAAGCAGGAAATTTCATTGTGTTGATGAAATTTTCTATAATCAAATCCAATGTAAATTTTTAGATCAGCTAAAATAGGAAGCCGATAATGATCATGAATACCGATTTTTATGGAAACAAGTGGAGGAAGCTAGAATATAAGAGAAACCTTCTGACTATGGAATTAACAAGGTTCAATTATTAAACTTCAAAGGAAAGTTATATATCCCAAACCGAATGAGTTTAAAAGAGCTCATCATGGATGAGTATCATCGCAGTAATTACTCAGGACACCATGGATACCATAAAATGTTGAAAACAATTAAAAAAGTCTATTTCTCACATGGTATGCAAAGAAATATTGCTGAGTACTTAAAAAAATGTCTCGAGTGTCAACAGGTTAAGGTGGAGCATCAACACCTAGGCAGATTGTTGCGGCCTACACCAGTTCCCAAATGGAAGTGGGAAGTTATATCCCTAGATTTTATTACTATTTTACCAAGATAAAAAAGGCACAATGACTCCATTATGGTGCTAGTTTACATATTGAGTAAAGAAGCATTTCATACCCATACAGTCTACGTACAAAACCGTGAAAATAGCAGATATCTTCACGAGAGACATCTTTTAGATTGCATGGAATTCCAAAGACTTTTATATCAGATAGAGATGTGAATTTTACTTCAGCATTCTTGAAGGACCTGTTTACAGGTTTGTGAACCCAAATAAATTTCAGCACCACTTATCATCCCCAGACAGATGGACAAACTGAGCGGGTGAACCAAATATTGGAAGATATGTGGCGCATGTATGTAATGCAACAACCAACGAAATGAGAAGGGTGTCTACATATGGTAGAATTTTCATACAATAATGGTTACCATGAGTCTCTTAAGGTGAGCCCCTTTAAAGCGTTGTATGGGTGACAATTTCGTACTCCCATTAACTGGAGCAGTCCTAAAACCAAGTTGATGCTTGGACTCGAAATATTGGCTGAGATGGAATCAAAATTTATATAGATTAGACAAAATCTAAAAGTAGTGGTATATCAGCAGGAAGTATATGCAGATAAAAAGAGAACTTATAGAGAATTTGAGGTGGGCGATCATGTGTATGTAGGGATTAAACCTAAGAAAAACACAGTAAGGTGGACTCCTTGTACCAAATTAGCTCCCAGATTCTATGTACATTTCCAGATAATGGAAAGAGTGGGATGTGTGGCTTATCAAGTGGCTTTACCCAACCATATCTGGGTGCACAATGTGTTTCATGTGTCTTTACCAAAATGATACATGTATGACCCAAAGCATGTAATCCACTCGGAAAGCATTCAAGTAGGGTAATATTGAAAAATCCTATCTTAAAATTCTAAGTTTTATGAGATTTTCATTGAAGGTATTGTTGAATGCAGGTCGAACTGGACGATGAGTTTTTGGTCAAACCTCAACGTATACTCGATCATAGAGAAATCATGCTCTGGAGGTGAGCCATCACCCAAGTTAAAATGCAGTGGAAACACTTCAGCTCAGATGAGGCTACCTGGGAATATGAAGGATTTGTTGGTGAGGCTTACCCAAAAAAAATTTCCGAGCTGGAATGAAACACCAAGGATGGTGCTTACTTCCAGAGGGGGAAGTTGTGACAACTGGCTTAAGTGAAAACTATTTGTTATGTTATTTATTTTAAAAAGAATAAACATTCATTTTTTTTAGAAAAGGATTATGAATGATGAACATCAATTAAATTATTTTTTTGGAAATACGATTTAATTATGGAATTTTGTTCAATAAAATTAAAATAATACTGATGATGAAAAGCATTCCGAGAACTGAGAGTGGTTTAACAGAAAATAGTTAAAAGCAATTACGTTTCCTCTAGGGATAAAAAGTATATCCCAGTGAGGAAAAGGCATTCTTTGACTGAAGAGAGGAAGGAAGAGAGTGGTGATTCCTAAGCTGGTCGTGACCAGTGGAAACACTAAGCGTTCTTGAATCCTTGAAAAGAAGAGTACTGGACTTGGGGTCCCGAGGTCTCTTCTGGAATTTCTGTCAACCTACTCATATACGGTGTGGAGCATGAGGGGGAGAAGTGGATGTAATCGCCTTTCTCATGGTAGGGAGGAAATCATCAGCATATTTTGAGACCAGATAAGTATACATACTGCTTAGGTATTCAGAACTCGATATGTCATTTTTGACAAAATTATTTTTAAATAGGAAATGTTCTTAAATTATGAAGTGCAAAATTATACATAGAGAATTATTGTAAATACAAATGATTATTATTTTTATGAAAAATAGAGAAAGTTACAGTAGAACTGTTATTATCCTTTAACTGTGTGAAAAATGCATTTCTTCAAGTTCTTGGCTGTTTAAGGAAGGGCATATTTATATCATTAGAGACAGTAAAATAGAAACAACTTCTACTGGAAAAAAAATGCCAGATAAATTGTTAGTTTAGGTCCATGGTCGAGACCGTGGACACAAACTGGCCTTTAATCTCTTATTACTATGATATACTCGGACATGATGAGTGTTTAGAAAGAAACTCAGAAAACAGATGGACCAGACACCCTTGAGAAATAAAATAAAATTACCAAAGAAAAAAGAGGGTTGAAACCCCAATCTTGACCAAACTATTCCATGCAAAATATCAAAGAAAACTCATATTGTAAAAAGCATACGATAAAGATATGAGGATGTAAATGTCTACTTAAGAAAACACTATATTTATATATTTCCACTTATAGTATTGTAGAAAGATCCTGTTATAGGTAGGACAAACAAATGAGTTTATGATTTAATAGAATAGACTAATGAAAATGCTTAGAAAAAGGAAAATCCATTTTAATGCTAAGGCGTAGCATTTGAAAACATTGAACAATTTTTTAACAAGAAGTAAATTGCCTTCAAGAAGAGACTGAGACATGTCATTATACAAAAGTCCACAAGTATATTAACCAAACATTGCAAGATTGTATACAAAATTTAAAATCTATTTTATTGAGGCATTTTTACTCTTAGCTAGGTCGAGGGTTCGACCTGCAAGCAAAGAAAACTAGCCATAAATAACACAGACCATTTCTTGTATAAATATTAAAAAAGGCTAGGCCTTAAAGATTGAAGTAGATACAATGAAAATTTGACTTGCATGATAAACTGTTCTTTGGGGCGATACCCATAAAAAAATAAATCACTAGCAATGTAGAGGGCATTGGAGCCTTAAAATCCTATTACAGGATAACCCAAATTTGCAAGGATCGAGAATTTAAAAGAGCCACAACTCTGTTCTAGAAAGTTAAAATCTCTTTCGATAAACAGTCATGTACTTGTGAATATAGAGATAAGTTCATTGTAGTCGGACAAGTCCACAAGAAAAAAAAAAAGGAAAAATGCAGTATTGGAATCATGCAAGGAGAGAAGTGTAACAAATACCAGTTTCACAAGGGAAACAAGAAAATCAAGGTTAGAAAATACAAAATCTAGAATGAAAACCAAGTATACAAACTATGTGGCAGCCTGTGTGTATTGAGCCCAAAATACCTTGCTTAAAACTTCGCATACAAGTAGAAATGTTGCACCAATATATTCATTCGAGACGTTAATAAAATGAGTTAGCTGACTGGTGACAAAAGAAAAAATAAATAAAATGGACAACAAAGCGTTGTGGAGAAAGTTACCTGCCATGGAAGGGTGGAGGGACCGGAGAAATGAAAAATGCATTACTGGGAAGAAAGCTCCTGGGACCTAGAAAATTCATTATGTAAATCCACTGAGCTTTTCATACATCCTTTAGGCATGGTAAGTGGTTTATCCCCACTGCCATCCCCCTGCAAAAAAACTACAATGAGAAAACTTAATATTATAGCAATGGATAATACCATTGCAAAAAGGGCAAAACTCTAATCTGGTCGAGCAACAGAGGTCACCTATCCCGTAAGGCACCATGGCAAGCAACACTAGAGTTGGAAGAGCAGCAAAGTATCTTGCGAAGCAAGACGTGAGAGTGTTGCAAAGGGCAGTTTTGGCAGAGCACGAATGCAAAATGACAAATATGTTAGGGTTTCTGTGCTGGTAAATACCCTAAACGGGTACCGTAGAAGGCTCCAACATAGATCCCTAAATCCCTAGATCTGACAGTGTAAGGATGGGCAAGTGTCATACGAGTAGTACAACTCATGGTGGCACAGCAATGAAATCCATTAATTAACCCTTAATCATCATTGCAATTCAATGAACAACGAATGAAAAATCAGTTATAAAGGTTAAGAGATATGTTGTTTTTTATCTACCCTTAGCACATTAATCATAGGAGATATGAGTTTGGATAACAATAACTATTTACCAGCAAAATCATAAATATATAGTATTGTGAAGTGACTAATTCATAAGTGTTGAACCATCGACATGCATCCTACAGGACAAACCACATGGACCTCCATGTTATAATTAATATTTATCATGAAAATCCAAGTGATATAGTGCATACAGATATTCATTGCCAAGTTCATAACATTTACATAGAAATAATGGTTAGTAATCATAAAGGTAATTTTTTATTTTATTTTATTGTTATGTATGTTAAAAAAAATTAATATATTTTTAAAAATTTATTTTTGGATTTTCAATACAGAATTACAGTTAACAAATACCTCAATTTACCAATTAGTCAAACATAAATTCACTAGATTCTAAAATTTAACACTAACTTGAATTTAGTATTTTACTTTAATTTAACTATATTTAAACTAAGTAACATATACTAGCTACTATGTAGTCCTTCTTTATATATATAAGTGTTTTCGAGACACAATTCATTATTGTACTTATGAACTAGCATATATCCATATTAAGTATGGATGTAACATGAGGCGAGAGAGATAAAACTTCTAAGACAAACTTCTTTAGAAGGTAAAATACAACATGTTATTTTTCATCCTTTAAATTATATTTTTGAATGTTAAATAAAGTATATATAGAACCAAATAAACATTTTAAGCACAAAAAAATATTTTGTTCACATCAATTGACATTAAAATATTTTACATAACATGTACATCTAGACATTTTATCATGCATATTAAAGTAGTATTTTATTACTAATATATTTCAAGTATATGTCAATATTAATTTCTATTAAAATATTTATCAATAACCAAATTATAAGGTTTAAACATCCGACTCACATATTTTTTAACTTCTAATTACTTTACAAACTTTTATTCTTATTTTAAAGGGGAAAACTTACACATCCCCTTATACTAGGTTGTAGAATGAGCCTCTAGGCTTAATCATAGATATTATTATTTCTTATGTGTTTATTTTATTTTAAAATATAATTTTCAAAATTTAAATTTAATTATCACTAAATAAAAGGTGGATGGTGAGATTTAACTTCCACATAGTATTCAATTTTTTGATAATATTGGTAGATGGAAAGTAGTTATACCCTTTTATACCCCTTCAATTAAATTAATTAATTAAAAAATTTCATATTAATAAGTGTCATATAAAATGACTTATGGTATTTTAGGCATGTGGTTAAACACACACCTATAACACCAAAGTTTACTTTTTTATATAACTATTAATAATCATTTAAAATAAAACTAGAATTTAGTTTACTTTTTAATGTATTTTTCGTTGAGAGAGACATTCAATAAAAACAAAAATCATTATACATACATGGTTAGTTTTAATTAAAATCATCTTAAAATATCAATAATGGAAATGTGTGATTATGTCCAAACAATGTAAGCTATGATAAAAACATGAATGATTATACATATTTTGTAAACATTATAAAAGATAAATAATCTCATTCTCCATATGGTCACTTGGTTCATAATTAATACTATAGTCCAATGTGAAATAGTTGTGGTAAAAATATTTCACTTTTTTTTTTTTAATTTTTATCCAAATATTAAATAAAGAAGTTTTATATCAATCTTACAAAAATAAATTAATTAGAAGTAAAACTAAAATAACTTCTATTTCTCTCGTTAATATTTCAATATAGAAATTAAATATGTTGTGTCAATATCCATATTCACCAATATATTATATCTATAAATACATATGCATACATACATATATAGAGGAAGTGTGAGTATATATAAATACAAAGAGAGAGTATGTTTGTATATAGATATATGTATGTTAGTATTGAATTTAGTAAAATATTTCAATACTCAAGATTTATCTTAACCATATTAAAAGGGATTAAATTTCTTGACATTAAATCTTTTTCATGTTTTGCATTTTAAAAAGAAGTTTGCATATTAAGAAATTTGATCTCTCAAACAGTTAATAAATTCATAATAAAAATGAATTTATATCACTTTAATTTTTATAATATAAGATGTATTATAAAATCTTTTGGTACTAACCAATACTTGTCAAAATTTACCAACTATTTAATTTATATAACTACATTAATATATAATATTATTAATATTTGTTATTAATTATAAATCACTAATAAACAAAAAGAAAAATCATTAAAACAAAAACACTAACCTATTTAAATGGATAGGCCTTTTTTTTGAGCTAGTAAACGTAGAATTCTCTTCGTTTTTGTTTAACCCTGAAATCTGTCCATAATATCAGGCCTGACATGTGTTCATTGTGATAGTAGAAGTTAAATCATTGTCATAGTAGAAGTGGAATTTTGGCAATTTAACTGCACTTTCAACACGATTTTAACTGAATTCAAGTGAGACAACATTTCTTCCTTTACAATTTCCTTCTTGATTAGGATTAGGTGGATTTTATGAATGAAAGATAAAATCGGGGATATGAGATTTATTTCCGCGTCCCTAGCGAGTACTTGCCTCTATGCTATTACAACGTTTTTCAATGAATTTAGTGAACCCAAAGCTTTTGAAACGTTGATCTTATTTTCCCTTCTGAAATCCTTAGCTAAGTAATTATACTTTCTTTTGTAGTGAGTTTCTGGTAAGCACAGAGTCCATGGAAACACCAAGATTTATTATTTAAATTTGTGTGATATAAAAAACTTTCAAATTTTTACGGGCAAAAATTTATTTTATTTAGATTGTGGTTTCATTTTTTAATGTTTTGTTATAATGTTAGGGTTCACGTTTTGTTTACGCTAAAAGCATATTTCACACATTTTTATTCATTTTAAATAGAACTGTTTAATTTTTCAATTTTGTTATTTATTAATTTTGTTATTTATTTAGTTAATTTTTTATTTATTTCAATTTTAACCATTTATGAATTTATTGATTTAATTAAATATGGTTTTTTAAAAAATAATTTCTTTTTAAATTAATCAAAATTTTGATAAAAAATTTTATCTTTAAAATTAAAATAAATTTTTAAAATAAATAAATTTATGCTTAAAATAATGTAACTTAAAATTATTGAGAAAAAAAAAGTCAAAGGATTTGAGTTTAGTGATTTGGTGATCAATTTGTTTTGTACATGGTATTTTATGGTAATTTCCTTAGTTGTACTTGGTTTAATAGTGGCAAATGATGTTGCTAAATTACTATTACTCAAAGAAAATTATTCTGGGTTAGAAAAAAAATAAGAAAAAACAAACTTGTTTTGCCAAAAACATTTAGTCCAAACTTACTATGAAAAAAACTTTTAAACTTAAAATATTCAATCATAAGTACAAAATACAAAAATGGAAAGGTTAAATTTGATAGATAGTAATCAAATCACTTTATTTAGAAGTAGTCTTGTTTTTTTCTCCCAAGGTCGAAATTTCAATAGTTTTAGTAGTTTTTTTTTTTATTATGTCATTTTAAGTATTGGTAAATTTCTCATTTTATAAATAAAACTAAACTTTCACATAATTATTGAATTTATATCTATCTACTAAAAATTCAGAAGATATCCAAAAACCTTATGAAATCAAACAATTGACTCTTCTCGTAATCATTATTAAATATTCTCAAAATCTTGGATAACATAAAGATGCTCAATTACAATCAAATTTGAAGTAAAATTTACTCAAAAATACACACCATTGATAGGATAGTAATGAGAAAAATAAGAAGAGAGAAACTGAGAGAGATAGAGAGAACCGTTCTACAGATAGAAGGAACATCAATTTTAAAAAATATGCACCATTAATCACATGGTAATGAGAAACATAGGAAGAGAGAAACTGAGAGAGAGAGAGTAGTTATATAGACATAAGGAACGCCAATTCTCAAATATATTGGAAAGAATGAGAGTATTTTTGTGTTGATTATGTTGGCTTATGTGTCAAATAGTCGAAGTTAGTTTAATGGTATACAAATTGAGCAATTCAAACATATTTTTTGACATAAAACTATTATATTTCCTTTTATGGTCCATTTAAGTTTTATAAATGTTTATATTGAAACAAAAGTTCACATAAATGTATATCACCAATTCAAAAAAAACTCGTCACTAGTTCGAAAAGACAACTATTTAAAGGCTAATTCGAAAAGACAACTATTTTTAGGAAGGATCCCGCTTGCACATAGTTGGGTTAGTGTGACAATGGGGGCCTTCAATTAACTTTTTGTTTTTAAGGGGATTCATAGGTTTATGAACAAATTAAAAGAATTGTTTGAGGAGAAAAATGGGCAAATAAAGTAAAAGAAAATTCACGAAAGTTATTTTCAGGTAAAAATATCTTGGAGAATATCTTGTACAAATTCTTAGCAAGTAAATAAAAAAGGTTCTTGTATTTGTTAACTTTTTTGGATACAATTTCCAGAAGAAAAAAAATAGAAATAATTTCATAAAATCAACGATAAAAATAATAGAGAATATAATATGAAATAAGAAAAAAATATACATTTTGAAAATGAGTCAAAAATAATTTGTTAGTATAAATTGTCCATTATAGAAAATCAATATTTCTTCACATTGGTTTTAAATATTTCGTTGGTAAAATAAATGGTAAATTATATGTCTTTCAACCTTAATAGCCTCAATATTTCAATTACGAAATACAATTTTTCCAATTCAACTTTTCAATCTAACAATCATATCTTCCTCTTTTCCAGCCTTTTGTGGCAATTGCTATAATGCATATAATTTTTTAAGAAGAAAATTTTTCTTTTTCTTTTTCTTTTTTACTATAATTTTTAGTGATGTGTTGGGCTTGTAATATCATGATTTTCATATTTTTTAACACATAGGATAATTTGGTAGTTATCTTTATGCATTCAAGTTTACATGTTTTTTAATTTTTGACCACATTCATATTTAAACAAAAACCAAAGAGAATTTAAAAATATTATTGTTGTACAACTTAAATAATGATTATAAATGATGTTAATTAGCTAATAATAATAATAATAATAATAATAAAGCTGGTCAAGGTTTTTAGAAAAATAATATATATATATATATATATATATATATATATATATATATATATTATATTTAATATAATATAAAACTAAAATTCTAAGATGAAATAAAGTTAAACGGTGGAAAAAAAGAGAATGAAAAAGGTACAATATTTTACATAAAATATCCTGGATACAGGTGATCGCTGAGGGGAGTGGGCGCCACTTGGGTGCTAGGTGGCAAGGCACCTGCCCACCGCATGCGCTTGCACATGGCTGCCCTTTTTATTTCAAATCTTGGAGCATGGGGAATTTATTCGCCACCCTAACTAACCTCCCATCATCTTCCTCTGCATTTACCTCTGATTGCTGCTCTTTAATTCTGTCTGTCCTGCCTTGTCCACCTCCCATGGCCCTTAAATCTGACACCCTTGCTCAATATTCCTCCATATGCCTATCCCTTCGGCTTTGAGCAGATGCCTCTGGTTTCTCTTCCGCATCTAGGTTCCTCTATTTTGTCCCCTTCCCCTATGGTCGCGTCTCTTTGAATTTTGGCACCCTGGTTCCACCAAAGAACGCCCTTCTCCTAAGACATCCTCTCAGTCCCTCGCCTCTTCCATGCCCAAAAGACATAGGATGCATTTCCGAAGAGCAGGAGGGCAGGGCCTCTCTTTCATGCCTCCCACCTCGGCCTCTGTGGATAGGGTGGTGAATTTCACTATGGATAAGGGTGCAACTAGATTTCCTTGACCCTGTTAACCTTACTACCCATCTATCCCTCCATAGTCCAAGCCTTCCCTCTGAGCCATCTCTAGCCTCCACCCTAGGAAAAGACCTCATAAATCTACCATTCCTTCTTCTCCAGACTTCTCTCCTCCCAAAATGAAATCCTTACCAGTGCAGAGTGCTTCAAGTAGTGAAGAGGATTCAAGCAGCAATGTAGGCTCAAGCTCGGATGAGGTTGGAATTGATGTGGTCACCAACTGTCAAGCGACCTCCTCCATCTCGCCCGACGCCCAAGTGTTGCTTCTTCTTCCATCAACGACCCACGTGTCCAAGAAGGAGGAAGACGATTTAGACTATGCAAGAAGGATTGTGGAAGAGCCACCCCTCCCTCCTTAAAAGAATGAAAACTCTCCTTCAGCTTAATGGCTGGGTGCTCATCTTGTTTTCCAGTTATCTTTCAGCTATTTCTAGTTTTTTAATGTTCTAGTTTTGTCCACTGTTATGGTTATTTCCTAAACTTATAGTTTGTCAAGTTGGTTTCCCACTATGGGCAGCTCATTATCAACTCTTCCCTCAGGCTGGTTTCCTCGTTTGGGGCAGTCCCTTTTTAGAGTTTTTTCTTTTGAAATTTCCCTCCGGAATTGGCCTGCCAACTCCGGAGGATGAAAAATGTAAGTTTTGGACCTATATGATATAATAGGATCAGCCTAATTTAAAAATAAAAATAAAAATTATATAAAATAAAATAATTTATAACACCATCAAACAATAAATTTATTTTCAATTAAAATGCATACATATTAAAAAAAAACTTAAATATAATTTTTATAGTTTTCAATTAGAATGTGAGAAACAATTACTTTTAATTAAAGCAGAGATTTAATGTATAACTTTTCATATTCAAAAATTGGAAATACACATACATTTTTATAAATATCTTTCCCATACAACTTTTCCAAATTAACCAATCTATCAATTTATTTTTACACCATTTAAAGCAATCACAAGTTATTATTACATAATATTATCATCGTAAACATTGCATTCCAAAAACATTCATTTTTTTATCACACTGAATACTATATACAATAAATATGCAAAATATAGTTACCAACAAATACGACATTCGAAAAATGAATTGTACATTTATGTTTTTATTATATTGAATACTATATAAAATATATATGCAGGAAATAATTACCAACGAATATGACCGCTTGTTACAGTAAAACAAGAACCGTCGATATTTAAATATGGGATTAACAACAAGCTCAAAAAATTAAAATAACGAAATATATATTAAGTACAATTCCATTAATTTCTAACTAAAGAAAGACTCTCTGCACTAACCTCTTCTTACATGATTAATTGCTGTATTATAAAAACTTTACTTTTTCTTTTCTTTTTTCTTGGTTTAGGGTATAACTGTCCATGCAAAAATTGTGGTTTACGAGGGATATTTGGAGATTTAGACTTTATAAATAGACAAGGTTTTGTTAATTTTCTTAACTCGTTTATATATTAAATAATTACTTCAAAAATTAAGAAAAAAACTTAATTTTTAAGTTATAATTAAATTAAACATTAAATTAGTATATGAGATATTCTTTGTTAAAAATAAAAGATTGTTAAATTTTATAAAACCATAGATACTCTAATCCTCTTTACATTTGATTTGAATATATAATATTTACTCAGAAAACATATTATTTTA
This sequence comes from Pinus albicaulis, assembly GCA_034641835.2. NCBI lineage: Eukaryota > Viridiplantae > Streptophyta > Pinopsida > Pinales > Pinaceae > Pinus > Pinus albicaulis. Next base: position 270,026 of record JAXQQM020065060.1, read on the forward strand.
ACAATTAAGATCATTCAAGATGTATACTTGCAATTATATGTTAATAGAAGATAATGTAGTATTTTATTAACCTATTTTGCTAAATTAATGTAAAGGAAAAATAAAATTTGACCATGTGAGAATTTAATTCCATTTTTGCAAATGTATTATAATCCATATTCATAGCACTCACTCAAATTTATATTAGAGAGTATTCCTTATCAAGGATTGGGGATTTTGTTTTTTGGATGGAAATGACAGTTGAAAAATAACAGTTAGTAGAAGTAAACTTGAGAGGACATATTAAAGGAGGATATGATGTTGAAGGTACTGAATCACCTCATCACTAAATCAGCCTCAGTTGGTGTTTCCAATATCCCAAGAAATAATTTAGATCCCTAGTCCAAAGAGCACAAGAGGTTCAACAGCCCAACATTTTTTATTCATTTATTAGATATCACTCCCAACATTATAAAATTGTATATGAGACAATATAGGACATACAAGTTGTAATAAGTGTGATGGAAACAATACAATGATTTTTTTTGGCATCATCCTAGTTATTCAAAATAATCAAAGTACAATTTATAATCTCTAATATCACTACACCCATATCATTTTTTTCTATCCTAGAGGAACCCAGCAACTCGCCTTACACATAACTACTAGTAAACTTTTGGCGGTCTATCCTCCTCTCTGTAAACTAGGTCACAAACAAGGTGGATGTGAATGTCACATCTCTTAGTTTTCACAAATTTCACATTACTTGGATCACCAATTGAGTTTCCTCCATGGCATCACAATCTCATTTTAAAGTTAAAGAATAGATATTGAAAGTTCATTGGTTGATGTTTTAGTTTCTTTAAAACATAAATAATGAATTTCTTTAACAGTTTCAAAAATACTTAACACTCTATCCAGCTTCTATTTCTTGTGATGTAGCATCCTATTCTTGATGAAAAGCTTAGATATTAGAAAGAAATCTTTTCACCTAAATGCTTGTATAATCATTGGTCCTGCTCATAAATTGGAAGAATCCATAGAAAGAGAGACTCTTTTTTAATTGAATTACCTAAAAATTGTAATGCTATATTTATGTAGAGAAAATAATTATAAAAATAATAAAACCCCTTTATATCTCGTGCTCTAATGTCACTACCCCATCAAATAAAGGAAACATCTCAAGGTTAGTATTCACCACCCTTGACAAGACTAAACTATAAATATCTCATAATCCCACTTCAAAGCACTATAAAAACTTATCGTATTTATTTAATTTAAGGATGAAATACCATGTACAATTAAGGAAGTGGAACTGACAAAACACAACCAAACAGACTTTCCACACATGCTACAAAACCTTCAGAAGCTAGCCAACACTTCCAGGTGACCAATCCCTGAAAAAACTTAACATTTTACTGATATGGACCCTTAGGTGCCCCCATGACAAGCCATGGATGCGATTGAGATCTTCCAGTTTCTCCCACAGCAAGGAATGCCAACGAATGTGGAATTTTTTAGGTAGCTTTGAGCCAACAACCCTAGATTGTGAGCCACTTTTTCAGGGCTAGGTCCCAAGAAGGTGCCCAGAACTTCATGAAAACTTCAAAAATGATAATAAACAATGGAATAAGGTCCTTAACCTAATAATAGGTTCAAGTAAATAGTATTACCCCTACTATAAATGACTTACATTTAATCAATCATGTCATAAATATGTAATATATAGGCCATAACAACAGATCTCAGCATATGGGTCTCATAATTATCTGATAATTGTAAGGAAGAATTGATGCCTCATCAAAAAAAATCCATTATCATATATTAGGTCATATATTCATTTCTCATTCATTTTCTCCTCAAAACATGATAACATCCATACATCAATTCTTCCATAAAACATACTCATAACCAACGTATAACCAACATAAATATCAAGGTTATGAAAACCATAAAAACCACATATGAAAAATTGCATTTACACATGAAATAATATGGAGGAGGATCTCTTATTAATGAATGCATAAGCCAACTAGGTCTAGGACTTCCACACACCACTTAACAATAGATTGGTTGAAAAAATAAATTATTGCAGCTAACCACCCCCATGTCGTATTCCAAGCATCAATGTAGGACTCACAAAAGAACCAATCAGGGCCCCTCATGCTTTATCAAAATCCCCACCAGATCATCAAGTCCTAAGTAAACACTAATTCCTTCATATCTCTCCACCTACACCATGAGGAATTTGTTTGTCTCCTAGTCTCTAGGCTTTATCGTATATCCTTCCTTTCACTGGTTGAGTATTCTTAGGCATAATCGGGACTCCACTCTCTAGGCTTTACTGTGTTAGTGTTAGTATTTGCATCCTATCACTAGTGATCAAATGGACTGTTATCATTAATAAGGTCCCTAAGTAAAATTTGTGTCATTTCACTAAGTCTTCAAGAAAAAATTTGGTCACTTGGTATTAGGTTTAGGACAATTTCCACTCTTCGCAAAATTTAAATTGTTGGTTCATGTCATCAAATAAGCTTAGTGTATCATCATTATGATGTTTTAATCATCATTTCAGTCATATCCATCATGATTCCATTCAATTAAGAGTCTTCATTAGGTCATTAGGGTTTCAAGGTCATAAAACTGACAATTCATGCATAAAATCCCACAATTGGAGTGGTAATAGGAAAGTATCTTCAAATTTTTTTTATTTCAAACGTACTTTATGTTTTTATATGTTTCTAAGGTTCCAAAATTTTAAAAGGGTCTTAAAGTCAAAATTCAAAGGTAAATTGGTGAGGTGGACCATCCTACTTCATTAATTACTAAGACATCAAAAGAAAAATATAAAGGCATATAGAGGAGATAAAGTAAAATCATTTTACTCTTCATGTCTTTAGATCTCCTTGGCATCATTGTGAAAATCAAGAGAAGGAAATTTTTTTTTTAAAAATGACGATTATTTCTACAGTTTCAAAGAGGTACAACCCTTCTATGACCATCTGTCACGCACAATCTTTCTAACCAGGCGTGACCCTTTCAAATTCTTTCTATGGTTGCAACCCTTTCGCGAACGTTATGTGGAATCACTAGGGTTTTGAAATGCAGAGATTCTTCATGGTTTCAAGGCGAAATTCTGAGTATTTCTAACCTCCAAAGATTTTTCAAAGATCCATAAAGCTTCTAAAAGTAGTAAGTGGTCGTCTACACCATATTTTCAAACAATTTAATCAAAGATAAAATGGTTTATTCTCAAGGTTTTCTCCATCAAATTTTTCAGCTGATTTTATTCACCATCATTTCAGTAAAGGAAATCCTAGCCTTCACTCACCTACATTATCACTTATCCTCTATAGAAGCCCTAGCCTACACAGTTCCTATCACTCACTACTTATTTAACATTGACATCATTAAACCGTAGCCTCCTACCAAGTTTCCACTACACAATTTACAAACTCCTTACCACACCATTTCATCTCATGAAATAAATTTAACCATATTATTCCATCTCATACTCCCATTTGTCTCCTCAAAACCTTGAGGAAACTTCCATACCATCACTACCTTTCCTCTATTTTCAAAACCATCGTGGCCTATTATCCAAACCCTAAACTTGACTATGGTGTTACTAGTCGACAAATTTCATGGAGAGTGAAACAAAGAGTAAATAGTAAGTGAGAAAGGGAGCACACCATTCAATATTTGAACCAATCAGTCTGGGTGAAATCAATGCTTCTTCATTTGTTAAATTTTTTTTGTAAATGTTGGTTGTATTAAGTTTAGTGAGATGATCATAGAGGTTGGATCTCATGTTCCTTTGACTAGCCTCTTTGCCCATAATTTTCACAGAGACAGAGTTTTCATAGCAGGTGTTGAGTTCAGTGTTTGACTAGACATCATTTCTTCAGCCACAAGTAGTCAAAATCAAGGTGAAAATTGGTTTAAGGGCATGGAATTACAGCTTGATGATTAAAAAATATTTCTAAAACCTAACATCAGAGATGCTCCTGAGCATTTTATTCCTTTAAGTTTTCTTCGTGACAAGTATTCCCCTTTAATGAAAATCATTATGAAATATTTTACATGTGAAGGGAGGTTTTCTAGATTATAAAAGTATCATGTTAGGTTTCTTAGGCACTTCACCTCTACAAAGGAACTTAATTCGTCCAAGTTATTGTTTAGAAGTGTTGTGAAGATGACTGAAAAGGTTAAGACTGGGGGATAACCTCATATCACCAATCTAGTTCATCATATCCTAATCAATATTTTGGTTATGCATTAGGTTTCAACTATGAAAATCACCTAGCAGATCTTCATGGTTAAACTAAACAATACTCCTAGTATTAGTCCGATTCTTTCTCCTAGCAAAAGAACACCATCAGGGACATTGTCTACATAGCCAATGGAGCTTGGCTAATCAAGAAAACGGGTTGATATATCAAAGAGGCCTATGCCTGAGGTTAATCTCACCTATAAGAGAGAAAGGAGGCTTGTGTTTTCTCCTAAAAAAGAGGAATGGGCCAAGCCTATTCAACTACACCGATCACCATGAAATTTGAATGAGACTTCCATGCATGATGAAGATAAACATGATTTTGATTTTTTTTACCTGGATGATCATGATGACCAGGAAAACTTGCAGAGGGAAATAAAATACAAGGATTCTCAGATCAAAGAGATCCATGATAACCTAGTAAGGGCTCAATCTCTCATCTCATTTCTTAAGCAAGAAAACAATCAATTGAAGAAAAATAAATTGATTTTGGAGAAGAGGTTGTTTGAGGAAAATAAACAAGAAAGGGAAAAAATAATGGCTAAACCTGATGAACTTTAACAAAAAGTGAAGAGGAAGAAACCAAGAACTATGGTTCTGAAGAAGGAATTACAGAAAAACAAATAAAAAAACCCTACATATGACCAACTCAGTTTTGAGGAGAGGATGGCGAAAGAGATCAGTGAGGACAATGAGTTTTGGCTTGAAAAGGTCAAAATTCACCTATAAAATATCTTTCAAAATGAAAACAGGGACAATAATATTAACAAAGACATGGTTTCCTGGTATCAAACCAGAAATTAGCTTGCACAAGTAAAAATTGAGAAATTGGAAAGAAAATTGCAAGAAGTCCAAGACAAGCAAAGAGAGTGAACAAAAAGAGGTAAAGGAGTGAAATTGATGGCTAAAACATCCTTCGTTGTTTATATTATCATCGAGAGAAGTTAAGGAATGAATTCTGAAAATTTTGGAGGACTTTGAATGTTTTTTGAAATTTTGTTGAAAATGACACACAGAAAGGTCACGCCGAGGTGCGACCCTTTTTCCCTAGGCATAAAAACGAGCTCTTGTCTACATGCATGGATAGATAATGATGTTCACGTGCTAAATCTAAAATGGTTTTTCCATGAAAACTTCTAATTTTGAATAAAAATACAAAAAACCTCAAAATTTTCATGCTCCTACCACTAAATCTGGACTCGTGCGGCCCTTTTGAGCGAGGTTGGAAAAATCAGGTTTTGGAGGATTTCCTGTGGCTATTTGTTAGATTTTTGTTGCTCATTGGAAATAAGACACGTGTGTATACTTGACCAAGATTTCAGAATTCAATTTGGACACCTGAAAGTCAGCAAAAATCAACTCTCATCTGGCACGACCCTCTCATGACCTTTCTACTAAATTCTTGTTTTGGTGCATTTTGGTGTGACTTTTCTACATTCTGGTGCGACCCTTTTTTCTCTTGGTGTGACCCATCTAGTCTAGAGGAATTTTCATGCACTAAATGATATCAAATATGATGTCTTATAATCAATTTAGTTTATTTGAAGTTTTTTATTTAATTCTTCCCTCACTATATGAGGAAATTTGTAATTAATGAGGAGATAAAGAGCTCCTAAACTTTGTCTAAAATCTTGGAAACGATTTCAACTATCCTATTCTTTAGGTGTGGACTCATCAAAGAAATTTATAATGAGCTTTGAATAGGATTTTTGACCTGATGAGCTATCCTATGATGTATTTTCCTATAAGAGATAGTTTCTAATCATTTCCAAAGGTTGGATGTTGTGGAATTTAGCTTTGGAACACTAGTGTATTCTGTGATTTTGGCAGGAGCTAAAAGTCAAGATTTGCAGCTATTTTGGTGGAATTCATGTGACATGTGTTTTATTAGTGTTTCTTCCTTTATTACCATATGTTTGTCTATATTGTACCTTCCATCTTCATTTCCATGTCTTATGTGATTGATTTCTAAGTTTTTATAAGCATAATTCATTTATTGAATGCTATGTTTTGGAGGAGCTTTCACATTTATGTTCATTTTCTTCTTATATAAATGAATTCATGATATAAATTCTCATTTTGAAGCCCTACTAATCTACCATATTCCCCATATACATTTAAAGTGTTAAAGTGTGTGCCTACCTTGCCCCACTACATCTCTGCAAATATGATTTGAAGAGCCCTCGCCTAGTTTTTCCTAGACCTAATACACCATCCAGCAAAAAATTAAATCAAATCAAACCCTAATCTACATATCTAGCCTAAAATCTCCATGACCCAGTCAAATTGGTTGTGAATCTCATTAATAGATCCCTCTCACCCTAGTAGGGCTAGCTACAAGTTCAAAGCGGTCTTTGGTTACTGTTGTTGGTCTCCTTCTTAGTCTTCAGAGATCTAGTGGAGTGATAACATCTTCACGGCCATACTGGAGAATGAAATTACATATATTCCCTTGTTTTACCATAATTTCATCGAATTATAGGTCTGTGGGTGATAGGCCTTAATCTTCTTGAAGGCTAATCTGAAAGTTCTAAAGAACTGAGTTGTAGAAAGAGAGAACACTCTAGCTTCGAGAAGATACACTGGATCGAATCTAGATCCTCATCCAGCTTCTCCAGCTGAAGATCTAGAGAAGCTTCTTTGGAATAATAGATCCCAACACTCAGAGTTTCAGTCGAATCCTTCTCCATTCGTAAGATCTTCTTCATTACCTGTAAAATTTTTATCTCTTGAAGACATACCTTTTGATTTGAAGTTTGAGTTGTCTTTATTTCGATCAAAGTCTAAAACTTCACTGTCTAAGATAGTACTTGGCCCATTAACACTATATGAAGTAAAATAATTATCTGAGATAGTTTTTAATTCCTTTAAACATGAATATAGTTTACTTTTATAAGAATCTAAATCTAAATTAGACTTTGATAGAAAATTCTTGAGTCAATTTGATAGGCTTGAAAAGTTAGCTAATCAAATTCAATACACATCTAGAAAATCCATCATTCTGACACAATCCCAATTATTTGTTGTGTCCTCTTCCATCCCTTCTACTCCATTACCTTCTCAGCCTACCCCTCTCATTGTAACTCCTACACCAAATTCAACGGGAATCATGGAAAGATTTTCACCCCTATTCCTACCTGCTCAACTTGCACCCTTGCCACAAGGTTATGGCCAAAGACTTCCTCTCTTTGATGAGAATTCTAAAATTAGTGCAAAACAACACTTATTCAAAGTCAATGATTTCATAGACTTGAAAGATATAGATTTTAATGATTCCAAGATGAGATTAATTTCCCAAATATTTTCGAGAGATGTTAAAACTTGGTTCAGATCTTTAACATCCCATTTTATAGGAAACCTAGAGAAACTTACTGATGGTTTCATAGCCCGATGGGAAGTAAAGAAGAATCCATTGTAGTTTATTTTTTAGTATGACAACTTGAAGAGGAATGCAAATGAACCAGTTCAGGATTTCACTGCTCATTTCAATCGAGTTTACAACTCAATTCCAAATGAGATCAAACTTCACCCAGGTTTGGCTCTCTTGCAATATCTAGATGCCTTTGATCTGTATATGGCATACTAGCTCTGAGAGAGAAGTCCCACAACACTAGAAGATATGAAAAGGAATGCAGTCCTTTTTGAAGAAAACTTGTCAACTAAAAATTCAAAGGGAAAGGGTGAGAGAAAGATAACAATTAAGTAAGAAACATCCTCATCTTCTGAGGTAAAATTGGATACTTTGATCAGGACAATGGAAAGAATGGTTGACAAAATTTCCATCATAGAAAGACAGCCAGAAGCACATGTTAGAAATCCTAATTTTAGAGGATAGTAGTAGAAGCCTCAGTTTAGGATCAACCAAAGAGAAAAAATGGCTCCTGAGGATCCACCACATTGACATATTAAGAGACATTTGTAACAAGATTATGCTAAAGGGGTTGAAGAAGAAGATGATATTGTCGAGGAAAATCACTTCTTTACAGCAGATGTCCAGCCTATATTCTTGACAGAGGATGAAGAATGTGTTGAGAAAATAGATTTTCCTAAAGATTGTTATGAAACCAACTCCAAAAATAGAATAAAAGAGAGATCAACGCCTTAGAAATAATCCACATTGAGGGGGAAACTTCCTTTACATTACATACATGAATAATTCTTGGATGATACAAATGACAAAACCTCCTTCTATATATAGGATTCCATGGGGTCACAATATAATTCTAGCCGACCTAGCAATAATAATGTAAGGGCACAATAATAACAATATTGGGCTTACAGGGGTACAACAATAAAAATAAGGGGGCTACACTAACAACAATAAGGGAATACAATACTAATATAGGGACCTAACGTGTCTGTCTCCTTCAAAAAGGTGTTGTCCTCAACACTTGAATAGCTCTGGGTGCTTCTGTATAAAATTCCCATCCTCCCATGTACAATCTTCAGTGGGTAAGTTCTTCCACTTGATGAGATACTCTAAAATCGATCGATTTCGTAGCTATTTAGCTCTTGTTTCTGTGACTTCTTCAAGCTCCAATATGATTTTTCCTTCCCCATCAAGTTCTAGAAATATTGTTTGAAGTAGAAGTTTTTCAACTATGTCCTTCTTTAAGCATGAAACATGGAAAACTGGATGCACTCATGATGAAGCAGGAATCTCCAATTTGTATGCCATAGTACAAATATTTTGCAGCACCTTGTAAGGACCATAGTACTCTGGCAATAATTTATTATCCTTCTTAGCTTGCTTGAGGGAAATTTGTTTGTATGGTTGTAGCCGTAAAATTACACAATCTCCTACATCGAAAATTCTCTCACTACGATGTTTATCTGCCTATTGTTTCATTTTATTTTGTGCTAGATTTAGGTTATCCTTTAAGAGTTGGATAACTTCTTTTTGATGCTAGATGTGATATTCCATTGCTTGAACCTTAGAATTTTCTCTTAAGGATGATGTGATGGAGGATGGACGATATCCACAAAGCGCCATAAATGGGGTCATTTTAGATGCAGTATGGAAGGAAGTGTTATACCACCATTCAACGAGAGGTGAGCACTTGACCCTTTGTGTTTGTTTCTCAAATATAGAACAACGAAGATATCCTTCCAAAAATTTGTTCCCTATCTCAGTTTGATGATCGGATTGAGGATGATAAGTTGATATATGAGCTAGTTGAGCACCCAGACAAGAAAATAATTATGTCCAAAAATTTCGAATAAAAATGGGATCTTTGTCGCTTACAATAATATTTGGGTTTCCAAGTAGATTTTTAATTGTTTCCATAAATTTAGTAGCAACTGTAATTTATTTAAATGGATGACATAATGCATACATGGTAAGTCTATCAACTACCACTATGATGAGACTCTTTCCTTCGGAATTAGGCAAACCTGTGACAAAATCCATTGAAATCTCCTCGCAACGTTGACTTGGAATGGATAAAGGTTGTAGAAGATGCAAGGTCTTAATGGTCTCAACTTTATTTTGCTGGAAAACCAAACATTCCGCCACAAACTTTTGAATATTAGATTTAAGGCCATCCAAAAAAAATATTTCTTCACCCTGTGGTAAGTTTTTAAAAATCCTGAGTGTCCTCCTAAAGTAGAAGTGTGCAATTCCAAAAGAATATTTTGTTTTAGTTGGGAATTCTTAAAAATATATAAGCGATCTTTGTACCATAACGAATCATTTTTCCAAATAAATGTATCAGATGTACTATGATCTTGCTTCAACTTTTGAATGAGTGTCTACACTTCTTCATCCTTCCATCATTCATAACTTGCTTTGATTATCCAATCTGGTTGGATAATAGAAATGGCACAAATCAAGGCTTCCACCTCTTAATTTTTTCTTAAGAGTGTATCTGCAACAACATTTAGCTTCCCTTTTTTGTAGATGATTTCAAAGTCATAACCCAACATCTTTTTGGCCCATTTTCGTTGCTCTTCTGAATATAGTCTTTATTCCAAAAAAAATTAATACTATCATGATCAATTTTTACCTTTAAGTGTCTTCCCATTAGGTAAGGTCACCATTTCTTTAGTGCATGTAGTATTGCTAATTTTTCCTTCCTTTGATTGGATGACTTTCAAAATAAATGGGTATTCCTTCTTGCATTAAAACAACACCAATTCCATTTCCTGAGGCATCACATTCCACAATAAAGGTTTTTGTTAAGTGTGGCATAGCGAAGACCAATGCTAGCCACATTTCCTCTTTAAGATTTTCAAAGGCCTTAGTTGCTTTAGGAGTCCATGAAAATGCAACTTTATTCAATAATGTTGTTAGAGGTGTTGCTATTCTCCCATAATTCTTAGCAAAATTGTGATAATACAATGTTAACCCGAGAAATCCTCATAACTACTTTATGTTTGTGGGGAATTTCCATTACTTAATGGCTTTAACTTTGTTAGGGTCTACCTTAACACCCTTGTGACATACAATATGACCCAAATATTCCAACTCTTGTACTCCAAAGAAAAATTTGGATGTTTTTGCATATAATTATTTCTCCTCCGATAGTTTGAGCACCCTGTCAACATGTTGAACATGATCCTTCCAAGACCTAGTGTAGATTAGTATATCATCAAAAAATACTAACACAAATTTTCTAAGGGTTTGAAAATGGAATTCATCAACCATTGAAATATAGAAGGTGCATTGGTAAGGCCAAAAGGCATGACCAAAAATTCATAATGACCTTCATGAGTTCGAAATCTTGTTTTTAGAATATCTTTAGTCTTCATTCTAATTTTATGATATCCTAAATGAAGATCCAACTTGGTAAAATAAATTTCTCCATGTAATTAATCAATCATAGGAATGGGAAATTTATCTTTAACAGTGAGCTTATTGAGCTCCCTATAATCTAGGCACATGCGCTACGGTCCATACTTCTTGTGCACCAATACTACTGAAGCAGAGAAATAACTTTGATTAGGTTGAATTATACCTGCACCTAACATTTCTGGAATCATACGTTCAATTTTTCTCTTTTGGACATAAGGATATCTATAAGGCTTGATGTTTGGAGGAACAATTCCTGGAATCAAATGAATTGCATGATCATGATCATGAATAGGTGGGACTCCTTTGGGAGTTTCAAACACCTTGGAATGCTTGTCCAAGAGTTTTTGGAGATCTTGAGAAATAAATGATTTTGATGTTGGAACTTCTAGTGAGAATAATTGTGAAATTACACCTCATTTTTCTTTCTTCAGAAATTTTTTCATGACGTTAGAGCTTATTATATTTCCCGTCTTCCCTGCAATACCCCATAATTCGACTTCCTTTCCTTCTGAAAAAAATTTCAAGTAAGGTTCTTGAAAATTAAAAACTATCGTCACCAAAGATTGTAACCATTGTACTCTTAGTACAGCATCAACACCTACAATTGGAATGGAAAGCATTGGACTATTCAATACATATTCCCCCATGGTTATCTTGATATTATGACATTTTCCAGAGCAATTTATAGTTCCTCCATTTGGAACCATCACTTGAAATTATGGTGCTGGGTATAGGAAACAATTTAATTCCTCGGCTACCTTACAATGAATAAAATTACAGGTACTACTCGAATAAATCAACATTATTACCCTTTTCTTCTTGATATGTCCTTCTATCTTGAGAGTTTGAGGAGTGGTAATTCCTGCCAATGAATTACATGATATGGTCGGACTCATTTCTTCTTCTTCTAGGGTTGGTTCCTAGTGTATATCCTCTTATTCTGAAGTTTCTTGTTAATTTTCTTCCTCCTCTTCAAAATATACGTAAAATAACTTCTTCTTAGCACACTTATGACCTCTAGTGTATTTGCTATCACAACTGTAGAAAAGACATTTTTATCTTCTTTCTTCCATTTGTTGTGGTGTCAACCTTGTAGGTTGTGGAATTCTATGAGTAAAACACTCCCATATTTATAGATGTGAATGGTAGGCTTCCTTTTCGTGATAATTTTACATTCAATTTTTCTTGCCAACCTGAATGCCTTCTCCACTGAATTAGGTTCCCAAATGTGAACCTCATGTTCGATGTTATCCTTTAAAGTCCCTATGAAGACATCAATTATGTGTTCCTCTGGAATATCAATTACACTTATATTCAATTTTTGGAATTCCTCAATGTGCTCCACCACTAAACCCTTTTATTTGAGATTTATCAATTGGATAAAAAAAGTGTTTCTCTTTGTATCCTCATAATGTGCTATCATTTCCTCCATAAAAATTGACCAAGAGACAATTTTTTTATGGGAGGAAAGACATCAATACCATACAAATGTATTTTTTTCTAAATATAAAGTTGCAATTCATATATTTTGTGTGTTTTGCACATTATTGAGATCAAAATATTGCTCCATTTGTAGTTTCCATGTTACGAGATCCTTGCCCTCAAACTTCCCCATATTGATCTTTGAAATATGGTGGTCTTACATCCAACATTAGAGTCTATGAAATCACGATTAACATTTGTTTTTTTCTCATCATGAGTTTCCTCTACTATCTTTTCGCCATTAGGAAACATTTCTTGTATCAACTTTGTGAAACCTGGCATGTCTTCTTTTAGATCATTCTTCAAGTTTTCCATTTTTTCATCAATATTAGCTTCCATGTCTTCCATATTAGCTTCCATGCCAGCTTCCATGCCATCCATATTAGCTTCCATTCCATTCTCTAAACCATCCATCTTAGCTTCCACACCTTTCTTCAAACCATCAATCTTAGCTTCCGCGCCTTTCTTCAAAGCTTGCATTTCATTTTTTGTTGCTCTTTGCGAGAGATAAATTTGGTGCACTTGCTCATGTAATTTTTATATGTCATATTGCACTTCTTCATCTTCATGAGTCATAGTACAGCCTTCTGAAGGCTTAATGGGTGTTTAATTATTTTTAGGGGGAATTTTAGAACCCAATATTGATTTCTATTCTACAATATGCCCTTGGAATCAATTCAAATTCATTCTTCAAATAAGGCTTATGCAATTCGGAAAAAAATGCACACCTTTTTCTTACTTTTGAGGAGTTCGATATTGAAACTGAATTATATCTATGATTTATGATCTTCAATATGTGAAATTTGGCCCTGTATTATCCCTCTGAATCTTCTTTCAAATTCCACAGGTTTGACCTGATTTGGATTTTTAAGGCAAGGTTATGCCTAATATCCCACAATGACCTAATTATGGATTGGTTCAGTAGAGTGACCTTGTACAGCTTGCCATGTGTCACTTTTTCCTCCTTCAACTCTTAAAATTGATACATAAGAAATTACAGTCTGTGTACTTGCGACCACATTTTGAATTCCAATGTGATGCTTAGAGAGAGAGTTATGGCTATTTTCCCATGGTCACCTATTTAAGATGAAATTTGGGAGCTTGAAAAATCCATAACTTCCATAGATTATATCTCTGAAAATGTTGCGAACCAAGCTCTGAAATTTTCACATGAATCTCCTCAAGATTTTGGCTTTGATTTGTAAAAATTCTAGCTTCTAAACCTTCGTAGAAACACTAATATAGAAAAAATCCCACGATGTCTTGCTTAGGTGAAATTCGGGAGCTTGAAAAATCCCTAACTTCAACAGATCAGATCTCTGAAAATGTTGCGAACAAAGATATGAAATTTTTACACAACATTCCTCAGGATTTTAGCTTCACTATGTGAAAATTTTAGCATCTGAACCTTCGTAGAAAAAATTTTATAGCGAAAATTCCACAATGGCATGTTTGGAGTAGTGAAACCCTAGAATCCAAAGCTCTGATACTAAATAATATGAAACCAACTCCAAAATAGAAGAAAAGAGAGATCAATGCCTTATAAATAAGCCACTTTGAGGGGGAAACCTCCTTTACATTACATAAATGAAAACTTCTTGGATGATACAAATGAAAAAACCTCCTTCTATATATAGGAGTCCATGGGGTCACAATATAATACTAGCCGGCCTAACAATAATAATACAAGGGAACAATAATAATAATATTGGGGTTACAAGGGTACAACAATAGAAAAAAAGGAGGATACACTAACAACAATAAGGGACTACACTAGTCATATAGGGACCTAACAAAGATGAATATTACATACTTCCTAATGATCCTGAGTTGGACATTGAGTCTGATGATTATGAGCAGGGTTATTTAAATGCACTCACAACATAGGAACTATTCATTAAGAAGTAGAGATGTTCCAATTAGTCCTATTCAGAAAAGGGCACCCCAATAAAAAGATACTCAGCCAAAGCAAAATCCTCAAAGTAATCAGAACAAAGGAAAGGAGCATGCAGCTGAAAATCAGAGCAAGATCAATCAGCCATCTACAAGCACACCAAACAAAGAAAAATAAATTTAGAAGAAGGAAACTACAACCAAGGATCAACCCAAAAAAAAAGGCATCACCATTAAAGAGGTAGATAATCAGTCCAACTTGTTTAGCTTAGAGAATGAAATCTCTAATTTAAAAGTATATATCTCTTTAACTAAGCTTGTAAAAAACTACCACTATAAATCTCACGTGACAAAAATGTTGAAAGTAGATCCTCTGTCTGATATGGTAAATGTTGAATATTACCAAACTGAGCTTATTTTTGGTCCAGCCATAGATGGTTAATTAGAGAATTAGGAGGTTCCCCCATTCTATTTTAGTCTAATAATTCATCAATGTATCCTTCACAATGCCATTCTTGACTCTAGAGCTTCCAATAACCTGATGTCAAAGGCCATTATGGATAAATTTGGCTAAGATATACCTCGGCCTTATCATGATCTATATTCCTTTCATTCCTCTAGAGTATGTTGTCTTGGTCTCAAAAAGTATTTGGTAGTTTCCCTTGAACAAATCCCAGCAAGGAATGCCTTGATGGATGTAATGGTAGCTAATATACCACCACGGTTTGGTATGTTACTGTCAGAGGAAATTTTAAGGATGGAAATTTATCTTAAATCTTAGAAAACTTGGTGAATCTCACCAATCCATAATATGAAACAAGTAAAATTATTGATGATAATTTTGTAAAAATATTAAAATGTAATAATTTTATATAGTTTCTATATAAAATTTTGGCGGTTTTTAAATTAAAATAGTTTTATGCTATAAATTTTGAGCGAATCATTTTTAGTAAAAATGGAAATTAGCGAATATTTTTTTGGAAATAACATAAAAAATTAGCACACTTGTGAATATTAGCCCCTAAAATTTTCCATGGTTACTGTTAAGATCTTGGGGAGCAAAGTTAAGAGGTACTTTGCAACTGGATTTCTCTGATGCCACCATCCCAGTTTTCGGAAAATTGACGAAGTTGTACCGGGAAACAAGGGTGAACTATATGATTACCAACAAATAGAAACCAAAAAAACATCCTATTAATGATGTAAATACATATCTTGAATCAATTATTTTGTTTAATGATAGTGGTTTGTATGATGTAGATAGTCAGCTCATAGAAGTAGAATAAATTCCACAAATTTCCAATAGTGTCAAAGTAGTTTTAGATGGGAAAAAAGGAAATCAACCTAGTTCTTCAGAGTAGTCATCATATAAGTCAGAAAAAGGTTCAGAACAGATTGATGAAGTGGCTTGAAAATATGAAACAAAATAGAACACAGAATTCCAACATCTCGAGGATGAGATTGCTCTTTGGACCATGGATTTCGATGGTGCCTTAGGGAAAGATGGGGCAGGCATTGCAATTTGGGTCCATAGTCCACTTCATTAGCCAGGTAAAGTTCCAAAAATTGGAAGATTGTGTTCATATAAGTAGGATTTTAATTTTTCTAATAATGAGGTTGAGTGCGAGGCCTTGATCACTAGCCTCAAAATTCTAAAAAATTTGGGTGAAAAAAGAATTTTTGTTTATGGTGACTCTAAGCTTGTCATTAAATAGGTAAAAGGGGAATACAAGGCCAATCATCCATGAATGTGAGCATATAGAAATGTTGTATCGAATATCCTAAAGATGTTTCCTGAATATAGATTGTCAGTAGTACTGATAAGTCATAATCGTATGGCATATTTTCTTGCTACAGCATCAAGTAATTTCAAAATTCCCATATATTCTAATAAGAAATTTTAAATTCATGTCAAACATCGACTAACAATCCGTAACAACTTGCGATATTGGAAAGTGTTTTGGGATGAAAAACAGGTAAACAAATTTCTGCAAAATGAAGGTGAATTTTAGAATTCCTTTATTGATGAAGTTTATAACAAATATGATCACATCATCAAAGCCACTCTGGTTGATGTATTACAGTTGAAGGATAAGAATATTCCAAGAGGTCATATACCTTTGGAAGAATTGTTTGATCAGGATGATGTTTCTGGGAAGCAGACTATGGTTCCTCCTGAGAAATTTGTTGACGATGTGAACATCAAAATAGTATAAAATCCCAAGATGGTAAAGTTGTCCAAGTCCTTATCTCGAGAGGTAAAAGACAAATACATTGCTTTGTTGTCTGAATTTTTTGATGTATTTTCTTGGGACTATGTAGACTTGAAAATTTATGATAAGAATATCATTCACCATACAATTCCGGTCAAGCGTAACCAAAAGCCCTTTAGAAAAAAGCTGAGAAGAATCAACCCAAGGTTGTTTTCGTCGATATAAAAAGAGGTAAACATTATTTTCAAAGTTGGTATCATTATCCCCATCATATTTTCTAATTGGATGTCAAATTTTGTCTAGTTAAGGAAGAAAATATAATATCAATAATATTAATAATATTATTTTTTCATGCTATTTTTAACTCCATATTAGGTAGTGAAGGATTTATATATCTCCCTCATACTAAAAGGTAATTTCTTTCATTTTACATTATATGTCTTTATCAATCTATAACAAATTGATGCAAAATTAAGGTGAAAAATGAACAATTGTTTTAGGGCCTACATTGATTTCTTTTGTTTTTAGTATTTTTAAAATTTTTAATGTAACTATTATTTTATTGTTTTAATTACAACATTATGTAATAACATTTCCTTCATAGTAGAGCCCCATCAAAGATGGGGTCAATGGGTAGATTTTTGCTACTAGAAGAGGTAGAGTGAGCAAGAGAGGTCTAATTGGGCCATTATGCTACAGAGGAAAGACCAACCCAGATGATACATCAGTGGCATTGAATATTATTTTATTCTCTCTCAATTTATGTACATTATTCTCTTATACATCATAATAATAATAAAAATTAGGCAATTGTTGTAATATTATCTAATCTTGTTACAAAAAAAATCAACTCCATAGTAGGCTTGTTCTAATTATTTATTTAATTCAAATGCATCAAAATTTTATGTCTTGTTGATTATTATTTGAATATTCTAAGCCCGGGGACTTCCTCAATTGGTTGAGTTCCCATAGATAAAGCATCTCGCTAATGAGAGGTCATCGGGTCAATTCTCCTCGAGACCCCAAGGGTTAGTATTTACTAATTAAGCGAGTGAGTTGTCATCCCTTTTGGTGGACACCCTTAGGGTTAGGCTTTGCTAATTAAGTCAGTCGTATGATCCCTTCGGGTAGGGACACTCAATGTTAGGCTTTGCTAAAAATGTGTAACAAGTACAATATTTAACACTCAATGTTAGGCTTTGCTAAAAATGTGTAACAAGTAAAATATTTATTAACACTTGCTAGTGATGTAGTTTGTAGGTGTTGTTGAACTATGGAATTCATCTGCCAATAAATTTCTTGCATTTCATGTGTCAATAAATTTCTTGCATGTTGTTAATTTTGGTTGATGTTTCACATGTTTTCTTTCTTACTAGACGTGTTGGTGTTTCTCTTCTATAAAACAATCTCCCTTAAAACAACCTTGAGGAACAACAAGTTGCAAGTGAGTTTGACTATAGTTTGAAGCAACCTTACAAAGACTCTTGTCCTCCATGTTCTTTATCTGTTTATTTAAATACCTAATCATGGTCATTATCTCGTGGGAAAATTATTAGCTTTTATGAAAATCATAACATATGACGTATAGATTTTAATGTTAAGATTATATGTTATATAATGCTTTGAATTTTCTTTATCCTTCTTAAAAACATTTAAAATTATATGAATAACAATAGTTTTGAAGAAGAGTTTTTTTTTTTGGGTATATATTTCAAAGTCAATAGCTTATTTATTATTAACTATTTTCAAATTCATAATAACTTTTTCATCTTTTATTTATTGTCATAAATCATTTTTAAAATTTAATTATTATAATTTTTTAATATTAATATTAAAAATAATAATTATATTAAAGTATAGATTATTTACCATTAGTAATCAATGAACACAAATTATAAATCATTGATAAACGTGAACTGAAAATCTTGTAAAACATTTCACGGAACTAAAATGGACTCAAAAGTGTGTAATACAGTTTCCAAAACTAAAATTTATGTACTTGAACAGACTAAAAACGACTTCAGAATGTTAGGGAAACAAAACATTGTTAGACACCGTGATGAGGCACGGCAATGGATTGTTTCAGAGCCAAATAAGGCACGGCAATGGATTATTGATGCTGAATTGGCGGTACTCACTCAAATGGATTGTTGATACTGAATTGGCGGGTACTTACTCTTTTTGATGTACCGAATTATTTCATGGCCCTGCAGTAATGGAAAGGTCCATACAACTGAATTCTCCTACCATTTGAGGTCGACTATCAAGAGAAGGTAAGAAACTTTAATTTTTCAAATCCACAACACAAACGTTCTCTGCCGCATACGCTCACTCTTTGTGGTCAACGATATACTCTTTGCGGTCAACGACATATATTTATAGCCACCCTTTTTGGACAGTGCAACAGCGCTAGCAGCGAAGTTCCAAAGCATGTGGAAATGGTATGCTCCAATCATGCTTAAATGCTTTGGATCACTTGCATAACCGGATTTTGAATTGGCATAAACTGCCAAAAAAAAAAAATGGGTGTACAAGGACCAAGTATATGTGTTCTGTGCTGGAGAGGAACTGATGACATTAACGAAATGTTTGTGAACTGCTCACACGCTACAGCCATGTGGGAGAGTGTCATGGGCTATTATAATATCTCATTTAATGGCTCCTATGATAAGCTCACTTTACTGTTACATGCTCTTATTCTAAGCTCATTTTACTGTTACATACATGGAAAAGGACAGGAAATGCAGAGCTTCATCACTTTTTTATGTTATGGATAACAATGTCATCATTTTTTAACAGTACGAAATTGATGCATATATTGACATCAATAAGAGTATTGCCTATTTCAACTAAAGTCCGAGTTGCAATGTTTTTAGACCGAAGGAAATCTGGCAAACCTTCCTTGTGGGATTCTTTGATGGAGCCACTGCGAAAAAGGTCATGTGGGTGTGGTGGTATCATTTATTTGGAAAAGAAGATATGTTATCATTTCTGGTGAGAGGGGTAAAGGAACAAACAATAAAGCATACATTATAGTCTTATGGATGGCCCGGAACATTGCTCGATGGTTGGGTACAGATCAGATGAAAATCTATGGGGATGGAAAAGAAATCATTTAATGGGTGAAGGGATACAATGATTTCAGCTTACCTATTCTAAAAGTATTTATATAAAGAATATAATAAAACAGCGGATTTCACTAAAGTAGCAGAAGTTTGAAGATTTTTGTACTACATTTTATTTAATATAAGAAATAGTTTTCTTTTTCCGTGGAATAAAAATAAATAAATAAAGATCCTTATTTGTGGACAGTACTGGTTAGAACACAAAACAATTTACTTGTCGTGTGAGAGCGAAAAAGTTGATTTAATTAATTATTTTTAACTTACTTTAATAATATTATTAGGGATAGTTTAATACAAATTAATTTAATAAATTCGAAAAAAATATTAAATATAAATTTTTTTATAAAATTTAAGCTTCTATGTTTAATTGAATTTCAATATAATTATATCTTATTAATTCAATCGATAATTTTGATTTGACTTAAATCTCATTAACACGATTAAATCTCAATAAACGGTCATCTTACCTATAACAAATGCTCATTTAATAAAATGTGAGGATCATAATTTCGATTTAAATTCACTACCACGATTAGACCAAGGGCTTGGTCGGTGAGTGCGGCAGTTGAGGAGCGGAAATCCTGGATCATGCCCGCCTGTTGGCAAGATTGACGACGTGGCAGTTGAGCAACGGTCTTCCTCCTCTTCCTACGGTACATATTATTGGTTAGCTTTTGCAATTACGACCTTGTTTTTGAATGTGGATTTGTATTTTATTATTTTTAAGTAATTATATTTTATTAAATCCAAACTAAATTTTGTATTATGTACTTTTAAAAATTAATATTAATATAAAGAATAATAATATTTATAATTAATACTGTGATAATATTTTTTTTCAAAAGAAAATATCTAATATATTTTTTAAATATATTTTTTTAAAATAAGGATTGGATTTTCAATACAAAATTACAAATGACAAATATTTCAATTTACCAATTAGTAAAATTTAAATTCACTAAATTCTAAATTTTAACATTAATTTGAATTTAGTATTTTACTTTAATTTAACTATATTTAAACTAAGTAACAGATACTAGTTACTATATAGCCCTTGTTTATTTATATAAGTGTTTTCTAGACACAATTCATTATTGTATTTATAAACTAGCATAGATCCATGTTAAGTAGGGATCTAACATGATCCTAGAGGGATCACATTTCCTCTGGTACAAACTTTACAATGTATTATTTTTCATCATTTAAATTATATTTTTGAAAGTTAAATAGACTATATATAAAACCAAATAAACTTTCTTACCATAAAAAAATAAACGAACAGATGGACAAAACAGATGGACAAATTTACACATCCTCTTGTCCTCTTACGATCGAGATTTATCTAGAAATAGTTATACCTTTTTCTACCCCTTTAATTAAATTAATTATTTAAAAAAATCATACCAATAAATGTCATATAAAATGACTTATTGTTAAAATGACTTATTGTATTTTAGACATGTGGTTAAATACACATCTCTCAATACACATCTCTCAATAGAGTTAGCCTTTAGTCACAAGGTGGAATAGAGAGATTGATGGGAGTTTCACTCAGAATAATCATGTGTTGTTGGTGATGTAGTTCTAATAAAAATACTGCTGAGGTGCTTGAAAGAAAATACAACAGAGTTTTCACTAGTTCTTGCAGAGTGGAAATTAGACTCCATTCAACAACTTGGATTTCGTGTCTTGAACAAGGTAGTTATAGGATTCCCGAAGGTATTTTTGAATGAAAATGTGGATTATTTTGGGCAAATTGTAGAGAGAACATAATTATGAGGCTGATGTTTTATGTTCTGGAATCTCAAGAAAATAGTTGATGCATCGGTTGAAATTTCTATTGTAGTTGGAAAGGTTGCAATAAATGGCCATGATTTAAAAACCTCCGATCATATTAAACATGTATCCATGATCCTCTAAAATATTTTTGGAGAAAATACTATACCACACCCCATTGGATATGTTTCTACAAACCGAGTCGGTGACCAATTCAGTAGGGATGATTATCCTTATGTTCTCTTTGTTTCTTCGGGAGAGGACTACGATGTTTTAGGCAGGCCTCCAGAAAAGGCTTTATTCTTTGCTGGGAAGCAACCTATAAAGAGCATCCATATACTGTTGGTGGTACACTCATGAGTGCTATTCGAGAAGTTATCTAAAGAATTTACATCCTAGAAAACAAGGAGGACTACATCGCAGAGGTCTAGGTTATGGTTGTTGCACAAAGGCAGTTTGATATGGAACGAAGTGAAGTGAGGAACATGGTGAATATGCTTGATGTGGGAGATTTTTCGAGTGTTATTTCAAATGGATCTGAAAAAAGTCGTTTTAGAAAATATGTTTACTTTGAGACATGTTTGGGACTGCAAAGAAAATAACCAGGTGTCTATGTTTACCAAAGAAGATGGTGTAGCTACCTGCTGCTGTTATGAAGGCTTTTGTTGGCACAAGAGAAAGGATCGGAATTCCCAACATACAGATACAGGTATTTAAATGCATTTTCCTAAAAAAAAATTTGCATGTTCATATAATGGATTTGAAATCAATTATCAAGGATTACTTTGTCATTTCATTTTTCAAGGAGATTGTAATACTATAAGTTTATTTCAAATGTCATTTCATTTTTCAAGGAGATTGTAATACTATAAGTTTATTTCAAATTTCTCTAGTGGCAGTTCATTATTTATAGATAAATAAATCACGTGTCTCTTTAGAATTTATTATGGATTGATTTTCTTATACTCAACTTAAATGGAAGTGTTGGATGGTTATCTTGTGGCATTAAATTGTTCTCATTCTCTCTCCATAAATTTCCAATTTCTAATTGAGGTTATACTTCAGATTAAACTAGTATGGTTTGTGAATTTAAGAAATTTTGATTCATTGTCTCTATATTATTAAAGTTTCAAAGTGTAATGAAGCCTCATGCGCACTATTTTTATAAGTGTGTTCTAAGTTTTTACTTGGTTACTGTATATTAAAGTAACAGGTCAAAATTTATTATAATTGTAATTTTATTTGGTTCTTGATTTGTAAATGACAATGAAGGGTCACAAGATACATAAACTGGAACCAAGTGGAACATTTGGATTAGAGATAGCAATTTACTAATTAATAAATTGAAATATTCTTTAATCAAATGGTTGTAGAAGGTTTTATAAAAGGTTGGACAACAAAAATAACTCTCTATATTGGTCACGAATATGTTCATGAAAAATACATTTGAAGGATACTTTTAATTTCCATTTTTCTATGATTATAAGCCTTTCGAAATGATAGTGTATTATAAGGATAACAATAATTTTATTTTTATTTTTATTTATTTATTTTTCACTAATTTTTAAAATGTAAAAGATGTGAGTTTCCTAGGCCTTATTGTAGCACCACTAATTTAAAAACCTTCACTAGTTATACATTAATTTTGTTGGACACCTAATCCTCTATGGGTAGTTGTGGAAGCCGAATGGACAAAAGGAGTCCAAGTGACCTTGGAATGTGGAATCCAAGAGTCACACCATTGTATTATAAATGTACATCTATGGTGAATAATAAGATATCTCATGCTTATATTTCTAGTGTGTGTATTTATAATACCTGTGTTTAACATGGTATAACATGGTATCAGAGCGGCTACATTCCTAACCTGCAAAATCTTGTTTGAGCCACTAGTTTTTGTGGTTTTTTTTGTGGTATTTTATGAGCATGTCAATCCTGCACCTCCTTTGAATTAGTTGTATTTCCATTATCTCTCTTTTATTGTTGCCGCAGTGCACTCATTTTCCACTATAACGTATCTATACCTCTCTCACATCTGCCATTTTTCATGCAAATTTTGTTGCAGATTCTATTCTGGGCAATATATTTGGATGTACGTTATTATTGAGCAGTTTTTTCAAGGATTTACCTTTGGTATACACTGATTTATGTGGTCCAATCCCTTAGTATTTCTCTTAGCCTCTCGGCCCTCGCTTCCACAATTTACTAGTAAGTAGCCTCGAGACTCTCCACGAGCTTCATATGACTTGATTGGATTCACACATGGTTTAAAACCTCGGCGTCCTGTGGGCTTCCATAACCTTGCATTACCCGGCCATTTATCCACACCATCCAACTTTTGAGAATTTACGCCAATCTAGATAAATGTGGAGTGGTTGATTCCTTTTCCCAACTTAATTTGCTACTGCTCTGCACACCAAATTCACGTTGCTTTGTCTACAACTTGGAGAGCTCCGAGAAAAAAGGACGAGAGTGGAAAACAGAATGTTGAATGATATTAAAAAGGTTCCAAATGGCATAGGGCAATGGTTCTGCAGACTTCCTCGATGAGTATCGTATCTTTCACAGTGAGTTTTATGGCAGAATATTCTGGTAATGGCCTCAGCGGATTGAAGGAATTACTTTGGTTCTTGTATTTCCACTTCATCATTTTCATTGTTTCTACTTTAACCACTCAATGGTAATGAAAGACGATAAGTGGCATGTAGTAGCATTTCATGACTCTTATTCCAATGTCAATGTTAGTCTGTCCAAAGACTGTAAAGGTTAATAGTGATACCTACCTGTTAAACGTGTCTCATTAATCTGAGTGGTCTAGAGCAGAATTTGGAATGATAGAAGCTCAAGTTCCACCTCATGTGGCCCTCTACCCTTAACCCTCTCGGCCATGCCGCACCTGCTGCCCTCCCTTGGTGCTCAACCTTTTAGCCTCCCACCTGCACGTTTCTCTGCCACCTCCCATGGCCCTCTACTCTCCCTCTACTCAGATCCTCAGTGTCGTTTACCTCACTCCCAACCCCTCGCCTCCTCTCCATGCAACATCCCACACCCTCTCTCTGCCCACACATACACTGCTCCCGTTATCCCTCCACCTGCTACTCCCCTCCCCTCCGCACCGTGCTCTTACCTCCACCTTCTCCCTTCTCCTCCAAACCCTAACATACGTTGTAATATATACCATACAACGATAATATACCATAGTCATATATCCACCTCCCTTATTGTGTTTGGGCCACATTCAACACTGTCTATACATTGAGTATTCTATATTCTTTTGTTGACCGTCGAAAGGCCTTATAGAACTAGTTGGTGTGTTGGTGAATTCATATTTTTTTTGTGAAGGCTGAGATATATACATGTGCGTTGGTTTTTTTTTATGCATTGTTGAATGGAGCATATGTTTTAAGGGCCATTATATGTATATGTTGGAGATTGTATAATTCATGGTATCATTTTCAAATACTATGTGGTATGGTGGCTCTTCTCTTTGCATTGAAGTATGACAAATAACAAATTAAAATTATGCTGGAATTGCCTATGCGTTAAATGGTGCCATCAAAATTGATATAATTTTTGTTGATAAGTTGAACCTCGTGGTAACACTGGAAGTAGTTCGAGGAAGTGTCATTTAAGGAATATGACAAGTTTGGATAAGAGAGTTTTTTTTGTTACGAATCGTGAGTTGTTTCTTTCACTTTATATAAAACAGTCCTTTGTAAAGGAGAGAAGACATTTGTATTGAATTCCTACACATTGGTTGTTGTTGTTGCATTTGTTGTGAAATGGACCAAATGGGTAATATATTAGAATTATTGAATACTTTAATACATGACAATGTTGATGGGATGGTAAACATCAACAAAGACACTCTCTTTGACATTCAGACCTGCCTACATAATGTACAAGGACAGATGAAGTTTTTGCAGCTCGAATCTCAGCTACAACAAGAGGAGTTACAGAAGCATAGTCATCATTCTAAACCTGTTTTCATTCAAAACATTGAAAGAGACTCCCATAAGCAGCAAGCCAATAATGATGTGGTTTATTCACATTCAATGCCCAGTATAAGATCAAATTTTCATGCAAAAGAAAACATCCAGCCTGCACCTCCCAAGCCCATCATTAGACCTTATGAAGATCTTGTCCATAACAAGAACAAAACAAGTCTTGGATATGAAAAGGAGTTGTCCTTTCATATTCTGGGCTACTCCAAACCCATTCAATTTCAGAGTGCCAAATTTCTTTATGACAGTTCCCCTTCAGCTGTTCCAAGTCCTCCTCCCCTTACACAACAACAACAACAGATGTTAAAATGCCAACACTTTGATCAAGTTGGCCATATGAAAGATTATTGTTTTGGTCTTAACCCATGAAATCATTGTGGTAGGCACACCCACTATTCACATAGATGCTTGAAAAACAGGCCTCCTGCAAGAACAAAGAATCATCTTGGATGGATCGCTTCTTGGCAATGGGAATAAACAACCAAGAATATGTTTAAGTTGCATGTTAGAACTTGTTCTCAAATATTGAACAATCTTGCAGTTGAGTTTTCACCAGCAGCTCACCTTGTACATGACAGGGGGGAAATTGTGGTCATCTACAAGCTTCGAAGCCACATCAAACGACCTTCAGCCACAACCTGTCATTCCAGATTCAGAGTTGTTTCTAGAGACACAATAGTTCAAGCGAGCCTGAGACACTATCTGTCATTCCAGATTCAAAGTTGTAGCCAGAGACATGGATGCCCATGAGCATTCATTTGGTTGGTGGACAGCCTTAAACCATCCATGCGAGGTTGATATTCTTCCTCTTCAAAGAATTTAGGACACTTTCTTTGGCAGAAAAATTCAGCTTCTTGCCAGCTTTGGTAGATTTCTCGAAAATGCACCAAGCATTCCTCTGGTTGGTGGAGCCTTAAACCATCCATGTGAGGTTGATATTACCCCTCTTCAAAGAATTTTTAGCACTTCATCTAGAAGAAGACTTCAGCTTCTTGCTAGCTTTGGTAGAGTTCCTGGAAATGCGTTAAGCATTCCAGTGTTGGTGGTCATCCTTAAACCATCGAAGGTTGTAGACCTCCCTTTTTCTAGGTTGAAGGTCTCCCTCTTCAAATATGAGGGACACTTCCTCTAGCAGAAACCCTCAACTTCTTGCCATATTTGGAAGAGTTTTGGGAAATGCATTAAGCATTCCAATGTTGGTGGTCATCCTTAAACCATGGCCGGTTGTAGACCTCTCTTCTTCTAGGTTGAAGGTCTCCCTCTTCAAATATGAGGGACATTTCCTCTAGCATAAGCCCTCAGTTTCTTTCCAGATTTGGAAGAGTTCCGGGAACTGCAATAAGCATTCTAGTGTTGGTGGCCATCCTTAAACCACCTCTCTATGCCAACATTTCAGAGAGCTGATTCAGCCTAAGTTCTACCTTGCATATTTTGCAGATTTGTATTGCAACTCTCCTCTTGGACTCACACATACCCCTTCAGATTAAGGGGGGGGATGTTCGACACCTAATCCTCTATGAGTAGGTGTGGAAGTTGAATGGACGAAAGGAGTCCAAGTACCTTGGAATGTGGAATCCAAGAGTCACACCATTGTAATATAAACATACATCTATGGTGAATAATAATATATCTCATGCTTATCTTTTTGGTGTGTGTATTGATAATACTCGTGTTTAACAATTTTGAATAAAATTCATCTACATTTGGAATTATTAGTTGTGGAGAGAAAGCATGGTTCGAAAATATGTTTTTTTTCACCTTATTCCAATTATGATGTTGAGAGATTTTAAATAAGGTAAATAACTAGTGTTTGTACCATATCCATCCTATATTATTTCTATAGTCATTCTTATTAAAAAAAATTGACTGTTTCCTTACCATAAGTAATCTAGAACCAACAGAAAGAATGCAACCTTCATCACAATTTAGTGGGTAAAAGTTAATACCATTTCTATTTGATTTAATTTTATACCATTATAATATCAAAATTTATTTCATTTAATTGTAAATATTTCATCTTTGAAATGGAAATTTCTTAATAAGATAATTTTAGATTTGGAACTCTTCTAAATTGTTTTTGAAATAGTTGTGTAAATCCTTATTTTTCCAAATTTATGAGCAGATTAGTGAACATAAATAGTAGGTATGGGTAGAAATTTTCCCATCATATCACCTCATTAGTATTTTATGATTTTACAGCCCACATAATGAAAGAATTAATTGAAAATTGTATTGACATTGCGGTGATCATGATGTAAGTTTGGTTAGATGCTTATTTTATGAGATGTAATTTACTACACTTGTAATCTCTTTCTTCCACATAATCTTAAATTTGGATCAAGATAAAATTACATTAAAAAAATTTGTTAGGATATGAATTTGTATTTTATCTAATGTGTTCTTGCAACAATAATTTAGGTGAGAGACTCAAATCATTGGGACTACAGATATGAAAATATGCAATGGGTGGCGATGTTTTTGTTCCACCTACCTTCTTCTGTTACATTTCCTGCTTATTCAAAATAGATCGTCCATCCTATTTTTTTCTCCTATGGCTTCATCCTTGCCACTATATATTGTCTATTTTTACTTACCACTCATATTTTTGGTATCCATGGGGGATCTCATAATGGATTTGTCACCAATTTAAGTGGGAATAAACGAGGGGCATCCATAATTAGGATAACCTTTTCCAATGTCATATATTACAATTTTTTTGAAACTTCCATCTCCTTGAATTGACATGACAATCTTCCTTGGATAAATGGTCACACCTTTCTTTGTTGTACTAGTCAAGCTATGACCTCCCATATTGTTGCTTGAGTAATGAATGTATCATTTAGCTCTAGAAATTCCTTTTCTCCATTATGTAGGAGGCAATATTTTTTTTTTATAATAGTTGGTGAACAAATTACAAAACTTCTTCGAATCGGGACCAATAAGAAGAAAAAAATCCACGAGTTTCATCTAATATTTAAGAAAATTCATACAATTAATAAAACAATAGTCTGTAACAACCACAAGTTAAAGCTTCATCTAATAAAGTTACTAAATGGAAAACAAAACCAAGGTCAAGGGACACTTACTCAAAGTTGAATTTTGGGAAAAGCATCCTAGTGAGCATCATTTTTTATGTATTATGGCTAAGGGGAAATTGACAAAGCCAATGGAAAAAGGCTTTAAAAAGGAACAAAAAAATTATTCGTATTTTATTTATGAAAATAAATGAAAATAGGAGAAAAGGTTGGTGAAAGGTCAGAGGGTGCATGTATGGAGAAAATTCAAATAAAATTAAGGAAAATGAAGAAATTAGAGGCATAAATAATAAAAAGACACCAGAGCATCATTTTGGGGCCTTTTTTCACTTTTTTTTGGAATTAGTCTTAGAGAGGAGAAGAGCACCAAGAGGAGAAGGAAATCAAGAAAGTAAAGGAGGGACAAGGAAAGCAAAGGAATGATAAGGAAATAAAAGAAAAGTAAGGATCAAGCAAGGAAAATTTGGATCAAGCAACTTCAACGGGAATAGTTGTAGGTAACAGGTTTCACGTATGATTTACTAGCTTATTTTGTCATTCATGGTATGTGCATGTGTGCATTTGGTTCATTTGTTATCATTCACATGGATTTTTTGGGTTTCGGTAGTGTTTTTTAGCATTTACTTTCCCTTTTCCAGATATCTATGGTGTGATGGGATTCTTTCTTGGTTGTAATTTGGTTTACTAGAGGGTTTTAGATTTGAGTGAAGTGGTATCAGGAAAATACCAAGGGTCGGTAGTGGAGATGGAATTCTCTAGGAATCCTCAACATGCGGGTGGAGACAAGAAAATTCGTCAAGGGATGGCGAAGGAATTTTGAGGCATCCAAGATCAGTTTGGTTTTGTGATCTCGGGATTGGTTTAGGTGAGATCACAGTATGGTAAGGGTGGAAGTGGTTTAATCTCTCAATTCCCTTGGTGGTTCATGGATTGGTTTATCCCATGAGATCCCACATTCATGCTTGGAATATGGCATGGGGGTGATTGGTTGAAATAAATATTTGGTTCAGCCAATCTATGTTCGGGGGTTACATGGAACTCCCTGACTTGGTTGGATTTTACATATGGTAAATAAGTGTAAGTTCCTCTTGTTTTGTAAGAGTAAATATACTTTTTATTATGCTTCTTTAATGCTTTTTCTGTCATTGTTATCTATCTAGTTATATGTTGGTTATAAGCATGGTTTCATGACATATTTAAGTATGGATCTTATCACATTTGAATTAATGAATGTCTGGTTAATTAATGCATGAATTAAATGGAATTATGGTAGCTATTACGAGAAGGCATTGGTCCTTCTTGTTAAACATAAGATAAGTTTCAAATCACTATGTTCATATATGAATTCATGACATGGAGATTGCATGTTTACCATGTGTTTGATGGAATTCCTATGCTAGTTCAGAGGGGTCAATTCAATTCCTTGTTCAAGGTTTTGGTTTAGAATCTTTGTTTCTATCTTATTCACCATTTATGGAATTTTCACTATGTTATGGGTAGATTCCCGAGTCTTAGCCCTCAAAATATGCTCAGAATCTAGGTTTTCTAGCATAGAATTGACTGGAAAAGTACACAGTCACTGGGAAGCAACTGTATGAGAGTGACTAGAGGCTTATAGTTGCTTGGATGCCTTTTCAAGGGAGTCACTAAGGCTCTAGGTCAATGAAAAAAAGAATTGGTTCATAGGTTGGACACTTGAAGGGTTGTATAGTTCACGGAGGTCCTATACCACCTGAGGGAAGTCAGTAAGGTCTTAAGTTGTTGACTTCATTTCCTTAAGGTCATATAGGAGGTTGAGTCTTATCATGGTGATGTTAAGCTCATGTTTTCCCCTGACAAATTAGTGAAACTGGGTAAATTTGGGAGGAGGTGGTTACAGGGTGGTATCATAGTGGGTTGCACTCCCTTTGGGTAAAATATGAAGTTGTCAAGGTTATGGTTCTCATGCATGGAGTCATGTTATAAAATTAGGATGCTCATGAATGATTTTTTTTTATATTGGTATGCTTATGATTATTATGTATCATGCTAATGTGGAATTATTTTGTAGATGAGATAAGGATACCCTGAATGTCATGAGGTAAGTTTTTGATTTTGGCATATTTTTGGTTTATCTGACATGGCCTATTTGCAGGGAGAATAGAATCATAGATGAAGAGAAAAATGGTAGACTACAGTTCCTGTGACTCTTCCTACAGATCAATTTCGTAACAAGGAGATGAGTATTCTCCGGTATAGTATATATAGTGAGGAGTTTGAGCGTACAAATCTAAAGTTGCAAAGAAGACAATGATAGGTTTGTTGAGGCTCAAGATAGACTTGTAAGGGTTCACGAAAATGAAGGCACAATTCAATGCAGTGATTCTTCGTAGCTTCTCAGATTGGTAGAGACATGGAAAACTAAGGATCAGTTAAGAGTTGGTAGAGAGAAATAATGGAGCCTATGGTAGCAGGTCTTGGTCCAGATACAGGTTGTATAAAGTGGATACTGTTAAATGTGGAAAATTATTGGATACACCTAACAAGAGGAATGACATGTATGGGAATCATATTAGTTCCTCATCCAGAAGCCACCATCACAGCCATAACCACTATCCTTCTTATATGAGGAGGGAATAGTTTCATGAGGAGTTCAATAAAGTCAAGATTCCTACATTTTATGGAGAGTTGAAGAAGTGATAAGATGCAGAGGAATGGTTTCTTAGGATGAAGAAATTATTCATATTGCATAAATATTCAAATAACATGAAAGAATAAATAGAGACCTTGAGTATTAAAAGGAAATAAAATATTTTGTGGGAATATGTGAATAATTTCAAGGGTATTCCAGAACAAAACTTCTTTTGGGATGAGTTCGAGAGTCTCTTCAAGAAAAAGTATCCATCGGAGAGCTACTATGATGACATAGCTAAGGAATTTTATGAGTTGTAGATGGCTTATATGACATATTATGAGTATACTAGTAGGTTCTTGGAATTGTTGAGGTATGTTCCTTACCTCAAGGATGGGAAGGATAATATTGAGAGATTGACCGGTGGGTTTCTAGTAGCATATATACACCATATTGAGTTTGATGAGCCTATATCGTTGAACGAGGCCCTTCAAAAGTTAACACATTGTTACAAGAAGTCACAACATAAAGCTAATACTAAGATTGATTTGAATGGAAATGATAAATTTAAAGGGAAATTGCCATGGAAGCGGGGAAGACCTCAAGATGCAAGTGAGAGAGAAAGTGATTCTCCTTACAAGAAGTTCAATGTAGTTGAAAAGTGACATGGGTCACAACATAGAGTGAAGCAGAAGAAGGTGATGGTAGGGGACCATTGTAGTGTTGGATATGTGCCAAATATCATAGCAAGAAGGATTTCCCATTGTACTAGGGTGGAAGGCCTCATACCTATAACACTCACGAGGCACAGACAGTTGGGAATGTTGGCTATAATGTTCCTTGGATTTATGTAGTTGCGGAAAAAAATAAGGAAGATCACCAGGAATACATTATTGAGATGGAAGGTAATCTCTCTAGTTGAGTTGTTTCTATTTTGATTCATCTTGGATCTAATTATAGTTATGTTAATCCTGACCTTGTGGATAAGTGTGGCTTGATAAAAGAAGTGCATGCATAGTTTTGGTTCATGCAGTTCGCTACATGTACTAACGAGAGAGTTAATCACTGTGTAAGAGGTTGTGCATTTGAGTTGAATGGTATGTCTACAACAACACATATCAATGTAATACCATTGGGATAATATAGTAATGTTTTGGGTAGGGATTGGCTGCACCTTCATAGAACCAAGGTAGATTTTTATGACAAGGCCATTGAATGCCTCGATGATAATGGGGAGAAGAGAATCTTCTAGGAAATAATCCTACATCAATTAGGATGGTCACAGTTATCCATGATAAGCGTAGTAGTAGGAAAGGATGTGTAATTCTTGCAATCCATATTTCCAATGACAAGGGTAAGGATGTTGAGGATGCATAAATATTTCGTAGGTACCATGTATTATAGTAGTTTTAGGATTCATTTCCAGCAGAGATTCTAGAGTTGCCTCCCCACAAGGAAGTGGAATTTTCTATTAAGTTGGTACAAGGAGAAGCATGGACATTAAAGGCACCTTACAATATGAACACACCATATTTAGTAGATTTGAAGATTTAACTGAAGGAAATTCTTGGTAAGGGATACATTAGGGAAAGTGAATCTCTGTGAGGTGCACCAGTATTATTTGTAAAGAATAATGATGGTACTCTTAGGTTGTGAATTTATTACAGATAATTGAACAAGGTGTCGATTAAGAACATATAACCATTTCTAAGGATCAGTGACTGGTTTGATTAGTTTTAGGGAGCAATAGTGTTCTTGAAGATTGACCTGAGATCAGGATACCATCAGGTACCTGTCAAAGAAGAGGACATCTACAAGACTGCTTTCAAGACCAGGTATGATATCTTGAGTTTTTTGTCATTCCTTTTGGTTTCGCTAATTCCCCAAACAGTTTTGTGTGCTTGATGAATAATGTATTGTGTCATTATTTGGAAAAAAAAATTATTGTATTCATTGATGATATATTGGTATATTCTAAGAGTGAGGAAGAGCATGAAGAAAATTTAGCAACAATGTTGATATTTTTAACAAAGAATCAATTGTATGTCAGGCTTAGCAAGTGAAATTTCTTTTTGACATAGGTACATTACTTGGGACATGTTGTTTGCAAGGAAGGTATAGCAGTGGATCCAAAAAAGATAAGGGCTATCATGGAGTGAGAAACTCCTAAGAATGTGGATGAGGTTAGATAATTTATGCAGTTAGTAGGTTACTATAGGAGCTTCATCAGGAATTTCTCATGAATTACATATCTTATTACACCACTGCAAAGAAAAGGAAATAAATTTGAATGGATAGAGGAATGTGTACCCAGTTTTGAGCAGTTGAAGCAATTGTTGACAAACGCTACAACTCGTAAGATTGTGAATCTAGATAAAGAGTTCGTGATGTGTACAGATTCCTTCAAGGGAGTACTTTGCACAATCCTAATGGAAGAAGGACAGGTGGTGTGTTATGAGTCTGGGAAACAGAATGATCATGCACAAAATTATGTTACACACAATCTTGAGTTGGAAGCTATATTTATTCATGCCTTGAATATGTGGAGGCATTAATTTCTTGGAAGGAGGTTTTTATTGATGAGAGACCACAATGGTTTTAGATATTTGTTTGAACAACAAAACATGAATTCCAGGAAGGCTATTTGGTTGGACACAATCAGTGATTTTGACTAATCAGATTTGGATCATGGACCAACGTGATAGCTCAAAATTCAAATTGTTTGGATGTGTGTTGAACCTGAGCACCCAGATAGATCTCGTCTTCCTGATTCAAGCACCACAAATGGTTCGAAAAACCGACATAGTATGAAGAGGTTATCGCGATTTGAAAATTCTAGGAAACTGTAATTTATGGCTTTTGACCGACTGGGTTTTTGGAAATTCAAAAAAGAGAATATTCCAGGGAATATTCTTGGAATATTCCTCATAATATTCCCTAGAATATTCCTTCTCTACCATTCATATCGTGACAAGTTTCAACATATCATTTGCAGTTTGGGTGCACGTGTTTTTTAAGGGCCAATTAGAGGCCGCCACATGGCAGGCCCATATGCTGCCATGTGACCTAGGAGTGGAGTGGTAAAATTTGGTTTGGACTCCTTCGGGTTTGATCATGTGACCACCGCTTAGGCACGAACGCCCCTTACCAACTCTACTATTTGTGGTTCTTAACACCATCGGTGAGCACATTTTATTTATGGTTTAACATAAATGCAATTTGGGGTTCAGAGGGGCCAATCCCTCCCCACATGACCTTCGGGCCCTAACCATGAACCAAGAGCTACCCGCAAACTGTCATCAAATCATGTCACATGATTACGATTAAGGCCATACCCAACGGCTAAGTCTTCGCAACTTAATAAAACCCGACAGTTTTGGTAGTGCTGTCACATGGTGACATTAAATTTACATTTATACGCGCAGTTTATATGCCATGGATTCCGCTAACCTCCAACTAACCGTGGAGTTTTGGGCATGTGCCCATCCACCGAATGTTAAATTTTTTGCGTGGTATTTCTGGAAGAATATTTGGAGCGCATTTAAAAATTGGAGAAATTTCCATTTTGGTGGGTCTAACTACATTTGCTTCATTTTTGGTGGAGTTGATTTAAGGGACACTAGGAAAAGTCAGTTTAGGCTCTATCTTGAGCTAGATTCGACCATTTTGAGAGTGCCAATAATCAATTTCGACTATCTCAGACATTCTAGACTCATTTGTGAGGGTTGCAGAGCCATCAGAGGAATTTAGGCAATTTTTTTCTTCAAAGAATTTATTGGGGCCACTAGGGCCACCATGGGCCAACAACAATGTGAGGCTTAGCTAGTGAAGCTAGAGGCCTTTTTCAACAATCAAATTATCAATTTTGGATGTTTCAGACATTATGGAACTAATGGTGTGGTTTTCAGAGCATGTAGAGGACTTATGAAGGCCAATATGCTTCAGAAAAGTTACAGGGGTCACTAGGGCCAACAAGTGCTAGTAGGAGAATAAGGCCTAACCAGAGCAACCAATATCCATTTTCAGGAAACCAATAGTCATTTATGACTATTCTGATACTTATAAATCCATTTATGGATTTTTCAGAAGCTTTTTTGTACTTTTGAAAGTTGATATGCTTAAGGGAATTTTTCAACGACCCTAGAGCCAGCAGGTGCCACCAGGTTTTAGAGGCGAAATCAGGGCAGCCGGAGGAAAATTTCAGCAAAACAATAGTATATTCTAACTATTTTGGAAATTTTGAATCCAATGAAATTATTTTCAGATCCATTTGAACAATTTTGAAGGTTGAAGAGCCACAGGGAAGTTTTGGATAGCCCAAGACCATTAACGGATGCAGGCCTAGATTGTGGATTCAATGCTCCTTCGGAGAAAATTATTAGTCTATTTTGGAGGTATGATATGTGATGGAGATAGTAGGTGGGGTTTCTGGGACAAAAAATTATTTCTAAGGGAGCTAGTGCCCTAGAGAAGCTCAAGGCACTGACTCAAGGAAATCAAGCCTAAGGGAACCTAGATCTGTTTTCAGAGTGATGATAGCCATGACAGGGATATAGATGGTATTATAAACCCATTGGTTTACTTTAGTTAACCGTTAGAGTTTATTTTGTAAGTTGTAAAAGAATTTTTTCATAATCCAAAAGAGCCAAGTCAAGATGAAAAGAGCCCATGATATTCGGGTGAACTCCTATATTAAATTTGTTGTTATGTGTTGATGTTTATTTGCTGCATTATATGGCTGTTTCACATGTTTAATATTAGGAAAACAAATGGTCTTAAAGAATTTAAACAGTTAAAAAACATACACCTATTTCAAGTATAAAATTTCGCAAAAGTCAAGTATAAGCTAGATCTTTTATTTGTTCAACAGAGTGGGAGGCTCTTGAAAAGAATAAAAAGTTATCCAAATCATTTTTAGACAAGGTTGGTAAGAGAGAATAGTTTCTTGATTGACAGAGCACAAGGTTTCTTTTTTTACTTGAAAGGTGTTTAAATAGTGCAAATAATTTGACTGTTTGTAAATTGATTGTTGCTTACAAGTTTAAGTTTGCTAGAGGTGAAGGGAAAGCTATTGTTAGCTAAGTCCATAAGAGGAAAAAAAGGAAGAAGGGCTGAAGGCATATTCCTTACCTAAAGGACCTCAAGGCAACCCTTGAAGCACAAACCCTCTTGACGATTGTTTGTTAAGAATCTCTTGAAGTTTGTTTGGAAAAAGGCTTTTTGAAGAAGAGCTTAACTCTACAGCCATTTTATTCAAAAGCTTTGTTAATAATTTTTGAAAGCTTTGTGAATTGTTTATTGAAGTTATTTTTTTCGTTTTCATAATATGACAACTTCATCAAGTGAGGTTCCAAAATCCTCGTCCTTCACAAGATTCTTCGATGAAGACATCAAGAGAGACTTCTACATCTTGAAGGATATGGTGCAATTATTGAATGAAGATAGAAGAGAAAGCACTTTACTTCATGAGAAATTGGTTTCTATGAAGGAAGAGAAATAAGTATATCTTCAAATATTTCATGAGATGGAGATTCAGCTCCATCAAGCTCAACAGGCCTTAACCAAGAACATGCGTGAAGTAGAGGTAATTCACTCAAATTTTTCTTCAGTTTCCTCTTTAGAAAGATGTGTTGGTTCATTTGAAAAACACAAAAGAGGTATAGAGTCCAAGTTGATGTTTAAAATGGGATATGAAGGCAAGGGTTTAGGAAAACATGAACAAGTTATGATTGATCCTATTTTGGTTGAGGAAAGACCTAAGAAGTTTGGTCTTGGTTATGTTCAATCTTATGGCAAGAACTCCAAAGCCATGAAGGCATGTGAGAAATTTTCAAAAAGAACTTTTTTTACAAGTTCTAAACCACAAACATATCAAGTTTGTTTTCAAGTTGATTTCCATTGTTTGAAGCCTATGTTGCAACAAGATGTGTGTAGACATGCATCTTATGGTGAACATGAGAGTTCGGACAACTATCATGACATGAACACTGTTGTTAGTCTTCAAAGGAAAGTTGGAACCTCTACAAGTTCATCTCCTCAAGAAGGTAAAATGGATGGACATGCAAAACAACATTTGAGGTATAATTATTCCCATAGTGAAGTTGATTATGTTTTTGATAAGCATGTCAATTCTGCATGCTTGAATGGAGGAAAGAATTGTTGTGCATATTGTGGTTAGTGTAACCATGATATTTCGAGATGTTGGAAGAGGATTAAGGCATACATGAAACCGTTGAAGTGAAAGTAACTTTCAAAGAAAGTGCAAAAGACTTCCACACGTTGCCAAAGAAAGGGATATGTTATTTCCCAATGTTGGACACTAAATCCAACTAATCGTCCCTAGAATTTGAAGCAAGAGGAAAGAAATACTAGTGAAAGTGGAACCAAGGATTCCATCATTGATGTAAGAATAGATGTTTCACATGAAGAATATTTTCAACAGCAAAAGTCGCCGTGGAAGTCGCTTGGTAAGAAGTTGTTTGACTTCATGACACAGTAAGACATACATTCATTTGTACATATTCAAATTTCAGTTATGTATGCATTTCTGTTTGAAACTTATTTTTGTTTGAGCCACCTTGGATCGATGATCAAGGAAATGATGTTCAACTACCTTTTGAAAATTTCTCGCCAGAAATTTTTGAGTGAGTGCAAGGAAGACAATTCTTGATAGGAAGACAAGAGCATTCAGGAAGGAAAGTGTTGACTACCTTCGAGTTGTGGTTCAAAGGCACTAAGCCATTCAAGGAAAGTGTATGGAGGCTGAAAAGTGAGGGTGATGTACTCTGATCTACTGAATAGATCGAGTAATTAGTCTTTTGGTGTCCAAAATATTCCCCATGGGGAGGACTGATCAGATTTGGATCATGGAACAAAGTGATAGCTCAAAACTCAAAGTGTTCAGAAGCGTTTCGAACTTGAGCGACCAGGTAGATCTCGTCTTCCTGATTTTGGCCTTGCAAATGGTTCAAAACACCAACACCATATGAAGAAGTTATCACGAATTGAAAAGTCCAGTAAATTGTAATTTTTTGGCTTTT
Source organism: Pinus albicaulis (assembly GCA_034641835.2). Classification (NCBI taxonomy): domain Eukaryota; kingdom Viridiplantae; phylum Streptophyta; class Pinopsida; order Pinales; family Pinaceae; genus Pinus; species Pinus albicaulis. The sequence continues at coordinate 308,250 of JAXQQM020065060.1, forward strand.
GACCATGTTTGACTGGGTTTTTGGAAATTCAAAAAAGAGAATATTCTAGGGAATATTTCTAGAATATTCCTAGAATATTCCTTGGAATATTCCTCAGAATAATCAATATTGACCACTCATATCGTGACAAGTGTCAGCATATCATTTGCAGTTTCGGTGCAAGTGTTTTAGAGGACACCACGTGGCAAGCCCGGAGGCCACCACGTGGCCCAGGAGTGGAGTGGTAAAATTTGGGTTGTTCTCCGCCAGGTTCGATCGCATGACCATTTCCCGGGCATGCATGCACCTTACCAACTCTACTAACCATGGTTCCTAATGCCATTGGTGAGTGCATTTATTAATGGTTTAACGGAAATGCAATTTGGGGTTCGGAAGGGCCAGCCCCTACCCACATGACCTTTGAGTCCTTACCATCAACCAATAGTTAACTGTCAACCATAATCAAACTATGTTAGATGATTACGGTTAAAGCCATCCCTGATGGCTAACTCTCCACAGCTTAGTGAACCCCGATGGTTTCGGTAGTGTTGTCACATGGAGACATTAAATTTACATTTATCTTCACGGTTTATATGCCATGGATTCCGCTAACCTCCAACTAACCGCAGAGTTTTGGGCATGTGCCCATCCATCGAAGGTTAAATTTGTTGCGTGGTCTTTCTAGCATAATATTTGGAGCACATTTAAAAATTGGTGGAAATTTCCATTTTGTTGGGTCTAACTGTAGTTGCTCATTTTTTGGTGGAGGTGATTTAGGGGACACTAGGAAAAATCAGTTCATGCTCTATGTTGAGCTAGATTCCACCATTCTGAGAGCACCAATAGTCAATTTCCACTATATTAGACATTCAAGACTCATTGGTGAGTGTTGCAAAACCATCAAAGGAATTTTGGGTGGCTTTTTGCTTCAAAGAAGTTCTAGGGGCCACTAGGGCCACCATGGGCCAACAGCAGTTTGAGGCTTCACCAGTGCAGCTCGAGGCCTTTTTCAACAATCCAATAGTAAATTTTGGATGTTTAAGACATTATGGAACTAATGGTGTTGTTTTTAGAGCTTGTAGGGTAATTTTGAAGTCCGATATTCTTCAGAGAAGTTCTAGGGACCACTAGGGCCAACAAGTGCCACCAAGAGAATGGGGCATAATGAGAGCAGCTAGTATCCATTCTCAGCAAACCAATAGTCATTTCTGACAATTTTGATACTTCTCAATCCATTGATGGATTTTTCAAAAACTTTTGAGGACTTATGAAAGTTGCTATGCTTCGGGGAGTTTTTCAGTGACCCTAGAGCCAGGGGTGAAACCAAGTGTTGGAGGCGAAACCGAAGTAGCTGGAGGCCAATTTAAGTGAACCAATAGTCTACTCTGAATATTTTGGACTTTTGAATCCAATGAAATGATTTGCAAGGAAATTTCAAGAGCTCTGAAGGTCGAAGATCCACAAGGAATTTCTGGGTAGCCCAGGGCCATCAGTGGATGGAGGCCTAAATTAGGGAACCAGTGCTCTTTTGGAGCAAATGATTAGTCTATTTTGGAGGTATGATATATGTTGCAGACATTAGTTGAGGTTTTACTGATATAAAAGAGGTTTTTAGGGAGTTAGTGCCACATAGAAGCTCAGGGAAGCTCGAGGCACCGACTCAAGGAAGTCAAGTCTAAGGGAACCTATATTTGTTTTTAGAGTGATGAAATCCATTGAAGGGATATAAATGGTATTATAAACCCATTATTTTAGTTCATTTAACCACTGGAGTTGAGTTTGTAACTTGTCAAAGAAATTTTCCATAATCCCAAAGAGCCAAGTCAAGATGACAAGAGGTCAAGGAGGCGTAGCCCATGATATCCGGGTGAACTCCTATATTAAATTTGTTGTTATGTCTTTATTTTTATTTTATGAATTATATGGATGTTTCACATGTTTAATATAAACAAAAACAAATGGTCTTAATTCACTTAAACTGTTAAAAAACATACACCTATTTCAAGTATAAAATTCAGAAAAAGTCAATTATAAGCTAGATATTTTATTTGTTTAACTGAGTGGGAGGTTATTGAAAAGAATAACAAGTTGTAAAAAACATTTTCAGATCGTTTACTTTGAGGTCAAATACATCAAGGGTAAGGAGAATAGGGTTGCAGATGATCTCAGTAGGAGAGTTCACATGAACCACATTCTAGCTGTGAGATACTATGAGACAAATTTATAGGATCAAATCGTACATTAAAGACAATAGGATGATAGGTATAAGGAGCTTAGCCACGTGTTACAACATGGTACAGGTGATCAAGATGTGAACTATCATCTCACGACAGATTGTTTGGTGAGATTCATAGATAGGATCTATGTTCCAGATGACATTGGGATTAAGAAGTTTATCCTGAGGGAGTTTCATGTCAAGCCATATTTAGATCAACCAAGATATCAGAAGGTGTTGAAAACATTGAATAAGTTCTATTACCAGCCATATATGAAGAAGGAAGCAACATAGTTTGTGGCTATATTTTTGGACTATCAATAAGTGAAAGCATAATGTGAGCATCTAGGTCGGTTACTTCAGCCTATATTCTAGAATGAAAATTGGAGAGAATTTCCATGGGTTTCATTACACGTCTTTCAAGGAAATTGAGGCAACATGATTCTATCACGGTCGTGGTTGATAGGTTGATCTAGGTATCTCACTTCATTCTAGTGAGGACTAGTTATTCAGCTAGTGAGGTGGCATATGTCTTCATTAGGGAAATTTTCAGATTGCATGGTTTTCTAAAGAAGATTGCGTTAAGGGGAAATTTTAGGGGCTAATATTCATAGGTGGGCTAATTTACCATGCTTTTTCCAAAAAAAAAATTCGCCAATTTCCATTTTTTTCTAAAATGATTCGCCCAAATTTTATAGTATACCGTTATTTTACCTTAAAAATCGCAAAAATATTATATCAACTAATACAAAATCATTGGAAGTCTAAATATTTCTACAAGAATATCACCAAAATTTTTACAATTTGCATATTAGGGACTAGTAAGATTCGCCAAGGTTTCTAAACTTTATTATGAACTTCCATCCTTAAAATTTTCCCTATCTAGATAGGGATGCTAAGTTCACTTCCAAATTATGGAAGGATTTTTTTGGAAGTTGATGGACATAGTTGGCCTTTAGTAGAACTTATCATCTGCAAATAGATGGATAGGCAAAGAGGGTCAATGGGGAGGATATGCCAAGGATGTATGTCATACACCAACAAAGGATATGGGAGGAGTATCATCCAACAACAAAGTTTTATTACAATAATTTTTATCAGGAATCACTAAGGTTTATTCCATTTGAGGCACTTTATGGGCAGACTTATAATACTCCCATCAGTTGGAGTGATAGAGTGAATAAGTTGTTGATAGGACTTGACATGCTAGCATAAATGGAATAGGAAACATAGGTTATAAAGAAGAATATAAAGGTAGAAAATGACAGATAGAAGAGTTATGTAAACCACTGCAGGGCATTTAAGAAGTTTAAGGTTGGGGACCATGTGTATTTTCACATCAAGCCAAAGAGGAGAATATTGAGGATTGCATCATGTGCCAAGTTGGCACCATGATATTATGGGCCTTTTGATATTCTTGAGAGGATTAGACCAGTGGCATACAGAAATTCACTTCGTGAAATTCTATGATGTTTTTCATGTTTCATTTCTTAAGATATATCTAAAGTATGTTGATCATGTTATTCATTGGTTTTTATTACAGGTGGAACCAGAAGGAGAACTCCATTCAGAACATGATCTAGAATTATGCAGGAACGCAATAGAATACATATATAAACATAAATACAGAGAAGAAACATCAATATTACTTCATTTAATTAGTATTAAAGAACTGAAATATGTTTACTTACAAAATGGAAATAAAGTAACTAAAGCAATGGTAGCCTATATATGAGAAGAGATGTGGTGGCTACATGCCTCTCAAATATGTTACAATGAGGTTCAAAGTCCTATTTATTATTGAGAAATAATGGAAAGCCCTAAACATCCAAAAACATAATGCTAGAAGATGAATTTCCAAAACTGTGGGCCCCATTGGGGTAAATTGGTACATCAACTTCGTGGGGTTGTAACTCTACCATATGATCTTCGTTTGATGCGAATGATACATCGTTAGAAATATATATTTGAGGAATAAAAATTATGATTGCAAACTTCAACCAGATAAATATATTTACGTGTTTTCTAAAAAAACGTCATTTAGGGTCTCAAAAAGGCTCTCGAAGTTCACAACCCAAAAAACTGCCAAAAATAGCAAAATGTCCTACAATTAAAGAAACCACAAAATCGAAAGAAACAACAGTGGGGGTCCAAGTGGAATGGGTGGGTGGCCACTAATATCCACCTCGATTAACCCCCACAGAAATCCCACCCTGCCCCCCTTAGGAAGCAATGTTCCACATTGCGTTGCGTGCCTCCATTAGATAGGGAAACTTCTGTTGAACTTGGTCCTTAGTGAGCCACTTTCCTTGGTGCAAGAATTGGCCAACTTTTTCATACCGATATTGTTGCATCTTATGCTGACGACTGTTCTTAATCTGCGTTTCCATAAACTAATCAGTTGTGTCATGTTCCATGCAGTCTGAGTTTAACTTTGCTGGTAAGAGTTGTTCTGTAATGTATGATGTTTTTAATAATGGTGGAAAGTATGGATGAAGGCTATTCACATCGAACACTTAGTGCATGATCGGAAATGATTGTATTAGTTTTTTTATGCTAACTATCTTTTCAGTTTAAAAACATGTGCATAATTTCCTCTTTAGTTTGCATAAGGATTAAGGAGTTTGTCAATGCATTGTAGATGATCTTTTGTGAATTAGAAGCATAAAAATAAGCATAAATGACACTGCAAAAAAGTTTAAAATATAGAAATAAGTCACCACATGAGATTTACACAGTAGGCATGAGGAAGCAAATGACCCCTCATGGGCTACATCTACTGGTCCAGCTCCCAATGGCTTGTCCATCTTCCATTATGCTCAAAATGTTTCTATTACATGTAGTTACATTACTCTAACGGTTTTTTTATCTGCACCAATGACTTCAGAATGCTCCAATTAGTCAAAAAGGACTATTCATTCACTCAGAATGGTCAAAAATTGGGCCTCCTACACTTTTTCCCAGTTTCACGTAACAAAGCTCCATTAAAAGTGGAGAACTCCACTTAACTAGAGTTAAAATTGGGCTTGGCCACAAATTTAGGTGTTCCTGCTAACTTTTCCTCTGAATCTGACTGTTGCATTAAATTTTTGCAGTTGGGGCGGGGGGGTTGCCACATGCACACCCCAAAACCGCTACATAACCGTCGGAGATTAATCGAAAATGAAGGTGGAGATTGTGGTTGAATGAGTTGAATTGTGGGTTCATGTGTTGGTTAGTGCTAACCGTGCAGAGAGTTGACATTAATTGTTACCGAAATGTGACATGTGTTGCGGGGACTGCTAGAAGGTTAGATAGACCGCACGGTGTTGTCATTTAACTGTTGCATGTGATACAAATGTCAAGGAAATTTGGTGGGTTGGGATTTCCGATGGTTCCCAACCCCCAACCTGATTTTCAATAAACCTTAAATAAAACCCATCGACTAACATGGTTATGTAACAAGCATAGTGCAGATGGTAGAGTGTATGCATGCTCGGTCAGAGGTCTGGGGTTGATTCATGCAGATCCTCAAAAAAATTTATTATGTAGTTGCAAGGCCACGTGGCAGCCTCAGGGTTGGCCGCGTGGTAGCTTCTAATTGGACCCTCCAAACCCTACCACCATTAAAATTGTGACACTTGTCAAACCATGATTGGACTAGTGGAAAGGAATATTATGAGGAATATTCCTTTTTTGCTTACTGTACATTCCACTTTGCTGACTATGCATCCCAGTAAAACTTGGTCAAACTATCACAATTTTACCTATTTGGCATTTCAATTAGAATGCAATATCTTCCTGATATGACATCAGCCTTTCAAACCATTCATGATGCCGAAATCAACAAGACGAGATCTACGCAACCATCCTAGTTTCAACCCAATCATGTAACTTTGAATTTTGAGAAAAATTTATGAACTTCTGATCATTCCTCCCCATTGGGAAGCTTTTGGACCCTAAAAAACTTGATTACCTATTTAGTAGATGAGGGTATAACTCCCTCACCTTTACAACCTCCATCAATTTTTCCTTGCTTGGTTTAGTGCCTTTGAGCCCAACTCGAAGGTAGTTAGCACTTCCCCTCTTTGATTCTCTTTTCCTAATGTCAAGAATTGTATCTTCTTTGAGCTTATCTAGAAATTTTTGCTAGAAATCGTCAATAGAAGGTAGTTTAACATCACTTCCTTGATTATCAATCAAAGGTGGCTCATACGAGCATAATTTTTCAACATTAACAACTGAATACATTTGCATGTAAGAAGGAAAGTCAATTTGGAATCATTAGGGGAGTTTTGAGGTCTAAAATGGGCCTCGTAAGGAAATTATAAAGTAATAGTGGAAATAATAAAATAAGATTTGATTACACCATAAAATTTTAGAGGGAAAAAAGAAAAAACTTTATTTTCAGCTCATATTTTGAACTTATCTCCCTAAGGTTTTGCTCAAATTTGGAGTGATAATACTTGTTGGATGAAAAATTTAATTCCTCATCCAAGGAGTACCCATCTTGCATAATTTTTATGGACTTTTCTACACGAAAAATACATAAAAAACATTGTCACATTTTTTATGTATTTTTCATTTTTCATGTAGAAAATTTCATCAAAAGTATGCAAAATGGGTACTCCTTGGATGAGGAATTAAATTTTTCATCCAACGAGTATTCCCGCTCGAAATTTGAGTAAACTCTAAAATACGAGTTGAAAATTTATTTTTATTATTTTAATATTTTTTAATATTTTTACTTTTTTACTCAAAAAAAGGTGAATCATCCCCCGTGGTTGACATCATCATCTTGAATCCTATCGGTTCTTCTAAACATTATTTTAGTTGTACATTTTTCTTAGGAGGCTCATTTTAGACCTCAAAATTCACCTAATGGCATTATTACCAATTTTTTTTATGATCTTGAAAGGACCATAGCGAATGGGTTTGATTTTTTTACCCTCCCCTTGCATCCTTTCTTTGCTAATGTGCAACCATACCTCATATCCCTCTTAAAACTTGTGATCAACCAGGGGTTTTTCATGGCTCTATTTATATTTTCTTTGAATTTTCTCCAGCTGTTCTTGAACTTGTTGATGTATAATCTGAATTTTATTAATGAAAATTCAAGCCTTATAAATATCACTATGGCCATCTATTGCAACATCCTTCCCAAATATGAAGTCTAATGGCGATTTTGAAAAATACCCAAAGCATACTTCAAAAGGTGAGGTTTGTGTTAAAGAGTGCTTTGGCCAGTTGTAAGTGTGCTGAATATAATGCAGTTGTTCATCCCACAACTTAGGATGTTTACTGCAATATCTTATCAGTAGATGCACAATAGTCTTGTTCACCACTTCGGTTTGTCCATATGTTTCTAGATGAAAATTAGTACTCTTTTTCAATTTTGTGTCCATCATTCTCCCTATATTTGACCAAAAATTCCCAATGAACCTGGAGTCCCTGTCACTAATAATAAAAGTTGGAAATGCAAAATGAACCCAAACATTTTGAAAATAAAGTTTAGCAGTTTGTTAAATAGTAATGGTTTTCTTACATGACATAAGTATACACATATTACTGAATCTATCTACAACTAAAAAAATATAATCATGTTTCTTTCTTGACATAGGTAGACCTCCAACAAAGTCTGTGGAGACACTCTCCCATGGCCTTGATGGTACCAGTAGTGACATGTACAATCCAAGCTTCCTATTACTAGGCTTACTTGTTCCACACATAGAAAAACCTCTTATAAAACGTGACACACTATCTATCATCCGAGACCAATAACAATACCTTTGTAGATGCGCCATTGTTTCCTTACCCCAAAGTGTCCAAATCTAAGAGATGAATGATCTTCTGTCATGAAACTTATCCTCTCTCCTCGTGGAATACATAGCTTTCCCAAATGAAACAGAAAATTGTTATGGATGCGATAATCTTGTTCTTCAACTTGTTTCCCTTCACCCAAAATAGCATACACATCTTGAAAATCAATGTCATGTGCATATTGTTCTATGTAACTCTCATGTACAACATAATAATTTTTGAGTAAAGTAGATGCACTAATGATTGGTCTTGAAAGCATATCTGAAACTTTATTTAATATTCCTTTATTTTACCTTATAACCAAGTGAAACTATTTAATAAATCCCATCCATTTGAAATGTATGGATTGCTGCAATTTTGTTTGTGACTACAAGTACTGTAATGGTTGGTAATTGGTATGTACAATAGTCTCTTTACCCATCAAGTAGTGTTTCCACTTCTTGACACTTTGTACCAACGCATATAGTTTTTGTCATATGTAGGATAATTAGTCACAACACCATTAATGGTTTCTGAATGAAAACCGATAGGCTTACCATGTTGCAAAAGGACTGCGCCTCTGGCATAATCACTAGCTTCAGTTTGTATCTCAAATGGCTGTCTCAAATTTGGTAATGCAAGGACTAGAGTTGAAATGATATTGTATTTTAAAGCTTCGAAAGCTTTCTATTGTTTTCCTCCCCTTTGGAATCCTTTATTCACACTTGTCACTGCATGCATAGGAGCTGTGATGGAAGAAAAGTTAGCAATAAACTTCCTCCAGTATTGAGCTCCACCTAAGAAACTTCTTACCTCGGTAACTGTTTTGGGTGTGGGACGGTTCACAATGGCCTCTAATTTAGAAGGATCAATCGTCAATTCTCCTCCTCTTACAATATGTCCCAAATAGACCAAGTAAGTCTTTCCAAACTCACATTTTGACATCTTAAGAAACAATTTCTCTCTCTTCAAAATATCAAGCACTATATTAACATGCAAGACATGATCTTCTCTTGTTTTGCGGAAAATTAAAATTTCATCTAAGTATGCAATAAAATATTCATCAAGGAATGGTTGCAGCACACTATCCATAACTCGCATGAAAGTTATCGGTGCATTACATAAACAAAAAGGCATAACTAGCCACTCAAAGAGTCCTTGTTTGGTTTTGAATGTAGTTTTCCATAGATCACTTTCTACAATTCTTACTTGATGATATCCACTTAGTAAATATAACTTAGTGAAAAACTTTGTTTCTTTTAACTGATCAATAAAATCATCTATTCCTGGGAGTGGGTAATTATTTTTTACAGTAATATTGTTAAAATCTCAAAAATATACACACATGCGCCAAGTCCCATCTTTCTTTGGTATCAAAACTATGGGTGAACCACATACCAAGGTTATTGTCCTTATGATTCCTTTATCCAACATCTCTTTGATGTGCCTCTTTATTTCAACATTCTCCATTATCGACATGCGATACATACCGATGTTTGGAAGAGGACAATCTTGTTGTAGCTGAATCTCATGTTGAATTTCCATTTTTGGAGGTAATCCTGTTGGCTCCTGAATCATCTCATGATGTCCATTAACCACATAATATAAATCTCATTTAAACTTAGGATCACATCCCTCAAAAGATTCATGATTAATATCATCTTTACGCTTAATCATAAGAAGAAAAAAATTATTACTTGAATTTACGAGCATCTTTACTTGTCCAGCATTTACCAGAACAATGTTTGTCTTCTTGAGATGTTCTCTAACAATGAACTCCTTGCCATCTTTGAATAAATGATACTTTTTCTTATGGCAATAGAAGATCGCTTTTCTATCATGCAAGTAAGGACTCCCTAATACAATACTAGTTATGTCCAGCAAAACCAAATCTAATTCAACTATGTCAATGAAGCTTGCAATGATTGCAAACTTGAGAATACATTTCTTTGAAACCTGTAGATTTGCATCCTTACAAATCCAACCCAATGGATATGGTTTTGGATGTGGTATGGACTAAAGGTTAAGTTTCTTGACCAAATATTCAGAGATTAAGTTTTCTTGCGACCCACTGTCAAACATTGTGTAAATCTTGGTATGCTTGGATATGACCCTCACATGAAACAATTCTATCCTTTCTTCTTCATTTAGAGTGTTTATGTGAAAGTTTGATGTATTGGTACTGGGTTTCATTTCACTTTATTTTCCCTTCATGTTCTTCAATCCCATGGCTGTGATTTTAGATTCATCACCTGAATTAGATCCTAAATCATGTTAAGATGTAGCAGTAGTCTTTTGTTTCCCTTTTTTATTGGGTTTATTTGGCCTCAATTCAGGATGTAATTTCCAACAATGAGTTTTATCATGGCCTTGTTTTGAACAATTTTTGCAAATCACTTTTTCTCCCTCTTTCTTAAAAGATGCATTGTTTTTGTTTTCACCTTTTGAGGTCTTTTCCTTGAATTTACCCTTAAAAGGTTTCTTCCTACCCTCTTCAGAAATGTTCTTCCCTCTAGATTCAAAATGTGTGGCTTGAACACAAATTTCATCTAGACTGGTGGGGTTAAACATGAGAATAGAATGTTTTAGGTAGCTATGTAAGCCTCCTATGTACTTTAGAAAATTATCTTGGCTCTGCAAATCCACCCCTAATAAGATAGCTCTTCTACTAAATTCTTGGGTGTATTCTTGCACATTTTTTCCCTTTAATTGCCTAAAGTTCTTCCAATTCATGATGGCTTTCTACATATGAGGTAATGGATAAAGATGTTGTTTAATAGCAGCAATAAAATCAGACCATGATATAATAATCTTACCTTGTTTCTTAATTTCCTCGTTTGTCTTGGCTTCCTATCAAACAAGAGCTGCATCTTCCATTCTCAAAAAAGCTAATTGAATTTTTGTATCATCATCTTGAAGGTTCTATATTCTCAAATAGACCTCCAATTGTCAAATCCAATTATCTAGCTTGTCTGCATTTACTTCACCATTAAGCATTAGCAATTCAAACTTAACATAAAGTTTTAATAAAGGATTTTTACCAATTCTCTTTGACTTGTGTGGCTGGTGTACTGAAGAAGAAGTAGAGGATGATGATGATGATGAAGAGGACGGTGAAAATGGTGGTTTTCCATTTCCTCCATTTCCCTTCTTTCACTTGTCTTGATCATGTTGACCTCCTGAAGATCCTTTTCCTTCCTTGTGAATTTTATATCTTTATTCTTCTAGCCTCTAATTTCTTTATTGATAAATTATTCTAATCATCTCAGTCATGTCAAGAAATGCATTCCTAAACACTCTTTCTTCCTCCTTAGGGTCAAGTTCTTCATGAATTTCTCCTTCCTCACAAGGCATTCTTAATGAAGCTTCTGCTTCATTAGGAGGTGAACTAGGTGGTGGAGATAGTGGCAATATTTCTCTCCTTTCCTTTTTCCCCTTTTGAGACCCTCCCGCTTCCACTAATTTTCCTTCTCCTCTTTTGAGCTTGAGCCTTGTAAGCATCTAAAACTTGCAAACAGCTAAAAAAATATTTACACTAAACAACACCAGAGAATAAATTATAGCTCTGATACCAACTTGATCTGAAATGAATGTATTAGTTTTGTTGTGATAAGTGTCTTTTCAATTTAAAAACATGCATAATTGCCTTTTTAGTTTTCATAAGGATTAATGAGTTTTCCCATGAATGGTAGATGATCTTTAGTGAATTAGAAGCATAAAAATAAGAATATATAACATTGAACAATAGTGTAAGATAGAGAAATAAGTCACCACATGAAATTTACACAGTAGGCATGATGAAGCTATTCACCCATGATGGCTACATATGTTGGTCTAGCTCCCAATGGATTGTCCATATTTCATTATGCTCACAATTTTGCTATTACATGTAGTTACAGTGCTCTAATGGTTGTTTTTCTACACCAATGGCTTGAGAATGCTCCAATTAGTCAAAAATAACTCTTAATTCACTTAGAATGGTCGAAAATTGGGCCTCTTACACTTTTTCCCAGTTTCACCTAGGAAAGCTCCACTAAAAGTGGAGAATTCCACTTAACTAGAGTTAAATTTGGGTCTGGCTACCAATTTAGGCACACCCACTAACTATTCCATAGAATCTGATTGCTTCACTAAATGTTTGTGGTTGGGGGGGAGGGGGGGGGGGTGACCACATGTGTACCCCTAAACTGCTACATAACCATCATAGTTTAGGCGGAACCCAAGGAAGAGACTGTGGTTGAACAAGTTGAACTATGGGTTGATGTGTTGGTTAGCGCTAATTGTGCGGAGAGTTGATGTTAATTATTATCGCCATGTGACATGTGTTGCGGGGACCACTAGTAGGTTAGATAGACCGCGTAGTGTTGTCATTTAACTGTTGCATGTGATACAATCGTCGGGGACCGCTGGCGGGTTGGAACTGCTGGCGGGTTGGAACCGCCAGCTGTTCCCAACCCCCAACCTGATTTGCAATACACTGTAAATAAAACCCATCGACTAATATGGTTAAGTAACAATTGTAGTGCGGACAATAGAGTGTATGTGTGCCCAGAGGGAGGTCTGGGGGTCGATTCCTACAGACCCTCACAAAATTTTACTATGTAGTTGCAGGGCCATGTGGCGGCCTCAGGGTTGGCCATGTGGCAACTTCTGATTGGACCCTCCAAACCGTACTACCAATAAAATTGTGACACTTATATAATAATGATTGGATGAGTGGAAATGAATATTTTGAGGAATATTCCTTTTTTTCTCACTGTACACTCCACTTTTCTGACTGTGCATCCCAGTCAAACCTGGTCAAACTGTCATAATTTTACCTATTTTGCATTTTGATCAAAACATGATATCTTCCCCATACAACATCAGTTTTTTGAACCGTTTGCGGAACCAGAATCAAGAAGACGAGATCTATGCAACCATCCTAGTTTCAACCCAATCCTATAACTTTTAAGTTTGAGAAAAAATTATAAACTTTTGATCAGTGTAGGCCAAAGAATGGTGGAATAATGAGCTCAAAATTATTGTCTCCCACAACATTAGTGATTGTTTAAAACCCATATCAAAGTGGGCTAAGATTTTGATGGGCTTAGGTAACGAATTCTTTCTGTAAATCCAACCAAACTTTGTCACCCACTTGAAACTTGTGTGGCACTCGTTGGTGATCATGTTTTAGCATGTACTTGGAATTAGAATTCTCCAAAATTTCGTGAGATTGTTGGTAGATGTGTTGGACGCATTCAATAAATCTGGTTACTTTATCAGCCTCAAACAATACATATGTGGATTATTTTTTTGTATTCGTATAAGCTATGGCAACATCAATCAGACACAATGGTTTAAATCCTATACCCACTTGAAAGGGACAAATTGAGCTATGAAGAGATCTGTTGAGTAGAGGTTCTCTAGGAGTCAAATCGATCAGATGCTTGACTTGAAAGTGCAAGGGTACCCTTGTGGGTGAGGAGAATATGTCCTTGTATTCTTACACGACCTGATACAACTTCTTCTACTATGTGGAGGAACCCTTCCTGGTGGCCATGGATGTGGCCGCGATCTTCCCTTTTCTTTGAGAATGAATCAGAAAAAAAAAAAAATCTGGGCATGGGAGATGATCTTAATTCATTGTTTAGCATCGATCAAAGAGATAGCATTAGGCCGGGCTACCTCTGGTATCATGTATAACTTAGTTGCGAAAGAAATAATAACAGTGTGAGGCCTTGACTCATACAAGGTATGACACTTCCACAAGTATGGTTGGCCTAATAATACATCACAAACTTGAAGAGGAGTAGCATAACACAAAAAATCATATGTGAAGGGCTTGATGTTGTATATAAGGTGACACTACTGGCTAACATGGAGATATTGTACTTGGTGAAGCCACCCGATAGTGTAGGGATGCAGGTGTGGTGTGATCAGTAGGCCGAAATGCTTCACGACCTCTGATGAAATGAGGTTCTTTTGGCTACCACTGTTGACAATAAATTGCAGTGGCGAACCCTTCACCCATATCTTTGAGTGAAACAGGCATTCCCCCTCATCTGGTTCTTTGGGTTCCACCTTTCGGAGCTTGGTGTTAGATACCATCGTAGTGGGTTTTGTGCCAATGAAATCCTTGCATTTTTGGAGCTTCGTGGTGGCTACCATCACAGTGGGTTCCCACTCATAATCATATCTTGTATCTATCTTTAAGCCTTTCAGCTTGACCACCAGTGCCTACTTTTCGTGACATTCATTCATGTTGTCAGTGGGATTTTTATGGAACTCACACCACTTGTTGTTGTCGTTTTTTTCCTTCCTATCACCCTTGGCTTGTGGCTTCGAGGAGTTTCCTTGGGGGGTCTCAGCCAGGCTTTGTCCTTTTCTTTTCTTTGGGTTTGCAGATCAAGATTCTCACTTCTTCTGTTTAAATTTCATCTTGATCTTAGCATCATATAGGTATCTTTCACCAATCGAGGAGATTTCGAGGAAATCCATTTCCTACTAAATGTATCTGTGAAAACAACTGCAATACTTAAGCACCAAGTGTTTCTCCGAATATTTGATACCCAACATTGTGTGCAGAGTATGGAACAGATTCGTCAACTCATGCACATCTTCATCCCTTTGTTTCCATAGTGTATTCCATTGTATGTACTTACCCTCATAGCTCCCCACAAGGTAATATTGGTCCTTGATGGAATTTCAGAAAGAATTCCAGGTGTGTTCGACTAAAAATTGTGAAGGTTATCTCTCGTTGCTTTGTTTGCAATAGGTTTCTCACCATTCCTTGACATGGGGAGTGACTTGGAGGAGCGCAAAAGTAATATTTTCCCTATTGGAAAAATCATGAACTGAAAAATATCCTTCCAATAGAGTTAACCATATATCTACGACATCTACATCTATTTTACCTTCAAATATGGCAATGCAAAAGTTGAATTTACATTGAAGGGAGTGGCACCTAAAAAGTGACTTTTGGAATCAGATGTGTCACCAATGGGTAGCCATCGAAGGATTTGGGAAAATTTATCCATAATCGCGTTCGTCTGTTTCTCGAGGGCCTCCTCGAGCAACATTTTGAAAGGATCTCTGTCTCCCTCATATTTATTTTCATCCACCATGGGAGGGCGTCGGGTTTTGTGAGGTTGATCTTGCAAATATTCAACCAGATCGAGCCCTAACCCCTTATACCCTTATCTAGTTGGGGACATGAAAAGAAAAACAGAGAAAGAGCAGATTGTTATGATACCACTGATCTTGAATTATGAAGGAATGCATTATAATACAGTTATAAAAATAAACACAAATATGTAGTGTAAATAAGACTTTATTTCATTAATATCAAAGAACTACAATATGGTCACATACATAATGGAAATAAAATAGCTCAGGAAATGGTAGCTTATCTCCCAGAAGAGATGTGGAAGATACATGCCTATGATTTATGTTACAATGTGACTCAAAGGCATATTTATTATTGAGAAATAATGGAAAACCATAAACATCCAGAAAAGTAATCCTAGGAGATGAATCGCCAAAACTATTGGCCCCGTTGGGGTAAATTGGTACATCAACTTCCCGAGGTCGTAACTTTGGCATATGATCTCTGTTTGACCTGAAATATACTTAGTTAGAAATATTTATACGAGGACTACAAATTTCAACTAAAAACATCCATAAAATTCATGTTTTCCCATTTTCCAAAAAAAAATTCGTTTAGGGACTCAAAACGGCTCTAGAAGTTCACGACCCAAAAATCTGCCAAAAATAGTAAATTGAACTATAATTAAGGAAATTGCAAAAGTGAAAGAAACAATGGTGGGGGTCCAAGTGGAATAGGCAGGTGTCCACCAATATCCACCTGGATCAGAACCTCAATGCATATTGTAGCGGAAACAACTCATGCTTAAGAACAAGGCAATCGAGCACGTTAAAGTGAAATGAAAGCACTTTGGTTTTGATGAAGCTACATGGGATCTAGTTGATTAGAGCCAAGCTATATATCCTCCATCGTTTGTCAGTGGAGAAAATTATGTTTGGTAGTTATACATATTTATGTATGGTTTCTATTGTAAATACCATAATGAGTTTTGTTATAAAAATCCAATAAGCGGTATGGTTATGTTTTCATGTTTTTCATGAAGGTTTTTCTTTTGAGCATATTTTTCATTGTAAATACTATAATGATTTAGGTTATAGAGCTCCACGGGAAGTATGTTTTGGTTTTTAGCATTTTTGTTGGTTGTAGGTGTCATAAAACACCAATGAATATGTTAACCTAAGGGGCAGGGGTATGTGACAACCCTGGGTTAAAATTTCATGTAATAAAGTTAATAAAGGAAAAGCAATACCAAGGTCGAGGGAAACTTATTCCAAGATGAATTTTTGGAAAAAAATCCTAGTGGGCATCACTTGTTTTGTATGATGGCTAAGGAAAAATTGGAAAAATCTATGGAAAAGGATTTGAAAAGGAAAAAAGGCATTATTGGTATTTTATTTATGAAAATAAAGGAAAATAGGAGAAAAAGGAAGTCAAAGGTCACTGGTTTCATGTGAGGATGAAATTGAAAGAAAACCAAGGGAAATGAAATTGATAGTCCATGTTTTTGTTTAATATAGTTAGAAATTGACTCCACATGTCTATAATGGTGGCTTGAAATTTAAAGGAGAAAGTCTCTATCCAATACTATGGGTTTCGAAAGTCCAAAGTTATAAGGTTTATGAAGTATGAGCATTGCAACATGTTTTCCTACTTTGAATTCATGTCGTAGAAGCATCCTAGATTTTTTGAATTGTTCCATTAATAAGATGTTGATATATTTGGGGTAGAGATGCGCCCATGTTGTTTTTTTATACCTCTAATTTTATATTATTTTCCAAGCAAATGTTTACATAAATTTGTTGGCCACTACCAGTTAGGACATACGACCCCAACTACAGTTTCCTGGCCACTACCAACAAGAATTCATACTCCTATCTTGGCAAGGCATCACTTGGAAAAGGCCCTGACCCCCTCAACCTCTATGCGGAACTCATTTCAAAATTTTCATACTGGACCCAATATGATCCACTAAACATGCATGCAATAAGAACATCTCAAGTATGAGAATTAATCTCTGAAACTTTTTTGACCAATGCTATAGATATATACAAGAAACATATGTATGCAGTTTAGTTCTCTCCCACTCAAAATCCTCCACAAATACTAGCATAATACATTTATATTATTTTTGCTCATTAAAATTACTAATTACATTCGATACCCCATTATTACTACATCAACTAAAATAAAGTATTTGACCATTTAATTTCTCACACCAAATTCCATGGGAAAAAATCTTGGTAATTTCCCATGGTTTTTCCTTTTCTCTCTGAACACTAAATAATGCATAGAAAAATACCTACAACCAATAAAAAATATGCATAATCAAACATCTGCAACCAATCAAACACATTCTACAAGGTTGACATCAATCGCAACCAAACTCTAGAACTATTGATTCAACGCCCTTGCTCAGAAGTGCTATGATTTCCAAAAAGTGATATAAGAGCCAAAGGTCACAAGTTTGAATCACACCCAACTTGAGCTAGGGGGGATATTGTTGGAAATTGGATAAACCAATGTTTCTCATGTGCTTAAATACCTCTAGTGGATCTATTAACTTGTGTGATGCGTCCCCTTACTAAAAATTGCAGGTTTTAGTCTAATGACAATCATGTTTCTAACAATATATATAGACACACACACACACACACACACACACACACATCCACACATATTATCATTAATATATTTTTAAATATAAAAATCATTTTCGTCTTAAACATTACAATTATTAAAAGTCTCTCTCGTGCCTTGAATTAGAAACAACCTATTAATGGAATTTCTTAGTATGAATATTGAAATATTTTATTTGACTCACATTAAAATTTTTTGTTTAGTGACATTTTTTAAATATTATATATGAACTCCATATTAAAAATTTAACAAAATATTTGTTATAATGAAAATTTAAAATATAGCCCCAATGGCTAGTTCAATTGGTCAAGTTCCTATCGCTAAAGGGTGAAAATGTTAAAATGGGAAACACTTTTTTGGAATTAGGGTTTTATAGTTAACAAGTGTTAGGAGAAATAATACCAATCTAAAAGTTTATGAAAATTTAGTACACATTTCATGTAATACTATACAAGTTTCTATCTTAAAAAAAATTAGAGAAAAAAGATTACTAACTATGAAAATTTTGACGAATAGCCAAAAAATATATATATTAAAAGATAATGAAGAGTGTTAGCTAAATTAACTTTTTCATCCTAAAGTACCTCACTAATGGGAGGTTACGAAGTAAATTTTCTCAAAACCCTCGAGGTTAGGTTCTTCTAGTAAGTCTATTTGATGTTATCCCTTTGGGTTAATGTTCCCAGATATTTCCTCAAAAAAAGAACAAAAGGAAAAAAAAGTGAAATATAAGGAAATTATTAATTTAATTAATTTACTTTTCTCTATATAAATTTTTAATGTATCTTCAATTATCATCAATGTGAGCCTTTTTATAAGTATGCATTGTCTTCTTAGAATTATGCACAATGCATACTTGTTTCATGCGGAATATAATTCTTCATCCAAAAAGTGCTTACATTTGAAATTTGAGTAAACCTATAAGGATATAAGCAAAAAAAAAAATAATAAAATTAGTTTACTTCTTTTCGCTTCAAAATATTTACATGTATGTTTTTTTAAACTAAAATATTTTGATTGGTTTACATATTGTGCACATGAAAATTTCATGGGCCCTTTTAGGTTGAAATTTATTCTAATGGGAATTTACCTTCACTTAATTGCATAATTGATTGAATGTTGACTTTCTCTAGAGACTCATCTAGAGAGGAGAGTGAGTCAGATGTATTTTCAGATCTAGATATCTAGTCAGGATTTGAGATACCTTGGGGTTTGATATACGATTATGTTATTTTATGATAATATTTTATTTATCTATGTAACTATTTTTTTAAAATATATTTGTGTTTTAAATGTTACGTATTAGCTGAACATAAAATGAATCACATCATATAATATTAATAATATTATTTGTCATGCTACTTTTAACCTCCATATTAGATAGTTAAGGAATTATATATTTCCCTCATAATAAAAGGTAATTTTTTTTCATTTTGAATTACAAGACTTTATTGATCTATAAAAAAACTAATGTAAAATGAAGGAGAAAATTGCAGAATTTTTTTAGGGCCTACATTAATTTTTTTTGTTTTTAGTATTTTTAAATTTGTTAATGTAGATATTATTTTATTGTTTTTAATGATAACATTATTTAAGAACATTTCACAGATGATAGAGCCGAAGCAAAGATAAGGTCAAGGGGTAATTTTTTTCTACTAGAAGAGATAGCATACCGAAGAGAGGTCTAGTTGGGCTATTATTCTAAAGAGGAAAGACCTAGCCAGATGATGCATCATTAGCATTGAATTTTTTTTTTTTCTATCTATTTATGTACATTATTCTCTTATACATCATAAACATAATTTTTTTTTTTTTTTTGGGGTAATGGTTGTAATATTATGTAACCTTGTTACAAAAAAAAAACTATATAGTACACTTGTTCTAATTATTTCTTTACATTTCCTTTAATTTTTTATTCAAAAATTGATTTTGGTTAAAGGGATGAAAATTTTGTCTCTTCTTGATTATTATTTGAATATTTTAACGTTGAGGGCTTGCTCAATTGGTCGATTTCCCATAGCTAATGTATCTTGATAATGAGAGTCCATGAGCTCAATTCTCCTTGACACCCTCAAGGTTAAGCTATGATAATTAACCCACTCGGATGTCATCCCTTCAGGTGAACACCCTTAGGGTTAGACTTTTTTTTTTTTTGTAAGTTTGGCATTACCTTTAATTTTTTTTCACTTTTTTCACCCTTTTTTTTACTCCATTTCCATAACATGTCCAGATACATGACCTCGATATGGGGAAAAGAATTGAACCTGTGATGAGTGCTATAACAGCCTACCTCATCACCGTTTAACCAAGACCCCAAGACTAGGGTTAGACTTCTTTAAAACTGTGTAACAAGTCCAATATTTTTTAACGCTTTCTAGTGATAAAGTTTGTAGGTGTTGTTAAACTTTGCCAAAACTGTGTAAAAAGTACAATATTTATTAACGCTTTCTAGTGATAAAGTTTGTGGGTGTTGTTGAACTATAGAATTCATCTGCCAATAAATTTCTTGCATGTTGTTAGCAGTGGTTGATGTTTAATAAGTTTTCTTTCTTACGAGGAGCATTGATGTTTTTCTTATATAGGAAAATCAGTGTTGATGTTTCTCTTCTATAGGAAAATCTCCCTTAAAACTGTCTTGAGGAACAACAAGTTGCTACTGGGTTTGATTATTGTTTGAAGCAATCTTAGAAAGAATCTTGGCCTCCATATTGTTTATCCTTTTTTTTTTTTACATTAAGTACCTAGTCATGGCCATAATCTCATGGGAAAATTATTAGCTTTTATGACAATTATAAGATGTGGTGTTTTTCCTTTAATATTAAGATTATAAGTTATAAAATGCTTTAAATTTCTGTTCTTTTTCCTTACCATTCTTTTAAAATATTGCAACCCCATATTTAAAACCATATAAAATTATGAGTAGCTATGATTTTAAAGATTTTTTTTTTTTAATATATAGTTCAAATTCAAATATTTATTGATAAGTAACTATTTTCAAATTCATTACAACTTTTTCCATCTTTTATTTATTATGATAAATATTTTTAAAATTTTAATTATTAAATTTTTATATTAATATTAAAAATAAAAACTATATTAAAATATAAATTATTTACGCTAACTAATCAATGAAAACACATTATAAATCATTGATCAACGTGAACTCAAAAGCTTGTAAGACACTTCCTTGAACTAAATGAACTCAAAATCTTGTAACATAGTTTCCAAAAATTTATGTAGTTGAATGGACTAAAAACGATTTCAGAAAGTTAGGGAAACAAA
Source organism: Pinus albicaulis (assembly GCA_034641835.2). Taxonomy (NCBI): domain Eukaryota; kingdom Viridiplantae; phylum Streptophyta; class Pinopsida; order Pinales; family Pinaceae; genus Pinus; species Pinus albicaulis. Next base: position 329,228 of record JAXQQM020065060.1, read on the forward strand.
ACATTGTTAGAAAATGTGATGATACTAAAGTTTATGTAGTTGAACATGCTCATTTCTAGGACTTCAAAATGTTAGGAATTCATGAGAATATCTTAGAAAATTTCCCATTTTTATTGAGTGACTATATTATATTTTATTGGTGTGAACAAATATCCAAATATTGGTGTGAACAAATATCCAAATTCTCCTTACGATTTAATGAGAAAATAAAGGAAATGCCAAAGTATGTCGCATGTGAAATGAAGGAGATATGCGTTTTTCTTTAATTTTCTCTTGTGATGCAATTTTTCAACTATTGTCTTTATAAAGACAATAATTTTTTTGATGATATTTTATGTTAAGAGGTGTATATATAGTTAATGTGGTTGATATATGCTGATAATCCTATATAAAATAGAAGGAGCTTTTCAAAGAAACAAAAGGTGATGGGACAGCTCTAGGACTACCCCTCTGGCGACTTTCTGGCCTTTTCGAGATTAAAGTGGACCCACTCAACTTTGATTGCTGACAGCCACCACCTCTCTCCCTCTGCTCCGCGCCGCTCCTCTACTATCTGCCAACCCCACTCACTCCACCACTCCATCATTAATGCAGTTCCGCCTTTTTGAAATTTAAAATTTGAATTTTGAAAGTCCGCTAGAGCTCTTCATGAAAATTGGCACTTGGAAGACGACTTTGAAAAATTCCAACGGTTTGCAATGTTTGAAGATGCCTAGAATGCCAAGCAGATGCAAGATTATCTAAATCAAAATTTTGTCAGCCATAGCATGTTATTTTAAGGGGATTTTTCGGTCACATGGAGAGTGGAAACGGCCGGTAGCATGTAATCACTAGGCGTACTTCCCTCCCTTATATATTGGAGTTTCAGAGGCCTCTTGGATTTCCAAATCCCCAATCGAGTTAAGCTCACGGAATCCCTGCAGGTGTTTATTTGTGTATAACTTGTGATTATATATCATGGAGACCAAATATATTTATAGCTCTGTAGTTATAGTTATAGTTAAGTTTTCTTTAATATCTTCCTGATTAAACTATCAAATCCATATAAAACTGCATCAATGTAGTGCCATTAGATCAGCTGATTTTGTTTGTGCCAATAGTGCCTTTAGAAATGAGAATAATCTAAAAGTTATAGCAGGTTTACAAAATCCTCAGTTTCTTTTGGCAAAGGTCTGATGGTCTTGCAGTTTTCCTTGGGTAATGGAAAGCTATCCAAAACCATTCTCTTTAAATAAAGAATTCCACTTCAAAAATATCCGTGAAAAATATATATCAAGACGCCCATTCAGGATTTTAAATATATATGTGTGGGGTGGGTCAAGAGTGATGATGCTGCCAATGTAATTCTCCCTTATATTGTTTTATATAGGATTCACAGGTGAGCATTCTCATATATAAACCACAACATAAGGATATATTATAATTTCTTAGATGTACCGTGTGCGATTGGTATTTTTTTTCCTTATTTCTTTGTTTCATTTTGAGATAAACCGCACCTTATTTTAAAAGACCATGAAGTAGTCCATAACTTTTTAACTATAGTGTTTTTATAATTATGTCAAGTTCACTATTCAAGAGTTTTTTTGTTTTGTTTTGTTTCTTTTAATATTAAAAATTCTTAAGAAAAACTCTTATATGTATGTGTGACTTTTTAGATGTATATGTATGCATATGTGGTTCTTTAATTTAATTTTTTATAATTATCTCAAGTTCACTGTTTAAGAATGTTTTGTTGGTTTTTTTAATATAAAAAATGGTTAAAATAAACTCTTAAATGTATGTAGATGTATTTATTTGTAGTTTTGGTTTTTCTTTTTGGGTGATGATAATGTTCGGGAGTCATATGTGAATGTTTTTATAATATTTTAGCATTATTTTTTATTATAGGAATATAAAATGCTTTTATAAGATTATTTTGTATAATTTTTTATTATAAGAATATAAAATGTTTTTAAATAAAAAATTATACAAGATAATCTTATAGAAACATTTTATATTCCTATAATAAAAAATAATGTTAAAATATTATAAAAACATTCACATATGACTCCCAAACATTATCATCACCCAAAGAGGAAAACCAAAACTAAAAATACATTAAAGATACATTAAAACTCCAATATTATGGCATTATGGTCAATTTGTGAAGCATAAAATAAAACACACAAAAAATCCAAAGATCATTGTGGTGTAAAAGCTCGCCAGTTCTATGATTGTATAGAATAAAATGTGAACTTTGTATGTGGCATGCCACAATTTTTTTTGGATCATTGGTGTATTTGCTTGGCTTAATCCCCACGATATTGTCCATTTAACATCAAACATTTTCAACTAGCTGAAACACTATACAACAGACAACATCTATAAATTGCAACTGGTACCCCCATCCTAATAAAGACTCAAAAGGTTCAGCGAATCTACAATCCGAATAAGTTTTTCCGCATAATAGAACCATTGTTATAAAAATGAGGAAGGGATTATAAGATTACTTGGATTCCAAAGAGAAAATCTGGTTGAAATTATAGGATTAAACTTACCCTCGCTTACCAAATGAAATTTGAGGGTGTAACTCATAATTTGCACTTGTGTTGTTTTTAACCTCTGGTGAAATAAGGAAACACTATTGAGGCCATTTTCATTTTCATTTGTGGACGTTATCCATGGCTTGGTGTGATGTCTGCAATAAGGAAATTATTGCAGAATTATCATGTTTTAAATGCACAGTGTGTGAAGATTTCAATGCCTATGAAGCGTACTTGCACTGAAATGAAGATAATTCACATCATATAAAATATTATCCTCATTCCTATAAGCAATCATTATCAGTCCAAAAATATTGGATGTTTATCAATCGACAGGCATTTGTTACCCTGTAATGCACATGGATATCCTGAAAAAGTTCTCCAGAATTCATCTCGGCTCCAGATCCATATCAACAACAAGAAAGGCGGTCTTCTAGTATTCAGGAAGAGCTCTGGCGGACTTTCAAAATTCAAATTTTAAATTTCAAAAAGGCGGAACCGCATTAATGAGTTGATGTACGACCATATCGTCCGTAAAATCTTCAATGAGGGAGTGGTGGAGTGAGTGGGGTTAGTGGATATGTGAGGAGCAGCATGGAGCGGAGGGAGAGAGGTGGCGGTCATCAGCCATTGAAGTTGAGTGGGTCCACTTGAGTCTTGGAAAGGCCGGAGAGTTGCCGGAGGCATAGTCCCAGAGTTGTCCCATCACCTTCCATTTCATCGAACGAAATACTCCTCCCTCGGAAATGCCAGAGAGTTGCTGGAAGGAAAGTCTCAGAACTATCCCATCACCTTTCTTTTCATCGCACGAAAGACTCCTCCCTGAAATAATAGCGATTCATCAGAATCCAACACTAAAAAAAAAGTTCTATTGATATCGTGAGTTTTTTTTTGATATCCCAAAGTTTCAGGTTGTTCTAAATACTGTCAAAGTCATTAAAAGCAAAGTCAATTAACTTTGTCATAGTAAATGCATCGATCCATGTAAAATTTTAACCTTGTGATTTTGTCATTACTCACATTAATAGTTCCAACAATTGATTTGGTCAAAGTAAATGTCATTTTAGGAGCTGCTGGAGTGAAATCTTGTTAAAATGTAGTAGATGTCAGTTTTGGAGTTGCCACTAGAGGGGAATCTTGTTAATCAACATTTTAGTTACCATAAAATGTATAAATACATTCAATGCCTTCAAATATTTATTGGACATTTGGAATGGTGTAGAGTCTATATATTAAACTTATACAAATTCTCCTGACACGATAGAGTCTATATATTAAACAAATTCCTAAAAAAATTCCTAACAGTGCAAATTTATTAGAAAATGTGATTATAAGACAAATTTTTAAATTTATAATTTTTTTCCATGAAATGTATAAAAAATTCCAATCATTTATAACATGATTCACACTTAATTATTAATAATTAAAAGGTATCTAAAAATTGTATATTGATTGTTTTTAAATAATAAAATTAAACAATATAAAATTTATCTAATTTATGTGTTATATCAAGCAAATATTCTTTAAGTTGAATCATCATGTTCATGAGCTCAATTATCATAAAATGAAAATTTGAAAAAAGAATTATTTAATAATAATGTGTACAGAATATTCTAATTAGAATTATATATATATATATATATATAATGAAATATTAATAACTATATATTAAATATTGATAATAACATTCTATTTTAATGACATAGTCAATTAGTTAATTTAATATTTCAATGAAACATTAAATAATGAGGAGTTATTTTAATCGAGATAAATTTCTCAATTCCAACAAACTAATAATTTCTTAAATATTATAAATAAATTATGTAGTCATTATATATGATTATGAATATCAATATTGAGTTGAAGACATATTAAAGTTAATATTATTGGAAATGTTGTCATTGATGGCAAAGAAGGCAGCAGATGCAGAGACAGGAAAAGGACAATAGCGGAAGACAGTAGGTAACATTTACAGAGAGCAGTGGAGGCAGAGGTAGTAGATACAACAACAAGGAAAAGGAGAAGACAGGAGCAGTAAATTGACTGGTATTAGTTCAATCCAATTTGAATACACAACATCAGTTAAATATTGGAACGAGGATACAGTTGGACTCAGAGTCTGTGCAATGATGAAGTAGAAAGCGAGGTTGAAAGGAGCATCAACCCATTTTGGACATTCATAATGGTTACAAGTCATAGAGGTTTTAGACATCAAAGCAATGGAGAAAGTGGAGAGGATCTCATTGAGAAGATCGGTTCTATGAATGGGTAGAGGAGGCAGCATTGAATAAAATGGAAGCATAAATATAACATACGCATGAAGAATAGTAGATAAAGAGGCGGAACCATGTACTAGACAGAACCGGATCATGGAAAGACCAGAACCTCGAAGTGGAATAGTTATGTATATAACGAAAGGAACTCGGAAGACGGAACTCTAAAGACAGAACTCGCAAAATGGAACTCAGAAGGCGGAACTCAGAAGACGAAACTCTAACTAATGAATAGTAAAGGCAGATTTTTGGTTTTGATCACACCACCTTCTTCGGGCAAGCGGTATTTAAGAATTGGGAGCGATTCCATTAACTCTCTGACACTTGGCCTCAAGCGATTTCGGAAAACCACTCCCATTGCGCATTATCGTTTGTGAATCTAATTCAAGCGATATCCATTGGATCACACGGGGCAAGGCGACATGCTCTCCGTCGTCGGATATGAAGGGTCGTTTAAGCGCTGGAGTCCAGTCCATCACGCAACTATTGAATATTAACCCTTGTGCAGTTAACCTGCGTGATAACCATTGGATCAAATGAAGCGATGCTACGTGTTAACAATCGTTGGATGAGCACGTGGATTTAATGAAGGTATGAATCGGATTTGTGTGTTCCACGTTTGTTGTATGTGTGGGCCCATTGCTTGTAGTGGCACATGTTTAGTAATATAAAGCCGAAGAGTGATAGACAATACTGAATGTCTGAGCGGGGTTTCCATAAATCAATTGGAAGGCCTTGTAATTTTGATGCAAGAGCCGTGGATTGGTTAGAGTTCTACAAAGGAAAATATGTATTGCGCGAGAGTTCGTTATTTGGTGTAATCATAGTTTGTATTGAACAGTGAGAAAGTTGAAGTTTAAATTTGTTTAACAGAAAATCTATAGATTTGATTTGACTGAATACGCAGTGGAGGTTGATAACACAGATTTACAGAATCTGGAGTTGAAGATAAAGTGTCTTGGAGATTGCAGAGTTGAAGAAATGTGCAGGAAAGGGATTCAAAAGTGCATTGAAAAAAGTATGTGGGACAGTTGCATGACTGCTACAGAAAGGACAAAACCAACAAGCCAAGGGCTGAGCGAATTTTATGTATTGAAACTAAAAATTTAAATGTTTTAATTTTTTTTATTGTTTGTGATGCAAAGGCAAGTATCCAAAGGAAAAAGAAAAATCCCATTGTAACATTGAAATTTGTACATATTGTTATATTTTTAATGAGTTGGATAAAGAATTGAGAAGGAAGAAGTCAAAGAGTCATGGCTATTCACTCCAAATTCCTTGTGGAATACAAACAATCATGTGATGAACGTTATATATAATATCATCTTGATATGCATAAAAGAGGCTAGAGAGAGTGAGTGAAGAGTATGCAGAAATGAAGCAGTGATGCAGACAAGAAAGAGGAGCTAAGAAGAGAAGAAGGAGGATCTGAGTAGAGAAGAAGGAGAAGCTGATAGAGAATCTGAGAAGATGCAGAGATGATACAGGGTAGATATGAGAATTGATTAACAACAGAGAATATGGAACATTATAGAGCTGATATCCAAGGTAAATTAGCAAGTGTTTTTCTTTTGAAAGAGTAAGGAAGTTGAAGCTTCCCTATCAAGTTGTAGCTTGATAGATGTTAGTTGTAGCTGACAGAGGTAGGAGCCTCCTGTAGGTTGGTGCCTGCAGAAAATAGATGGGAGTTGGTGCTTCCACATCAAGTTGTAGCTTGATAAAATGTCAGTTGTAGCTGACTGAGGTTGGAGCCTCTTGTAGGTTGGTTCCTGCAGAAAACTAATGGGAGTTGGAGCTTCCTCACAAGTTGTAGCTTGTAGAATTGAGGTAGGAGCCTCCTGTAGGTTGGTGCCTACAGAAAACCAGTGGTGAGAGGGAGTTGGAGCTTGCCTTTGCATCACAACAATAATAAGATGTGGTTTTCTCCCTTTATGGGTTTCCACTTATATCTGGTGTCTCTGTGCATGATGTGTATGTGTTGATATGGTTTATCTCATCTGCTTAATACTTGTTGCTCTCATATTAAGTTTGTTGTTACATTATGTTAATACTAGTTGCTCACATTCTAAGATTACTTACATATTAAGTTGAACATGAAATGAAGGTGTAAATAAGTTTTAATGAAAAGTTTTAAAAGTCCATGAATGTGTTAAACTGATTCACACCCCCCCCCCCCTCTCAGTTTAACTAAAGGTTCAACAATTGGTATCAGAGAAGGTTCCTTTTGCATCAATATAACAACTGAAAGGAGGTCCTAGGTTCCCAGGATGTCAAGTAAAGAAGGATGCTCAACCAATAAAGACCCTTTTTTCACTAGTGTAAATTACGCCTTCTGGAAAATCAGAATGAGGACATACATAATGTCTCTAGGAATAGAAGTTTGGGCTGCTGTGGAATTAGGATATGCCCCAAAGGAAACTGACTCAGAGAAAGAAACCAAACAAGATTTTGTAGCTAATGCAAAAGCCATGAATTCCATCTTAAATGGATTGTGTGAGGCAGAGTTCATCAAAGTAATGCAAAAAGACACTACCAAAGAGATGTGGGATACCCTAGAGAATATCCATGAGGGAGACAAGAAGGTAAAGACTGCCAAACTTCAATTCTTTAGAGCCCAGTTTGAGAACTTAAAAATGAATGATGATGAAGACATTGCCAGCTTCTTCCTAAGCGTTGCAGAAGTAGTAAATAACATGAAGGCTCTAGGAGAAACCATAAAAGAAGTTGTAATTGTACAAAATATTCTAAGATCTATTCCACATAGTTTTAACCCTAAGGTATCTGCAATAGAAGAAACAACTGATTGGGAAACCTTGACCATGAACTAGCTACTTGGAAATATAATAGCATATGAGATGAGGCTCCCACAGAAGAAGCCAAGTACGAGGGAGGAAGCCTTTAAAACAGAAAAGAATAAAGAAGAAAAGGAAGACATATGATCTTGCTTAGATGAAGAAGAGGATAAATTTGTCAAGAAACTGGATAGAGGCCCAGGTAAATATAAAGGTAAAATTCCCTTCAAATGCTTTAACTATGGAAGAATTGGACACTATGTTGCTAAGTGTACTCACAAGAAAGTAACGAATCAGCCTCAAGAATTAGAAAAAAATGCATCAAAAAACTGGCATAAAGGAAAGAAGTTCAGCAGAAAATCCTTCTATGCTCAACAAGACAGCAGTGCATATGAAGACTCAGATGAACCTTCAAGTGAAGAAGGAACCTCTGAATTTTTATTGATGGCCATAGAAGAACTTGAAGGTCTCCTACTAGAAGATGAAGAAGAATAAGGTGAAGTCGACCTTGAGGGGGAGCTAAGAAGTGCTCTGGAAGAGATTGATAGACTCAAGCTAAAATTCAGAAAAAAAAAGAGGAAATTCTCCTCAAGTATGTACGAGAAGAACATAATTCAGAAGTCCTTATGCAGCTAAAGATAGAGCTTGAAGAAGCCAAGAATATAGAGGACATGTTACTTAAGCAAATCAAGGAGAAAACTCAGGAACAAGAGAAGTTGGAAGAAGAAGTAGTATGTCTTAGGAAGAAATTAGAAAATGCTCAAAGGAAAGTGGCTATAAATTCTTCTCAAACAACAAGCCCTAGTAAGTTGAATCAAATTCTGGTTGCTCAAAGATCTCCTATGATAAAAACTGGAATAGGTTATGAAGGAGAATCAAGTAAAAGCAAAGAAAAGGAAAACAGAGAGATTATTTTTGTAAAAGAAAAGAAGGATGATGAAGCAGCTCAAATAATTCCTACAAAAGAAGAAACTTGTAAGGAGGGAGACAAAACCCAAAAAAATCCTCTAATAACAAAGAATGAAAGAAATACTCAAACAACAGAAAAATTTGGAAGCCATCAAAGGAGATTCTTCCCTCCTATGAAAAATGCCACCTGTTATGTCTGCCAAAAGCTGGGACACATTGTTGCATACTGTCATGCAAGGAGGAGTGATTCAAACCAGCAAAAGATGCAAACAGTGAAGAGACTGTCTCAAGCAAACAAATGGAGAAGAAAACCTTACATCAAGTATGCAAATAATTTCTATGGTTACCGTTTTTATTGTAACGAATTTGGCCATAAAATTATTGAATGTAGAAAGTATGGACAAAGATTGATGTTCAACACCTCAAGGAGGTTTATTAATCAAATAAATTTTTTTCATACTCACAATTTTGCAAAAATTATGATCAAATGTTTTTTCCGCAATCAAGTTGGACATATTCCTTCCAAATGTCCTCTTAAAGGATGTAATTCATCATCTCACAAAAGATACCAAACAAAAGGATGCTTCTAGTGGAAAAAGAAGGTGAATAAGTGTGACCTGGCTCTAACTGCTCAAGATCTGATAAGCCAATGGATCTGGATAGTGGCTGCTCAAAACATATGACTGGAGACAAGAGAAAATTTATAACATTTGATGAAAATAAAACTGGTAATGCTACTTTTGGCAATGATAAATCAGGAAAAATCAAGGGAAAGGGCTCAATCAGCTTATATAATGGCAGAGGTAAGGCCCAATATGTACTATTTGTAGATGGGCTGAAAAAAAATTTGATGAGTGTCAGTAAAATGTGTGATAAAGGCTACGGATTTCTTTTCAGATCACAAGATTGTGAAGTCAGATCAAGCACCACAGGTAAGACTCTGCTCAAAGGTGTTCGAACAGAGAGCAATGTTTACATCGTGAAAGAGGAAGATGAAGTATGCCATCTTAGAAAAATTGAGGAGTCATGGTTATGGCATAGGAGATTGGGACATCTCAGCTTCAATCATATCATAAGACTGAGCAAGAAGAAAGCGGTCAAAGACATGGCATAAATAAAAAGGCCTTCTAATACCATGTGCAAATCTTGTCAATTGGGTAAGCAGACCCGCACATATTTTAAGGCCAAAGATGAGTTATCAACAAGAATACCACTCTAGCTTGTGCACATGGATCTGTGTGGACCTGCAAGAACTAAAACACCAAGTGGAGAACCCTACTTCATGCTGATAATAGATGATTTATCTAGAATGACATGGGTTGCATTTCTCAAGAATAAATCGAAAGCTCTGGAAAAATTCAAAATATTCAAAGCATTAGCAGAAAATCAGACAGGATGCAAGCTAAAATGCATCAGATTGGACCGAGGAGGTGAATTCATAGATTATGACTTTGTAGATCTATGCAATGAATATGGCATAAAACAACAATTTACTATTGCAGGGACACCTCAGCAGAATGGAGTAGCAGAGAGACAAAACAGACCTGTTCAACAAATTGCTAGAGCCATGATGCAAGACAGTAATATTCCTCAAACTTTCTGGGCAGAAGCAGTACACACAGTGGTGCATATCCTTAATAAAGCTCACTTAAGGCCAAGCAGTGACAAGACTCCCTATGAACTATGGCATGGAAAGACAGCTTCAATCAAACATTTTAGAATTTTTGGAAGCAAGTGTTATATAAAGAATAATGATGAGAATCTTTGGAAATTTGATGCAAGAGCAGATGAAGGGATTTTTCTAGGATATGCTTCCAAAAGTAAAGGGTACAGGTGCTAAAACAAGACTCTTCGAAAAATAGTAGAAAGTATTGATGTGATATTTGATGAAGAACTTCCAAAAAACACAAGAGTTACAGACTGCTGCAGTCCATCAGACAACCATGAAGAAGAAAACCAAAATGATGATGAAACAAGAAAGACAACAGAAAATTCAGATCTGAGCTCGAGAGCCCCCTCAAGATACACTCAGAAGAATCATCCTGAAGATCAGATCATAGGAGACAAGAAAGTAGGGGTCCAAACAAGAAGGCAACTAACTGAACAAACATAAGAGGTATACATAGCCATGTTATCATAGATAGAGCCAAAGAGATTTGAAGAAGCCAGCAAGGACAAGTATTGGGTGAATGCTGTGAATGAAGAATTAGACCAAATTGAGAAAAACAATACCTGGGAACTAGTTCCTAGACCCACCGGGAAAAATGTCATAGGCTCAAAATGGGTATTCAAAAATAAAATGAATGAGGAAGGACAGGTAATCAGGAATAAAGCCAGACTTGTCTGCAAAGGATATTCGCAAATCGAAGGACTTGATTTCGATGAAACATTTGCCCCTGTAGCCAGAATGGAAGCCATCAGAATGTTTCTGGCCTTTGCATGCTATCAAGACTTCAAGGTATATCAAATGGATGTAAAATCTGCTTTTCTGAATGGAGATCTAGAAGAAAAAGTCTGCATGGAACAACTGGAAGGTTTCTCTTTAACAAACAAAGAAGACTATGTGTGCAGACTGAAGAAGGCTCTATATGGACTGAAACAGGCTCCTCGTGCTTGGTACTCAAGACTGGATAAATATTTGCAAAAACAAGGCTTTAAGAGAGGTGGAGTAGACATCAATCTATACATAAAATCCCATGAAAATGAACTCCTAATTGTTGTAGTATATGTTGATGACATTGTGTTTGGAAGCAACAGAGATGAACTAGAAAAAGGGTTTCCTGAGAAGATGAAATCAGAGTTTGAGATCTCCATGATTGGAGAACTCAGTTTCTACTTAGGACTTCAAATTCAGCAAAAGAACACAGGCACATTCATCTCAAAGGAAAAATACTTAAAAGAAATGTTGAAAAAGTTCAAAATGGAGGACTGAAAACCTGTGCCAACTCCCATGATCATAGGATGCAAGCTGTGTGCTGATGATGGATCTGCTGATATAGATCAAAACCCATAGAAATCCATGATATGAAGTCTGATGTATCTGATAGCATCAACATTAGACATCATGCTAGAAGTCGAACTAGTGGCTAGATATCAAGTGGCACAAAAAAATAAAACCACCTTCTTGTAGTCAAAAGAATATTTAGATATCTACAAGGAACAACACAGTATGGACTTTGGTATCCCAAAGGCAAAAGCTTCACCTTGATAGCATACACAGATGCAAATTGGGCCAGCTGTGTGGATGATAGGAAAAGCACAAGTGGAGGTGCATTCTATTTAGGATAAAGTCTGGTGGCATGGTTAAGGAATAAACAAACATCTATCTCTCTATCTACAACAGAAGCAGAATATATAGCAGTAGAAACATGTTGTACACAAGTCATGTGGATGAAGCAAACCCTCCAAGACATGAAGGTAAGAATTAATGAACCTATCTCAATCAAATGTGATAATACAAGTGCTATATGTATATCTTAAAATCTTGTGCTTCACTCAAAAACCAAACATATCCCAATCATGTATCATTTTCTCCGAGAACAAGTGGCTCAGAAGATAGTAAAACTGGAGTATGTACCAAAAAAATAACAGACAAAAAATATGTTTACCAAACCTCTTGCTGGAGAACCATTTGAATATTTGAGAGATAGACTAGGGGTAGTATTTGTAGATGCTACTCTCTGATATGAAGAGAAAACACAGTTTCAGGGGGAGAACACAAATGAAAATATCATTCGTGGGGGAGATCAGCCAGCAAAGGAACCATGAAACAGGTCCTCAGGATCAAAGGATTAAAGGACAGAATCTACACTAAGAGATGTGCAACCCCTTGCCATTGATTTCAAAGGGGGAGGAAGAGCAAGCAACAAGAGAAAGGATCCTAAAAGGAAAACAGAGAAAGTGTATTGCCATCAATGCCAAAGGGGGAGACTGTTGGAAATGTTGTCATTGATGGAAAATAATGCAGTAGATGCAGAGACAGGCAAAGGAAAATAGAAAAAGACAGCAGGTAACATTTACAAAGAGCAGTGGAGGTAGAGGTCGAGCAGTAGAGGCAGAGGCAGAGGCTACAGATACAAAAACAAGGAAAAGGAGAAGACAGGAGCATCAAATTTACTCGTATTAGTTCAATCCAATTTGAATACAAAACCTCGGTTAAATATTGGAACGAGGATACATTTAGACGTACAGTCTCTGCAATGATGAAGTAGAAAGTCAGGCTGAAAGGAGCATGAACCCATTTTGGACAGTCAAAATGGTTACAAGTGGTAGAGGTTTTAGACATCAAAGCAATGGAGAAAGTGGAGAGGATCTCATTGAGCAGATCGGTTCTATGAATGGGTAGCAGAGGCAGCATTGAATAAAATGGAAGCATAAATATAACATACACATGAAGAACAATAGATAAAGAGGCGGAACCTTGTACTAGACGGAACCAGATCACAGAAAGAACAAAAACTCGAAGCAGAATAGTTATATATATTAAACAAAAGGAACTTGGAAGATGGAACTCTGAAGACAGAACTCGCAAGACGGAACTCGGAAGGCGGAACTCGGAAGATGGAACTCTGACTAATGAACAGTAAAGGCGGGTTTCCGATTTTGATCGCACCACCTTCTTCGGGCAAGTGGTATTTAAGAATTGGGAGTGATTCCATTGATTGTCTGACACTTCGCCTTAAGCGATTTTGGAAAACCACTCCCATCACACATTATCGTTTGTGCATCTAAGTCAAGTGATATCCGTCGGATCACATGGGGCAAGGCGACGTGCTCTCCATCGTCGGATATGAAGGGTCGTTTAAGTGCTGGGGTCTAGTCCATCACGCAGCTGTTGAATATAACCTTCGTGCAGTTAACCTGCGATAACCATTGGATCAAATGAAACGATGCGACATGTTAACAACCGTTGGATGAGTGTGTGGATTTAACGAAGGTATGAATCGGGTTTGTGTGTTCGACGTTTGTTGTATGTGTGGGTCCATTTCTTGTAGTGGCACATGTTTAATAATATAAAGCCCATGATTGATAGACAATATTGAATATCTGAGCGGGGTTTTCATAAATCAATTGGAAGGCCTTGTAATGTTGATGCAAGAGCCATGGCTTGGTTAGAGTTCTACAAAGGAAAATATGTATTGCGTGGGAGTTCGTTATTTAGTGTAATCATAGTTTGTATTGAACAGTGAGAAAGTTGAAGTTTAAATATGTTTAAAAGAAAATCTGCAGATTTGATGTGACTGAATACACAGTGGAGGTTGATAACTCAGATTTACAGAATCTGGAGTTGAAGATAAAGTCTCTTGGAGATTGTCGAGTTGAAGAAATGTGCAGCAAAGGGATTCAAAAGTGCAGTGAATAGGTGGAATATGCAAAAGACAATGAACAAAGTATGCAGGACAGTTGCATCACTACTACAGAAAGGACAAAACCAGCAAGCCAAGGGCTGAGCGAAGTTTATGTATTGAAACTAAAAATTTAAAAGTTTTAATTGTTTTTATTGTTTGTGATGCAAAGGCAAGTATCCAAAGCAAAAAGAAAAATCCCATTGTAACATTGAAATTTGTACATATTGTTATATTTTTAATGAGTTGGATAAAGAATTGAGAAGGCAGAAGTCAAAGAGTCATGGCTGTTCACTCCAAATTCCTTGTGGAATACAAACAGTCATGTGAGGAACTCTATATATAATATCAACTTGATATGCATAAAAGAGGTGAGAGTGAGTGAGTGAAGAGTATGCAGAAATTAAGCAGTGAGGCAGAGAAGAAAGAGGAGCTAAGCAGAGAAGAAGGAGGAGCTGAATATAGAAGAAGGAGAAGTTGATAGAGAATCTAAGAAGATGTAGAGATGATACAGGGCAGATATGAGAATTGATGAATAGCAGAGCAGATGGAACAAAACAAAGCTGATATCCAAGGTAAATCAGCAAATGTTTTTCTTTTGAAAGAGTAAGGAAGTTGAAGCTTCCCTGTCAAGTTGTAGCTTGATAGATGTCAGTTGTAGCTGACTGAGGTAGGAGCCTCCTGTATGTTGGTGCTTTCGGAAAATAGATGGGAGTTGGTGCTTCCACATCAAGTTGTAGCTTGATAAAATGTCAGTTGTAGTTGACTAAGGTTGGAGCCTCCTGTAGGTTGGTGCCTGCAGAAAATTAATGGGTGTTGGAGCTTCCTTGCAAGTCGTAGCTTGCATAATTGAGGTAGGAGCCTCCTATAGGTTGGTGCCTATAGAAAATCAGTGGTGAGAGGGAGTTGTAGCTTGCCTTTGCATCACAACAATAATAAGATGTGGTTTTCTCCCTTTATGGGTTTCCACTTATATCTGGTGCCTTTGTGCATTATGTGTATGTGTTGGTATGGTTTATCTGATCTGTTTAATACTTGCTTCTCTCATATTAAGTCTGTTGTTACATTATATTAATACTAGCTACTCACATTCTAAGATTACTCACATATTAAGTTGAACATGAAATGAAGGTGTAAATAAGTTTTAATGAAAAGTTTTAAAAGTCCATGAATGTGTTAAAATGATTCACCCCCTCCTCTCAGTTTAACTAAAGTTTCAACAAATATATCCAACACCCTCCATTAATGAGTTGTCTTGGTATTTTGTTTTGTTGAGTTTTCATTAATGAGTTGTCTTGGTCTTTTGTTTGGTTCATTCTTCGTTGATATCTTTTTCCATTTTAAAATCTCATAGCCCTAGCTACATCACAATTGTATTAATGAGTTTTAATTGCACTTGATCCCCTGTAGATACAGTTGCTTCATAACATTTATCTATCAAATGCTAGTCATTTTATTGATGGAATTCCATCTATAAAGATACATGGTTATCTAGGAAATAACTATGTTTAGATGCTACATGTATCTAAATCAATATTACAATATGACCTATTTGTTTTTTAAAATTCTTAGTGATTTCTTTAAAAATATAATAATAATACAATATCTCTAAAAACTTCATATAACTACATGACAACTAGAACACAAGAAATAACCCAATATCTCTATCACATGTAATTTGGGTCTAGCCCTCATAGTAAATATTGACCTACAAGCTCCCTCTGTAATTGTAATAAGGAACAATGAATTTGGAGCGTGGCACATTTCCTCTTACTAGGGCATATAACTAACATAGGTCCTCCAGCACCATAATTCTAATGCAAAAACTACCACAAGATGCAACAACATCATTCGTGATACCATTTACTCACTCTGTGTTTGCACCATAGTCTTTGTGGCATTACACAAAATCAAGGGAAGTGATGAACGTTAATAATGCTAAATATTATTTATTCCAAAGCTCGTCATATAGGAAATATTTAATGCGTTATTGATTTGATGGAAAATAATATATGGAGAACTCATGCATATAGGATCACCTAGTGATAATAGATTCAACAAAAATTGTAATAACCCAATATCCCAAGATTCATACAATGACATGACATCTACAACATAGAAAATAATCTAGTATCTCTAGCACAATGTGTAATTTGAGTCCATCGCCGATTGTAAATATTGGACTACCAACTCCCTCCGTAATTGTAATAAGGAATAGTGACTTTGGAGAACAACACCTTACCTCTTATGAGGGCATATAAATAACATGGGTTTTCCATCTCGACACTTTTGTTGCACACACCACTACAAGATGCAACAATGTGATTCTTGATACCATTTACTGACTTTGGAGCTCAACATATTACTTCTTATGAGGGCATATAACTAACATAGGTCTTCCATCTTGAAACTTTTATTGCACACACCGCTACAAGATGCAACAACGTGAATTATGATACCATTTACTCACTCCTTGTTTGCACCATATCTTCTGTGACATTACACACATAGACAGAATATATGAACCTTGGTGATGTTGAGGATTGTTCATTCCAAAACTCATCATATAGGAAATATTCAATGTGTTATTGATGTGAATTCAAAGAATATATGGAGAAATCATACATATAGGGCCACCTAGTGGTAATAGACTCAACAAAACCTATGTTAAAACCATTCTCACTTAGGTTTAAACTCCAAAGGAGAAAAAATAAAAACACTATCACGCATCTACACTAATGTAATATACAGCTACAATAGAACATATTGCACACACACAAAATTGTTATTAAATATTCTATTAAACATCAATAATTGCACACATATAAATACATTAAGCATTGGTATAAGATATTCACTCCATCTTAAACACACAATCAACCACTTGAGATAATATTTAAACCAAACACTAAAGTAAGACCTATTTTACTTGGACTAAACCACTCAAATCCCCCTAAGTAACAATCTCCTAAATAATATAAATAAATCACATAAACATTACATATGGTGAAGAATATCAAATATTAAGTACAATACAAATAAGAGTTAATGTAATCAGTATATGTTACATCAATAAAATATTCATTATCCCTAGTCATCAAGTTCATAATAAATTCAACCTATTGAGATTTATATTACAAATTTTGGCTATTAAAATGCACTTATAAAAGCTATATATATATATATGTGTGTGTGTGTGTGTGTGTGTCTGTATATATATATATATATAGATACACGCACACATATATACACATATATCTATACACACACACACACACACACACACACACACACACACACATATATATACATATATACATATATACATATATATATATATACATATATATATATATATACATATATATATATATATATATATATATATATATATATAACAATTTTTTGAAAATTGTTAGCTTATGCCACTTTTAATTGAAAGAACATCTATTGTACATATGTCCTTCTAATTAAATTTTGACCTTAGGACTATAAAAAGTAACAGTTATTGTATCAATATTAATAATGTAGTTAATTGATATAAAATTAAATACATTATTTTTCTTTAAATACAATTTTCAAAGATATATAAATTTATGTTTGATAATAATTTTCTTAAATATATAAAAATTCTAACATTTTTCAACCAATCATTTTGTAATTATTTTTTTCAAATTAGGAGAATCGATATAGTTTCCTTTGTTAAATTACATGTTTGGCTAAATCATTTCTATTCTAATATAAGAAAGCTCTTATATTTGTTCAGAAATGGATGTCCACTCTTTTGCCTAGCCCAATAAACCATTTGTAAATCATTACCTATAATGTTTTATTTAATATTAAATTTTATAAATATAAATAATTAAAAGAAAATAATTAATTAATTTTCTATATAATAAATATTATATATGATTGACTAAAAAGAATTATATATATTTTTAAAAAAAATTGTTTTATTTTTATATTCAATTTAGTTTTCAAAATATTCATTAAATATTATGTCATGAAAAGTATGACAACTTTATATACATAATAAAATATTTGAAAATTTATAATATATATATTTTTAAATTTTTATAAACCATTTTAATTTTAATAAACATTAATCATCAATATAATATTAATATATACATTAAATTTCTTAATATATATATATTTTTAAGTTTGAATACATATATAACTAAAGAATCACATACACCTGCATATACATTTAAGAGTTTATCTTAACCATTTTTTATATTACAAAAACCAACAATACATTCTTAAACCGTGAACTTGAGATAATTATAAAAGATTAAATTAAAAAAGCACATATGCATACATATACATCTAAACAGTCACATATACATATAAGAGTTTATCTTAAGCATTTCTAATATTAAAAAACAAAAAAAAATCTTGAAGAGTGAACTTGACATAATTATAAAAACAATATAGTTAAAACGTTATGGAATACTTCATGGTCTTTCAAAAGAAGGTGTGGTTTATCTCGAAACGAAACAAAGCAATAAGGAAAAAAAATACCAATTGCACACGGTACATCTAAGAAATTATGATATATCCTTATGATAGTGGTTTATATATGAAAATTCTCTCCTGTAAATTCTATATAAAACAATATAAGGGAGAATTAGATTGACAGCATCATCACTCTTGACCCACCTCACACATATATATTTAAAATCCTGAATGGGCATTTTGATATATATTTTTCATGGATATTTTTTAAGTGGAATTCTTTATTTAAAGAGAATGGTTTCGAATCACTTTCGATTACTCAAGGAAAATTGCAAAACCATCGGACCTTTGCCAAAAGAAACAGAGGATTTTGTAAACCTGCTATAATTTTTAGATTATTGTCGTTTTTGAAGGCACTATTGGCACAAACAAAATTAGTTGATCTAATGGCACTACATTGATGTAGTTTTATATGGATTTGATAGTTTAATCGAGAATACAGTAAAGAAAACTTAACTATAACTATAACTAAAGAGCTATAACTATATTTGGTCTCCATGAGATATAATCACAATTTATACACAAATAAAAACCTGCAGGGGTTCCGTGAGCTTAACTCGATTAGGGATTTGGAAATCAAAGAGGCCTCTGAAACTCTAATAGATAAGAGAGGGAAGTATGCCTAGTGATTACATGCTACTGGCGGTTTGCACTCTCCATGTGACCGAAAAATCCCCTTCAAATGATATGCTATGGCTGACAAAATTTTGATTTAGATAATATTGCAACTGCTTGGCATTCCAAGCATCTTCAAACACTGCAAACTGTTGGCAGTTATCAAAGTTGTCTTGCAAGTGCCAGTTTTCATGAAGAGCTCTAGCGGACTTTCAAAATTAAAATTTTAAATTTCAAAAATGTGGAATTGTATTAGTGATGCACTGGTGGAGTGATTGGGGTTGGCAGATGGGAGAGAAGCGGCATGGAGCGGAGGGAGAGAGGTGGGAGCCATCAGCCATCGAAGTTGAGTGGGTCCACTTGAATCTCGGAAAGGCCAGAGAGTCACCAGAGGGACAGTCCCGGAGTTGTCCCATCACCTTTCTTTTGATCGAACGAAAGACTCCTCCTAGAAAATATATCTACAACCACATTTACCAATGTCTTTGCCATAGACATATATACACCACCATCACATATGTATTTGGTTAAAGACAAATATTTTTAATTATTAATAACTATATAAATAACAATAGCCCCATTATTGGATGTATATGTTTTAGGAATCGCTCAGAGTTGAGTTTTATGTCGAAAAAGGATACTCCATCCATTTAATTTATTTGGAAGGTATCTGCACGTAATAAAATTTTGCATCAAGATGCGCGCTTTGCTAGGGTTTTCAGTTTTCTTGTTCTGCAGAAACCCTAACGTCCCCTGCAATTCTGCCAAGCACTGATGGTGCTACCTCTCTTTAGCAGCGAAGTGTTTTACATAGGTATGGCACCGGAGATGGGGGGGGGGGGCGTCCGCCTCCCCCTGCTGATGAAAGAGAGAAACAAGGAGATCTCGATCTGAGCATGAAAGATTCAGTTACTGCGTAGGAGACTGAGGTGATTAAGAAGTCGGCCTCTGAAACACAAACTAAAACGCCGCTGGTCACGTCATCGACCTGCAAGCCTATAGTTCCAGATAGACCCAAAATTGACCTACCATGTCATCAGATTAATGCCACGATTCAGTATATGAGAGATCATGCGCTCACAAGGAAATTTATCGGATTTTGGCCAACTGAAAAAGCCTTACAACGATGGATCGCGTCCAAATGGAAGCCCAAAGGACATTTTTCTCTGCAACTGGGACCAAAAGGCTTCTTCACAGCTGATTTTAACTGCATCAAGGACAGAAATAGTGTAATGGACGGGGGCCCTTATTTATTTAACTTGGCAGGGTTATACCTTCGAAACTGGATAGAAAGATTTAACCCAGACCAAGAAAACCTCAACTGGGCACCGGTTTGTTTTCGTCTATACTCGCTGCGTCTTGAATATTGGGATGAGGATTCTCTTCAAGCGATTGTAAAAGGATTAGGAGAGTTTATAAAAATAGCAGAAGAAACTAAGATAAGAAGATATACCTCCTACGCTTGCGTCTGTGTCTACATGCAGCTGGACAGAGCACTACCAGATGCTGTAAGTCTATTTCATGATGATTATGAATGGATTCAACCGTTAGATTATGAACATGTACCTTTTCATTGCAGAAGGTGCCATGCTCATGGGCATCTCTTCAGGGATTGTCCTCTAACAGTGCAAACCAGGAGTCAAGATGCTGGAGATAAGGAGGAAGCAGATGGGTTTACCAAAGTTCCTACCAGAAGAAGAAATAACAAGAAATCCACTCCTTCCGGGAAAAAACCTAGCCCTTCTGCTACTGCCCCCTCTACTAGCAATAGCTTTGCCGCCCTTGCCCATTCCGACCCTCAGAGCGATAATACTCCTGCTGCACCCAATAACTCAACTCTCTTCGTCCCCCCCTCAACTCAGCCCAACCCCACTTCCTCTAAGCCCTCTCAAGCCTCTCTGCAAACGGTTACCCTCTTAGATCTCGACCCCTCTTCAAAGCAGAAGTAGGTGTCTTGGGTCCCCAATCTCATGGATTTGGATGGGCACCCCCCCAACCCCAGTCAGGACAGCAAAGATTCTCAGGAAAATACGCAGATCACCCTAATGGAAGACGATTCTGAAGGCTTTGATCTAGGGGATCTAGATCTCATAGGCCTAGAAGATGCTTGTAGAAGGAAAAAATTTGACAAGATCCAACCTCAACAAATAGAATCTCTCGAGGAATTCCTTACTAAATTTCATCAGCATAGGAAATTAGGTATTCAGCCAGGCAGCCATTGGGATAGCCTGAAGGTGTTGAAGGAAACCAAGAAGAGAGGAAAAAAACCTGAGTGGCAGTGAACCATCCAGCTAGGAGAGATGTTGGTGGATTCAGGGCAATATCCCAAGCTGACCCGGTTCTTCAAACCACTCGCAAATAGTTCCCCATGAAGTTAATATCCTGGAATGTAAGAGGGATTAACAGCCAAGGGAAGTACAGGATGATTAAAACCATGATTCAAAAAGAGAAGCCTCAACTACTCTTTCTTCAGGAAACCAAATGCAACAGTAAACTCCTTGGCTCCATCCTGTGAAAGGCTTGGCCTAGCAGTAGTTCGGTAGCAGTGGATGCCTCAGGATCCTCTAGAGGACTTGCAATAGCCTGGGACACTCACTCCATGCTGCTATCCTACTTTCATGCAGTGCACAATCTCATTCAGGCCACATTCCATCCTATTGGCACTAATATACATGGGCATCTGTCCAATGTTTACTTCCTTCAAGAGCAGACTAGCAAGACAACGCTCTTAAATACTTTGGCGGATCTCAATTTGAATAGATCCCATCCCCCTTGTATCATTGGAGGAGATTTCAATATGATCATGAGGATGGGTGAGAAAACTGGAGGAAGGTCTAGATTAGAACCGGAAAGCACTCATTTCAAGAATTTCATCGATAATAACTGGCTTATCGATATCCCCTTTTCCAACGGCATATTCACTTCGAACAATAGAAGAGTGCGAGGTCAGCAAATTGCTTCAAAGTTAGACATATTATTAATCTCGGACAATGCCATACATGTGGGGGGGGGCATCACAAGTTCAATTTTTCCCTTTGCTGGTTCGGACCATTGGCCTATTTTGTTATAATGGAAAAATATAGGGTCTCAGCTAAAGCGTTCGTTCAGATTTGAAGCCTTCTGGCTGACCCATCCTTCCTTCAAAGAAATGATACATGCCGCCTGGAGAAGTTTTAAACCACCGAAGGGTTAAAATGTACCAGTTTCAGCAAAAGCTCAAATTTCTCGAAGGTCAAATTAAACATTGGAATCAGACCGTCTTTGGGAATATATTTCAGGAAAAGAAGGTCCTTGAGAAAAAAATGAATGAAGTGAAACCAGAAATCATCACTAACGGAAGGACAGAGTCTCTTGCATCTAAGGAGAAAGACCTTCAAAAACAGCTGGAGGAGAGATATAAACAGGAAGAGATCCTTTGGCGGCAAAAATCAAGAATTCGCTGGTTAAAGGAAGGCGAAAGAAACACAAAATTCTTTCATAGCTCTACCATCCAGCGAAGAATGAAAAATAGAATCAGCCACATCATCAATCAGCAAGGAGAGCAGATGGAGAGCCATGAAGATATGGAACGGGAATTGGTGGACTAATTCAAGGGCATACAACAAGAACCTCAAACTAACAGACAGCCGGCTATCGAACAAATCAAGCAACTCATTCCTAAATTGGTCACTGCTGAGCATAACCAAATGTTCCTTCACCCTGTTTCCCCCCAAGAAGTGGATCAAGCTATGGCGTAGTTCAAGGATGGTAAGGCCCCGGGACCTGATGGCTTTACTTCCAATTTTTTTCACCATTTCTGGGATCTTATCAAATTTGAAGTTTGGAAACTGGTTGAGGAATCAAGAACCATGCACTGGCTCTTGCCCTCCCTCAATGCCACATTCATTGCGCTAGTACCAAAATAGGAACAACCCAGCAACCCAGAAAAATTCAGACCTATTGCTCTCTGAAACGTGATTTACAAGGTCATATCCAAAGTTATAGAAAATAGACTCAAGCCTCTCCTACTGCTTCTCATCTCTCTGGAACAGACTAGATATGTGGAAGGGCGACAAATTCTGGATGGCATAATTTTAACTCATGAAATTATACACTCCTTAAAAGTCTGCAAAAATCTAGGTATGCTTCTCAAGATTGATCTCTCCAAAGCCTTTGACAAGCTCAATTGGAACTACATACAACATATTTTAAGTGCTTTTGGTTTCGATCAAATGTGGATTAGATGGATAATGAGCCTCATTACCTCCTCTTATTTCTCTATTCTTGTCAATGGGATTACTTCTCCCGCTAGCTTTCCTTCACGAGGGATCAGGCAGGGGGATCCTCTCTCCCCTTTTCTCTTTGTTCTCATGGTCGAAGGTCTAGCCCGCTTAATTCACAAGGAGGTTCGTTCTCACAAGTTGCATGGTATCTCCCTTCATGGCGCCCCTATCTCCACCCATCAGCAATTTGTGGATGACAACATGCTCTTTGGTCATCCTTCCGTTCAGGAAGCCCATTCCTTCAAAGCCATTCTCCACCTTTTCTCTATGGCCTCTGGATTATCCATCAATGTTTCTAAATCTCAGCTTTTTTTCTTCCACACCCCCCCTCTCACCCAAGCTAACATCGCTTGGATTCTTGGGTTTTCTATTGCTTCTCTCCCTGAAAAATACCTGGGCACCCCTGTCATTGACTCTGCTATCAGACATTCCTCCCGGAACAAGCTCCTAGAAAACCTAGAATCTAGGCTTTCCTCTTGGACCTTCAGAGCTCTCAATTTGGTCAGTAGACTCACTCTCATTAAAGTTGTGCTGCAATCGATGCCCCTTTACTTTTTTTCTGTTCTGGCAGCTCCAAAATGGGCTCTCAAGCAAATTAAAACCTTGCAAAGAAACATTCTTTGGGGCTCCTCTGGCAGAAATCAGAAGTGGGCTCTGGTGAATTGGAACACTATCTGCACTCCCAAGGAAGCAGGTGGTCTTAGTCTTCGAGATCCCATGCACAGTAACGAGATTATGGCTGCTCGCATTTGGTGGAAATGGATGTCCAACCCTCATACTCCCTGGGCTAAACTCTGGACAGCCAAATACGCCAATAGCAGATACTCGACAGACCTGATCAGGTTTGTACCTGAGCAATCAGGTTCTCTTATTTGAAATGCGGCCAAGCAACACCATTTTCTTATTCAACAACATAGCTTCTGGGAAGTTCGCAATGGCAACTCAGCAAGGTTCTGGTTTGATTCCTGGCAGCAAAACCCAACGCTTCTTGATGCTTTTCCTCGTATCAATATGGGAGACAACAGAAATGCATCTACAGTTAAGGTTTTCCATCAGTGGGCGCCCTCCAATAGCAACGGATTCAGGAAATGGAAATCCCCTCACCACATTGCGCCTCATGCTCAAGGCATTGATTTAAAAGCTCTCAACAACGAGCTTCAGAGAAGGAAAATTAGAAGCTTGGAGGAGCCAAACATTCTCAGATCAGGTTATTCTACTAAAGGTATGTTTACTACGAATGAGGCATTTTCTCTAATGCACCCCATTCTGCTCCCTCGCGATTCTCTCTAGTTTTTGATTTGGAACAAGTTCTCCTGGCCTAAGATTTCCACGTTCCTCTGGCTCCTTAGTCATAGAAGAATTCTCACTTGGGACAATCTGGTTAAATGGGGTTTCACTACGCCTTCTCAATGTCCTAACTGCCTTCAAAGTGCTGAAACTATCCAGCATCTCATGTTGCTTTTCCATTTAGCCAATACCATCTGGGAAAAGTGCAGCTTTCACTGCCAAAGGATCAAACCCTCGGGAGATATAACCAATATTCTTCGCACTTGGCCTAAACGCCCCTATAACTCCTCCCTTCTCAATGCTCTCTGGCTGCTTCTTCCTGGTCTAGTGTTTTGGTCTCTGTGGAAAGAAATAAATAAACGTATTTTCAAAAATCAGGCCTCCTCTCTAGACACCCTATGGTCCTCTATCAGCAACAACCTTCAGGAAACTCTTGCTCTCCACTCCTGGCAAGAAGACGATTATCCTAAAAACCCCAAAGAAATTTCCATCTAGAAAAATTGGAATCTCCAAATTACGTTCTTTCCTACCTTCAGGAATCATGCAATCCCCGATCCTCCTATGCAATGGTCTCCTCCTCCTGATGGGGTCTTCAAACTAAATTTTGACGGCGCCTCCAGAGGGAATCCCGGTCCAGCAGGTTTTGGTGGCATTGTTAGAAACTCAAAGGGATAAATTCAAATCATCTTCTATGGTTCCATCAGATGGGACACAAATAACTCGGCTGAATTAGAAGGTCTCTGGCAGGGTCTTTGTCTTATTCAACATTACAATTTATTTCCTATCATTATAGAGGGAGACTCACAAGTTCTCATCAACATAGCCAACCGGCTACTTTGGGGCACCAATCCAGCAAAAGTGTCCCACAACTGGCGTTTGGCTGCTAGAATAGACAGGTTAAGCAACTGGTTAACTCAAAATAGGGCTATCTCCTTCAGGCATATTAAGCGGGAAGGAAACAAAGTTATAGACCTCTTGGCCAATTTTGGAACGGACAGTACTAGCACTCTTATTCATGGCCCTCTCAACAGTATCCATGATGAAGAATTGCTACAAAATTGCACCATGCAGGTGCACAAAGACTACTCTATTCCAGATTCAGATGCTTGAAGGGTTGGATGGGACGTGGCTCCCCGTGCTGTTCCCAACGACGTTTGCATGGGTAGCCCATATGGCTCCCTGTACCTGCATTTATGAAGACCATTACTCTCCAGCTTGCGCGGTAGTTATTCACCTTGATCGGCTCACTCTGTATTTGATTATGGCGGTTCTTCTTGCAATGGAGCACATTCGAGATAGTTCGAACGGTAATGTTGGTTAGGGAGGCTCGCCATCTCCTTTGTGAGGGAATTTTTCTCCAGGTTCTGCAGAGGCCAGTGTGAGGAAAAATACTGGGCGGCGCTGCTCATTACAAGCCTGCTTCGAGCCTCTACCGGGGTCTCATTTCTCTCACAGTCCACTTTGTAGTCTCAATTCACTCTCTGGCATCTGGACTGACCAGCGAGGCGGTCTCATTTGTCATCTTCAAGCTCTTTCTGCTAACCTCAGTGGCGCCCCGTCTGTTTCCTCTCCCCCTGCTTTCCTTGTCAGCCCTTTCTGCTCTGGTCCACTTCGTCAGGTTCCTGTCAACATGCCCCGTCTCTGCGAGAGAATGAGGAGCCAGTGAGGTCTCAGTCGAGGTCTCTGTCGCCCCCCTTTCAATCATGGCTTAGGCTTCTCCTCTGCGGATGAAGCTCATGTTCATACACATGGTCCGCGTGGTGACAGAGGAAGAGGAAGTGGCCAAACACAAGGTACTATTGACGTTGCTCCCCCCTCCCCTCCCTTAGCTCATGAGCCTTCCAGCACCTCTCCCCCTCCTATCTCTCATAGTATTGCTCGTCCCACCATTCAGAAAACTTCCCAGCGAGCTGAACTCAGGTTCGACTGCACCTCGAACAGTTCCATCCTCACTGATTATATTACTGTGACTCTCCGTGAAGAGATCCCTAATCATGCTTCACCTCATTCTATCTCTCTCCTTTCCCCTCCGGGCTCTGGCTTCCCATGCGGAGTGGTAGATCCTGCCACTTCCACTCCTCTTCCACATAACGAGCAAAGCATGAAGGAGGCACACACTGGCAGGGAGGACACTCTAGACGCGGGGAAGGATGACAGCAGCAATGTTTTTGGCTGCAGGATTATCGAGGAACCTCCTTCTCCGACTCATGCTTAGCCTCTGCAAAGCTCTACAGGTTTTTTTCTCAATCATTGTAGAAAATTTTATGCTATATCGCTTCATAGCTCAGCTGAAAAAGTGGATATTGAATTTCAGTACCTATTTCTATGTTTGTTTGGCTTGTATGAACTCAAAACCGGTTTCCCTCTCAAGGGCGGCTTAGAATCTGTGGTTAAAAGGATTGTTTTCCCATTCTGGGCAGTCCAGACACTCTTTGAATAGCTTGTTTATCAAGCCCAGTGATCAGACTCACACAGCTGACACTGTGGTAGTTTTGTACCAGTAACTTTTATACATAATATAATTAGAGAGCTCTAGAAAAAATTATTTGCGGAAAAACTAATTTCATACACACGTAAGCATAAATAAAAATAATTGCAATATACCAACGGATTTAACCATAAAAGTCTTATTAAAAACCCGAACTATATATTATGTATCATGGAATCATATGACAATCCTCATACAAAGCTTATCAAGCTCTCAGTATAATACAATCATCATACACTAATCAAGAACAATCTTGCAAATCCATGCGCCGATCTCTGCCTTCCTGCTAGCCTGCCTCCACTGCGCAATCCCTACTGAAGAATAGCTCTGAATGAATTTAAACTACTCTTTCGATCAGCAATCCCTATCAAGTAACCCCAATAAAACCGGTGGTGCCGCAATCAATGCATCACTATAGTCACAAATGTGATAACCATCTTGCCCTTTCACCCTCGCCTCCACTCGGGTCTCCACTAAAACCGGCCATGCACTATTGATAACTCGTTGTATTGTCTCGGGCTTGATTAATGAGTTATTATTTGTAAATTAAATGAATCTAATTCACTATATACTATTCAGTTAGACTAGATACAACTAGCTCAACTGAGTCTAACTGAGTTAAACTGAATACAACTACTATGTCATAACTCTGCCAGTTGAGCTCTAACTGAGTCCTCCATGCATTAGCTACAGTAAACCCTTGGGAATTGCATAGTTCCCTCAGTCCACTAATGTGCCACATCTATGCACTGAAACAAAGTTCTCCAAGAGAATAATTTGTTGTTTAGAGTCTGATTATTATTAAGAGCTAATAATAATCGACACGTATCTATTTTTAGATCGACGATCTATAAATAGACTTCACCCAATATTCTAAAAATAGAATTTCATCTATTTTTCCAAATTGATCAACCATCCAGAAATAGCATCCTGAAACTTCTGAAATATGATCATCATGTCTAAAAATAGACATAATCTAAAAATAGACTTGCGCCAAAAATATCCTGTGGGCCCACTTAGTGAAGGCAACTCTTTTCACTAAGCTCATCATCTTGTTGAATCTCAACACCTTTTCTCGTACTTTCAGTAGTAGTTACAGTCCCCCACCTTCTTAGCTCTTTTAGATGTATTTTTGAAGGTCGATGATACATCCATTCCTACTGTTGATAATCCTGTTAGTCTATGTATATCCTCCAAATGAATTGGGATCTCCCCTCCAAGCCATATCAACCCATTCTGGATTCTGCTGATGAGGAATTTGGTGCACTGCATTGTTGCTCTTGATGTATCAAACAATGGAGGGCTTCTTAGGTGCAGAATGGTCAAACTCTGAATGCCTCCAAAATCTAGATGCACCCTCGTTGCTTCGCCTCCTCCTTCCTTCACGCGATTTTCAATGTAAACTTGCAGTTTCAGCACTGGGAGATGGAATGAGTTCGTGAATTCAGTATATATCAGTGTGGCATTATCATATTTTCCAATGAGTGACTCCAAACTTTGAATTCTTTCATTGAGCTCTGGCTCGACCACTAAAGTAGTCACCTTCATCATTTTCTTTCTTCTGCAGTATACCCAAACTGCTGATGGTCTATTGTTCTGAACTTCTGCTACTGGAATTGGGCTAGCCGTTATAAGATTGTGTTGCTCTGATAATGCAGAATTATATTACATTATGTTGTTTCCCTCCTTCATGCAGGTTAATTAGGATTACTGGCACGAATGATGTTGACACGACGCCATAAATAATTAATTCTTACTGTCTCCCCCTGCAGCTATAATCATGTGATTAGTTACAGGGGTGAGGTGGACTCTAACAGTGCTAAAGGTGGCTTCGGAAGTCAGGTAGACGTGATGGGAAAAAATCATAGGTTAATGTGGAAACTTCCTTATGGTATGGGGGTTACTAATTTTGGAAATTATTTCTCAATTTTGGATGATCTTATGGACTTAAAATATTATGATGGCTCATTATGAGTGAATTATGTTTGACACTCTTAGGCTCTATAACACTGTAGACTCCCCCCTCACCACAATTGGTTGCGATATGGTCTCCATATCGCAATAGGGTGACGGTTATGCTTGTGCGATATGGGTGTTTCTTTTTAAGGATTCCTACTCTAATGGGCTGAAATGATTATTATAGGAACAAAAAAATAAGCTATTCTATGACTCAGCTT
The DNA here is from genome assembly GCA_034641835.2 of Pinus albicaulis. Classification (NCBI taxonomy): domain Eukaryota; kingdom Viridiplantae; phylum Streptophyta; class Pinopsida; order Pinales; family Pinaceae; genus Pinus; species Pinus albicaulis. The sequence goes on from JAXQQM020065060.1 coordinate 358,416, forward strand.
GACTGTGAGAGATTTATTAACTCTAATCTACTGACTTCTCTTGAGTGCAAGAGTTATTCAAAATAAAAGGGTTGTGTTTCTTACTCTTGATAGGGTTTTAGGCATGCGTTGTTAACCCATCCTTGAGGTATCTCTCCATCTAGTTGCACTAGCTTGACCCTGCCTTAGTCCCTTATCTTTCTGATATAATATGGCCCCATCCAGTGCATCCTGAGCTTTCCTAGGAAGTTTTGGAATTTGTTGTCATAGAGCAGTACTTTTCCACCAATCATAAATGTGTTGTGATTTATATGGTAGTCATGCCAGGCCTTTTGTCTCTATTTTTGTATTGATTGATGGAGGTCCGCTAGAAACCTATCTTCTTCGATTTCCTACAAATCATGAAGGCGTGCAGAGATGGATTATTCCTCTGTCATGTGTGTTTTTTAGGCAATTAAGAGGTTTGGTATGATAAATTTGGCTGGTATTACTACCTCTTTCCTGTACACCAATTGGAATGGAGTTTGATTATGAAGTCTCTTTATGGCTATCTTGTATGCCCACAACGTGGTTGGTATTCTTTCATCCCAGTCATCATGGTTAGAGTTACATATCTTGGTTAGCCCTTTGTCCAATATTTTGTTGAAGGCCTCGAAGCTTTCGATCGCCTGTGGGTGGTACGGGCTGATCTTGAGGTGTTGTATCATGAAATTATCCAATAGTGATTTGATTGTAGCATTAATGAAATGTGTGCCTTGATCACTCATTAGGCTCCTTGGACAACCAAACCTACTAATGATGTTCTCAAAGATAGATCTGGCTGATTTATCTATTGTACTGTCCTTTACTACTACCACCTATGCCTATCTTGTGAGGTAGTCATTTGCGTTGATTATATATATTTCATGTGAGTGTCACATGATTGGTGCAATTGATCCTATGAAGTCGACCACCCATTTCTCAAAATCTTGCATAACCCTTACAGATTGTAGCGGAAGCTCATCACGATGTGACAAACACCTTGTTCTTTGACAAACATCGCATTTCCTTACATATTATTTGTTGTCTTTGTGCATGGTAGGCCACCATAATCCTGCTTGTACTATTTTCCTTCTGGTGGGTTTTTCACCGACATGGCCTCCCACAACTCCACTGTGACACTCACACAAGATTTATGCTCTTTCCTGATCTAATGCACACCTTCGTCGAATATGATCCAGACCCATTTTATAAAATTTTCCTGATATGAGTTGATACTCTACTGCTTTAACTACTAAGTGTCTTCTTTGGGTTTATGTGTATTCCACTGGGCATTATGTTGTGGCCAGGTATGTTGCTACTTGTTCTAAATAATCTGTTATGGCTTCTACCTAGAAAATATCATCATATAGTAGTTGATCATCAAGTGGTCCTCCGCTTTCTTTGTTGTCCAATCATGACAAATGGTCGGGACCCACATTTAGCCTTCTCGGCTTTACTATGACTTCGAATGTGAATTCTTGGAATAGTAGGAGCCATCTATAGATTCTGCCCTCTAGGACAGGTTTTCTTAATAGATATTTCAATGTTGAGTGATTTGTGAGGGATTTGAATGTCCCCCCAATAAATAGTGGCGAAATTTCTATAGAGAGTATACCATTGCAAAATCTTCCCTCTCCATTGTTGTGTAGTTCCTTTCTGCCATTGACAACTTCCTGCTTGAAAAGTGCATAGGGTTGTCTATGGAGGTTTCTCCTGGCTGAGCTAGTACTGCTCACAAGGAAATACTTGAAGCGTCAACGTGGACATGGAATTGTTTATCCCAATTCGTATTGGCCAAAATGGGTGCACTTGATAGTTTCTCTTTCAACGTGTCCAATGCCTTAGTGAATTCATCATTCCATATGAATTTTTCGATCTTCCGCAATAGGTTTTCCAGTGACGTTGTGATTTTTGTGTAGTTTTGAATGAACATCATGTAGCATCCTGTGTGTCCAAGTAGTGACTTCAACTGCTTTACATTCTCCAGGGCATCCATGTTCTCAATTACCACCACCTTTGCGAGGTCCACACATACCCCTTGCTTATAGACAACATGTCCTAGAAGCATTCTAAAGGGTACTGCGAAGATACACTTTTTGAGTTTCAGAGAAATTTGAAGTTGTCTGCACCTGTCAAACATTATCCGTAGCAGAGTTGCATGGCTTTTCAATACGTTGTATACTGTCCAATCATCCATGTACACTTCTAGAAATTTATGAATATAATATCTGAAAGCTGCTATTACTATCTGTGAAGATATGGGTGGTGAATTATTTAGCCCAAAAGGCATGACATGATAGGCATATGATCCCCATTCTGTTGTGAATGTGGTTTTTATTTTACCTTCTTTCGCTATTCATACCGGATGATACCTTGAGAAGCCATCTGTGAATGAGTATGCTTTGTTTCCCGCTACTTTGTCTAGAAATTCATCACTAAATGGAGTTGGGAAAGGATCATGAATACATGCATTATTTAGAATTATTTAGTCTACACATACTCTAATTTCGGATTTTCCCTTTTTACTTTGTATCACTATTGGGCTGACCCACTTTGCTTCTTCAATCGGAAAGATCAATCTTGCATTCAAAATTTTGTCTATGTCTGCTTTTACCTTTAATTTTACTCTCGGATTTAGGCAGTAAGGTCTATGTTTTATTAGCCTAGCATCCGGTTTCAGTACTATGCACATCTCCCCCATATCTCCTTTGATTCCTTTGAGTTCTTCCACTAGAGATGGGAATACGTCTTCATATTCTTGTAGCAGGTCAAAGATTTATTTTGTGGTTTCTATGTCCCAATAGTCTCCAATGGATGTAATCTTGGGATTCTCTTTAATTCCAAAATTTTTCTTCTTTGTCTTCAGGGGTAATAGGTGTAATCCTTCAGTATTTGGTTCCTCTTGTATTTCCCGCTCTCCTTCCTTTTCTTCAAAGGATAGATGTCGAAGATTTTATAAATCATCGTCATCTATCTACCAATCTATTCTTTTGCATGCTATAAATTATCTAGCTTTTTGATATGATATGGATATTTCTTCAGTTTCCTCAAATTCTGGAAAAAAAAATATTCTTTTAATTTCTTGTAAAGTATCCGTAACCTGGTCTGTATCTCCCTTCAAGGAAAAACATTGAGTAAATATTTCCGCAACTATTTCCTAGGTGTGCATTCCTCTTTTCTTCTCTTCTTTTAGGTACTAAGCTTGGGGAATGGTGTCGAGTGAATGTATGAAGTTGTGTACCCATAAAGATTTTGGATATTCCTCTTCTCTCCACTTATACTTACAATTGTTTAGATGTACCCAAGGGTCTGAATTTCCTCAGTACTTTTCCTCCGGTTTTGGTCCTGAAACTGCATGAAATATTGTTTTTAATGCTTTTTCAATGTCTTCCCATTGAGAGAGAGAGTTACGGTGGGTTCCCCACCATCTTGCTAAAGTGGATTGTAGTGCTACTTCCATGAGAGGGACTTTATGTTCTATTGAACTTTACCTTCCACTTTCATAATAAATGTATTCATAGCTTACATATTTGAAAGAGTTGGGTATTCTCTTACCTTGTACCAATCCAGATGACTCCTCGAATATTGGCGCATCTTCAGGTGTTGATTTCATATCCTCCTTGCTTCTAATCATCCCAGGCCACTTCTGATCCTACGTCAAAACTCTGAACACTTCTTGAGCTTATCTTTCCTCCTACAGTGGGATTAATGTAATCTTCTCTTTTTCCTGCTCTCATTTGGTAGAGTTGATCTAGAAGTTTTGCATCTTCTCTGTTGTCAACAATTTCTATGTATCGGGGTCCTTGAATAGATCTAATGGTTGGACCACTCTGACCTCACCATCTTTGAATACCATAAGCTCATTCTTTAGATCAATAAATCCATAATTTTCAAAGGACCAATATATTCTCAATAATGTAGGATAGGGATCCTTGTCACCCATGATATCAATTACTTCAAAGCACGTATAGGTTTTCACTCCCACAACGTCAACCTCAACTTCTTCTAGCCTCCCTATTGCTACGATGCAGTATTGATTTCCCATTCTTAGCTGTATTTGTGAGTATGACAACTTAGGTTTTCCCAGTGCTTCCCATGTATTTCTAGGTAGAATGTTGACATCTCATCTGAGATCTAGAATTGTGTCTCATACTTGGAATCACAAAACTTGAGCGTTTATATGGAACTATTTTCTAGTCCTTCTCTTATTTCTTTTTACTCTGCTTATGTATTTTGCAGTTGTGTTTCTTGAGTCCTCATGTCTTGCTCCTCCCTGAACAACCATTTCTAGATTTTTATTTAGTTGTTCCAGCATCTAGCCATTGTTCACAATTTTCAATAACAGTAAGACCCACTCTTCTATAAGTGTCCCTGCAATGACTATCTTCTCTCCTTCACTATATGGTTGTATAAGCTCCATACTATTACGGCTCCCCATCTTTGAGAATGTCTCTAGTGCTTCTTTAAAATACTATTTCTATCTGTCTGGGTTGAAAATATTCTTTGGGGATGAAGGTTTGACTAAATTGATCAGGTCCATTTATCATGGATCCTCCCCTGTTTTCTTCCCTCGTCGGGTTACTATAGCTACACTTTTCAGAGGTTTAGGCTCTACTATCCTTGGCTCTGCATTAACCAGGTTAGGTCCTCATTGCCTAGTCCTTTCTTACCACCTCTTGATCAGCTCCAAGTAGTCTTCAGTAGCATGTGCATTTACTCTACATTGGGAGCACTATGGTATTCTTAGTAGCAGAAATTCGCTCACTACGTGACCCTATTTATCACAGTTATAACTCCTTACAGGTCCTCTTCCTCCAATTCTACTACCTCTCATTCCTTCCCCTCCTCGTCCCCTTAGAGTCTCATTTACTCTATAGGATGATATATCTAATCATTCTTCCAATGCATATGGGATCTACATTGCTTTGTATGATGCATTTTTTAGGCACAAAACTCGCAATAAATGTTGTTTGGAACATTTGAATATTTTTTTCTGAATTGGACACAATCATGGAGGATGACCAATACCTTTGCATATTTCGAAGCACTCTGCTGTTGTTTGATTCTACTGATTAGGAAACCCTGGAAAGTGGGATTGCATTTGGCATAGACCTTGAGTGTTTATCTGCACAAATACACCGACTCACGGGGCCCCCTGTGTTCCAGCTGCTAATGTCCCAACATTGGCTCTCCGCAACCTCATACATTCTGTAACTACATGTCATTCCATGAAGTAATGTGTACACCATACATTGGTTCTTGAGGGTCACACCGGTTGAATATATTTTATTTTCTCCATCAGACTGGTTATTTGATGTTGTAGTCCTAGTATGGATGGATCTTGCACCACTTCTCCCCCTTTGAACTCCTATGGGTATCCAACCATTTCTTTTATTTCATTTTCTTGCTCAAGTGCATCTTGAAGGATATCAATATTCTGTTGTGTCAAAGGTGTCCTTGTCAAGGGTAGTAGTTCCTTAATGAACTAGTCTCACTGGTGATTTGGATCGATTCGGTAACTTAGCTTTCCAATCTCATCTTTGAATCTTCTCATCAAATCCTAGGTTGTTTCTATCTCCTGCTATTTGATTTCTCATAGCTCAGAGAATCCTTGCTGATTTATCTGAGGAAGCTTGAAATCTTGGACAAATTCCCTCTTAACATCATGTATTGCTGGGTTCTGGTGTGCTTCTAACCATTTGATGAACCAACATATAGCTCTTTATCTTAATTTGGTTTGAAATTCAATAAACATGACTGCATTTGGTGTTTTCGAGCTCTACAAATTACTTCACATAGATACTAATGTTATTTTACATCGTCATTACCTTTTCCAGAAAATTTTGGGTATCAGGTAAATGATGCTGCCATCTTCACTTGTGTTGGTGGTACGAATATAAAACCTCTAATTCCTAGCTCAGAGATTCCGCTACTAGCACTATTGCTAGCAGTTATCTGTATTGTGGACTGAGTACTACACAGATTTCTAAACTCCCGTAACTTTATCAAAAACTTAGTAGGTGGATGGTAAAGTACCAGGGGAAGGTTAGGAATAGTGCTACTTGAAACTTGGGGAATAGGATTACCTTGCATTATGGTTTCTAGCCTCTCTTGGAATAGTTGCTCCATTGCAACATGTAGCTCCACATCAGAATCTTCCTTGGGGCGTGTGTCCTCCTCACTGGACTTCTTTCCTTTCTCTCTTCAAGATGGGCTCCTATAAACTTCTCTAAATTCCTTGATGGACCTTCTATTTTTTCGGTCATCTACGCCACCTTTTCCTTGCTCTATCGATTCCTTTCCTACTTTTCAAACTCTCGTACTGCCGGTTCCTGCCACTTTTCACCAATTCGCTTTCTCCGATGTGATCTATGCTCTCTCAACCTACTGAAGGTTCTGGCATCCATATCCCTATTCCCCCTTTCTCCTGGTTCATAGCATCTTTCCCTAAGCTCCTTCAGCCAGTACTGTAGGTTTAGGTCTCCATCTTGGGGCTTTGGAACAACATTAGGCCCTCGTCCACCATTATATATTTAATCCACAATGGGATTTCTTTCAACAATTTTCCCCGTAACCCAGATTTAAATGTATCTTCATATTTGGTAAAATATTGATAGCACTTGGATGCAAACTCTAATATGTACCCCTCAAAGGTAGTTTCTACCCAAAAATCTATTGATTGGGTTAGATCTGTATCTATCTAACATAGCATTGTTAGATCTACATGCGTCCAACTACAACGGGCTCAACACAATCCTCCAAGAAGCGACTTGATTTGGAGTCTTTGCAACTAGTTATGGAGTTCTTCAGGAATTTTTCCCCAAAAAATTTCATACAAGTCGATCGTCGAATTGGAAAAGTGGACTTCATCCTTGACAATATTTTCCCTTTGTTGTCGAATCTCTGCTTGTTGCAATATGAACTGATTTACATGATTTTCCCACTAGCTACATAGTTATCTCTCATAGATCCTCGATACCATGATCTAGCTTCTAGATAAATTTTCAGGTCCCGACACCAGAACCATTTGTTGGTGAAAAATAGGTCTCTGGGCAAGACCCAGGTTCATGCTTGGAGACAACAAGGTTTTCGCTGTAGTCTAGGACAATGGTGACATTTTTACCTTGCTCAAGAGAGCAAGGAGCCTCACCCGAGGCATGTCGTGAACTTATTGGGGTTAAAGAATAGATCATTAACGTCAAGGAAATATCACCAACAAAGATTCATCTCTTAATTCATACAAAATAAATTCATATATCTCAACTTAAGAAGCAAGTTATCATTCACCCATACCTATGATGAGCATTGAATTAAAATTTTAAAACAGACATACACACAACATGATTAACAAGTATCAACCAGTCCATAGTATGCAACACAACATCAGTCTGATTCATTAACTTGGATCAAAAAATTACAAATATACTCCGCATAGTCCAATACATTTCAGTTCAATACATAGAGTTCCATAGAGCTCTTCCTAGGCTCTGATCCCCTATCAACCTCTAACTATCCTCAGAGCCATTTGTTCCCTGCTTATATGTTCCTTTTGACTGACACTGCCAGTCTTTTCCCCTTTTTCGCTCAATTTTTCCGTTGTGCTCCGCTGCCTTCAGTCTCTTTTCCTTCAGTGGGATTTCTACTACTTGTTATTTGTCTCCCGTCTCTGCTATATGTGCCTCCACTTTCTTGTGCTCCGCCACATGCCTTCAATTTTTCTATAAACGAAATGGGTCCTTGCCTATCTTGATTTCGCTATGCCAGCTGTCTACTTTTCTCCTATCCTTCTACAACTTCAAAACTATCTTGTCCAAAACAAAGGCCCCAACAATCCACAATCTGGTCTTTAGTATTCTCTTTTGAACCTTTCCCAATAAATAATGTAAATCCCTCCATATTTCTATAATTCAATTGAAGTTCAATTCAAAGAGACATTTCAAGAGAAGGTAATTGTAAATAAGCTAGTCTCTATATTTGGATTAGAAATTTTCCTACAAATAAATTCAAATTTTTTTTTATACATGTAGTCATAATTTTACTAATGTTTGAAAATTATATACATACATTAACTAAATGAGATAATGGTTACATTGGAGGTATGACTATACCTATTCATGTTTCCTTTAGTTCACTTAGGAATAGGAATAGATTAATTTAGAATAGATTCTTTTTTGTTTAAATTTACTTTATTATTTTAGATCTTCAATAATAAAGAAATGAATATGAATTCTTCTAGGCATCCCCTATCATTTTCAGAACATAAGCTTAGAACATTTTGGAAGCTATTTAATATTCAGATCATACATATTTTTCAAGCCTTAATTGTCCTGTTTCGCAAAAAAATCATCTCATTGATCATACATGAAGAAATTGCAAGGATTTGCTACAACTTGTCAATGTTATATTCTCAAGTATTTCTGTAAAAGAACTTGTTTTCTCCATTCTTATCCTTCGATATAAATTTGAGGTCGATGCAATTTGAAAATTCATTACTTAGAATTTTAGATGAAATAAGGAGGTGATGTTGAACATAAGAAAATTTTGAAAAAATTGGGAGAAATTGAAGATTCATGAGGTAAAGTTACAATAAAAATTCTTCCATGTATGTGTTCACAAGTTCATCGTCATCTATTGTTATTTTTAATTTTTCAAAGGTTATTTATGTTTTATGTTTTCTTTCTTTTTGCAGGTCTTAATTGACTTGATTGTGTAGATATCAGATAAGCAAGAAACCAACCCTTTTTTTTTTAAATCTGCAAAATCTTCAGAGAAGTATTTATGATTTCGTCTAAGTTTGAGGATTATCTAATTTTTCTTCTACTAATTGAAATCCTGATAATTCTTAATAAATTATCAGAAGAGTCATATCGAATCACTATATTTCATAACCCTCTTCATAAGAAAGTTATGATTAAATTACTTTCCAATCATATATTCTGACAGTTAATTAAATTATTAAAGGATTATTTATTTGAAAACAAAATTAGATTAGTCACTTTATTTTTTGAATTGAATATTTTAAGAAATTGTCGGTACCACATATGGAAAATCATATGTCACAAATCACATATAAGATATTCTCAAATTAGAATACTCCAAAGATCCCCTGATATTCCCATTCCCTCCAATCTCTGATGAACCTTTCCTTCCAATATTGCATCATCGACATCGCAAAACCTCTATATCGCAAAATTTTATCGGAAGAAGTTCTTACCATTTCCTGGTAAGAAACCTATGATGCAAGACCTCTGATATTCCTTCTGTTTCATTCTTCAATAAAATTAATTCGCCAAAAATTGTGATGTCCACACGGCCTCAAACCCGATATGATATTTAAATTCATTTGTGCAAGATATCACGTCTGTTCGTAAATCACAATTTTGGTAGGGGTATATGTTTAAAGGTTTTTATGTCTTGGATCCGATATAAAATTAAATCCATATAATTAAATGACCGAGTCAGCTCTTCATTGCACATCGACGTATCAACGATGCTATATCTTGTACTCAAATCTTTTGATCGCTGCTCTCTTATAAAGTCCAAAACTGGTCCCACCAATGAGCCACGTCATCTATCGCATTCACGCTATCAAAATAATAATATCGACATTTCCTTCTCCTAATATCTCCAATTTGCAATATGACCATTATTTTATATCACAATCGCTCCATTGCAATTACCCATTACATATGCTCATATCACAATCCCACTATCGCAACACTTATATCGCATCACGAAACTCAAATGAAACCTTACGTTGACATCCTCCGATGCGATAGACGTTTATATGTGTCTATCTTCCATTGTCGTTTAACTATGATATAACACTTCATCACATATCGACAAAGGTGGAAGTCGCAAATTTTAAGTTATGCGTGAAAAATAAACTTGTGATGCGAAATATTCAACAAGGCACTCACCTATACAAAGGACCATGTGCAGACATGTTTTCATGTTCTTCCTCTCATTGGTCTAGCTAGGATTAAATGCTTATGCTTGTTATTTTCTTAAATTTCTACAAACCAAGGAAATTTCGCATAAAAACGCTTGTAGTGAATGGTCTTATCCATGAATGTATCTATATATATTCCAAATCTTACAATTTTCCAAGATGAGTCGAATCATTGCATCACACTCGTCAAATTTTTTCCCTTAAGTTATATTCATTTATTTTAAAGAGACTCTGAGCCTCTAATTGATGAATTTTGGAATCTTGGTCCTCTTCTTTTGATTTTTTGATATTTTCTTCATAATTTCAAAGTTATTCGCTTAGCATACTCTTAGCCTCGTATTATATTAGAATCATTTAAAACAAATTCTAAATATTTACCTTTTTGAGATTGAGATTTCCTTTTCTGATATTATCTTGTTTATTATATTTAGTAAAGGAAGTGAACCCTATTTAACTATATTCACTAGAATTTTATGAACTCAGAGTTTTGTAAAATTGATTTTGGCTTCAGAAAAGGTTTGTGATATATTTAAGACATGATTTATTCTCATATTTATTAAGCCTTTAATTCCTCTCCTAGAAGCTTATTTTATAGGGAAATGTAAATTCCCTTGCAATCATTTTTACAAAACCTCAAACTATCGGAGTGAAAGTCATCACAGCTACTTTATAAAATCTTACGAAACTTTTACCTCTGATAAATGAATGTTTGATACATTATAAAGGTAATATTTCTCCATTGTACATTTATCAAGCAATTAGTTATCAGGAATGATCAATATCGTAAGTTTTCTTTGTTAAAGTTACACAAAATATTTTTTTCCAAGATATTGTTGCCCTTAATATTTTAAATACCAAGACTTCTTGTATTAAAGGTGAAATTTCATTAAAACTCTGAAAAAAAAATGTCGTCGGAAAAATTATAAAGCAAGATTTTTATTTATCGAAGTTTTTTCCATTGAGACTTCTAGAAAACTTGAGCTCTTACCTTTTCTTTGATTCTCTCAGAAAGTTAGAACCTTAGAATATCGGGTTAATAATATTCATAAGTCTCTAATAATTAAATTTTGATATTTCACTATGTATACATGAAGTCTTATTTGATTGCCTTTGAATGTATATGTTACTTTCATGTTATCATGGTGGTAAAAAAATTGGATGTGCTTCAATCATAATTTTTCCAAATCCAAGTATTCATTCATAAAGATGACTTTCTGACTAAAGCGGTATACATTCTTCATGGTGTATGTACATGGACTTCTTTTACTCTTCTTGGAAATACCCTTGACTAACAATAATTTGGAACAAGTAAAGGTAATGTGCCGATAGTTAATTCATATTTTAATTCTCTTTTATTATGAATTTTTCTCCATATTTATTAGATAAAGATTCAAGTCCTCTTTATATAAATAATTGATACATTATTTTGGATTTTGAATCAATTTCAAAATTTTAGGGCTGATATAAATTCAAAATGAAAGAATCAAAAAGAACATTTGTCACTGAAATTCATAAAGAAGCATATCTTCATTCTCATTTCTAATGGATTTGATTTATTTCTGATTACATGAACATGAAACATTATTTTCTTCTAGTTTGCAGCTTGTTTCACTTTACATTTAATAAAAAATGATTTTGGGTCAACAAGATTTAATGCAACTCAACTTCTTCATACTTCTAATTCTAATTAAAGGAAGAAGTTATCTTCTATTGGAGAAAATGATAAATCTCAGGTAAGATTAAATCAAAATTCTCCAATGGTAAGTTTCATGTGCCCACATTCATTTATTTCCGTTATGTCAATTTTGGTTTCAAATTTTCTTTTAGTTTTTCCTGATCTTGAACTCTGTTTTTACATGTCTTCAAGAACCTTTTGCACCTCTACCAAATCAATTTTGAAATTTCAATCTCTTTTGATCATCTTGCTTTAAGATTCTTGAAAGAGGTAGTAATGATCCTCATCAAATCATCTAATCTAAGGATTTTTTGGACCTCTACTCTGTTTCTTTAAATCATTAATTTTATTAGAAAATGGTTAAGATGTTTTTGCAGGGTTTTTCTTCCAAACAAAAAAGTTTGCAGCACATAAAGACTTCTCATTTAACATATTATCTATCATAACTGCTATTCACCCTCTACATTTTGAGAGCCTCATTTTTATAACTCTACAAGATAAATAAAAAAAAATCTCAACATAGGAAGGAACGTACATATGCTCATTTTCTTTTATCTCCTTTGTTGATAAATTTGTTTAAGTAGCCATGTTGTAGATTATCTTTTAAATTTGGATTTTTATTTTACCTTTCACATTTTTTTATTTTTATTTTTCCTTGTTTATTTCTTTTCTTACTTTAGTTTAGGAATTATTTTCCTTTTCCTTTTGGTTTTGATTTCAGTTTTGGTGACTCTGCCATGATTTATGTGAAATACTTTTTCATTTCCCGACAATGATTAACATACATGGGAAATATTTTACTCTATCTATTTTAGTGAATTTCATTTTTCATTAAAGGCATATCCCTCTGCAACCATAAGACCATCTTGCTTTAAATATTATTCATGGAGGAAGACATTAAGTGTTTGAGTTTAATTTTTCAAGGAAAGAATTGATTTGAGTTCAATATAATGAATCCCTTCCACCCCTCCACATGAAAGCCTCTTATTGATAGTTCCAGGGAAATCATTTGGAGTAAAAATTACAAAATTATTATGTCCAATAAACATAAAATCTCTATTACCATCCCAAATATTTCATTAAAATACATCAGAAACTAAAAATTTGCAAAATGTTCTTATCAAAAGGGTGATTAAAGAGGAAGCATGGGAAATACAAGTAAACCCATCGGGCTATTGGTGCTCAATGGCAACAAAAATAGGCTTCTGTGGCATAAAATAAAACTTCGGCGAGGTACTATTCAGGCTCGCTGACAGCGAAGCGATTTCAGAGACAATCATAAAATGGATATATGCTTTATCAAAAAAAAAATCCTATCTCTACATTCTTCTATTTTTCATATGAGGTAGTTTTAATATAAATATTCCCAAATAAGGACTCATGAATTCTACTCAAGTCTTCTTTGAGTACTTATCCTTACAAACTCATATTTCTTAATCTATTTATGTGGACCTATGAAAATAATTTACTGTTAGAATTTTTGATGATTTTTGTTATTGCTAACCTTTGCGTAAATTAAATTTCATAATATTTAACCAGAGATAACTGGTTCTTCCCAGTCTGTCGTCGTTGTTGTATGGAAAAACAAACACCCCCCTTCCCATAAATTCAAATAAATGGGACCCTTTCCATTAATTTTTAGCTAAGCATATTTTATGATTTTCATTTATTTAATTGTCTTACATTTTTTCCATTTTCATTTTTTATCGAATTTCTATTTTGATCATTTGATTGAATCTGAATTTTCACAAGCTTTTCAACAATACTTGTCCTGCCTCATTTGGTCAAATGTAAATATTCACTTTTTCTTAATCCTGAAAATTCTGAAATCCCGAAATGACAAAATATCTAAATCATGATATATATATATATATATATATATATATATATATATATATATATATTAAATTTGTAATTAATTAAAGTTAATAACATAATTAAAGTTAACAAGTATTAATTAATTAATATTTTCAATCTAATTTAGCATTAGATTTTTAGCTAAAAATTCTGATTTTTAGCCGAGGCAACAAAATTTTCAGAATTATGGAAATTTTATTACTCTAAGTTTAGAAGCTCATAAATGGAGTTTTACTTAGCCAAATGAGGCCCAATATGGCTCGTTCGAAAGATAGAATCATGGAGAATATTTCTAAAGTAGTTTCATTACTATATTTGATCATTTATTGGGTCTAAAATCTAACAGAAGATCAACCTCCGAATTTTTAATAAAATTAATTTCCTGAGTTTAATTTTCTACATTCTCATTTGTCCACGACTTCTTCTGAGTGCACATACATTTGTAAATAATATGTTTGACCAATTAGACCCTCACAGGCATCAATATAAAACTATGATTTCTTTCCAATTTTTTTATGTAATGAAACTTGATTAGATATGTTTTAGTTTCAAATTAGTATTTTGATTTTATTTTTGCATTTTAATTTTGTTTTGATTTGTTTTTTTTCACAAAAATAGTTGAAGAGATGAGGAGAAGAATATATCAATTAATGAGAATGCTCCACCAATAGAAGAATGGAATTTTGGGCCAATGAAAATTAATTGAGAAAATTTATTCTTCAACATATGTTTTAGTTTCAGATTCAGTATTTTGATTTTATTTTTGAATTTTAATTTTGTTTTGATTTTTTTTTGCAAGAAAATAGTTGAAGAGATGAGGAGAAGAATATATCAGTCAATGAGAATACTCCATCAATAGAATAATGGAATTTTGGGCCAATGAAAATTAATTGAGCAAATTTATTCTTCAACATACTTTTTTGTTGAGAATTTTTTTGTAAATATTATAAATAGTAGATTCTAGAATGTATTAAGAAGTGCTTCTCTTCTCTGCAATTCTAGAATTCCTAAAAAGCACTATTGTAATGATGATTTAGAGTTGTAGGTGGGAGGAAAGACAATATGAGATCTGGGGATTATTGAGGGTTTTTCTTTTGCATTATGAATTATGTATGATGGGTTAAGTTTCCACTGTTATAGCTCTTGTTGTAACAACATAAGTTCAAATATTTTAGAGGACTATTGGAGACTAGAGATAGAGAAATTGATTTAATAAATTTCTATTTCTAATGCTATTATTTTAAATACTAGTTTCATTGGATGATGGTAGGAATGTGTCATTTTAATCATATTTGTACAGTATTGTCAATATGAGTAATATGTCTGAATTATATATTATTATTGATCTCTTCTCTTATGGGTTGAATTCTCATTTCTGAGTAACTATTTACTCATAAATCTGTCTTTTAATACCGATTTCACAAATAGTTATATGTTGTGAACTATTTCCTCATATTATTGACTAATTATTTGAATTGTTTATTTAACAATCAATATAATTTTATGAACTACTCCTCTAATGTTGTTGGTTGATTATTTTAGTTAAGAGGTATCTGAATAGAATGTGTTTTAGTATACATAATGTCAGTTAATTTAATTACTTCGTGAACTACATATTCATTATAAACGAGACATATTTAAATATCTTACTCTAGATTGGGTTAGATCTATATCTTCCTAATTGAGATAGGATTAGGATTTAGTTCCTTTTACTTTCATTTTAGAATAAATTTACATTTAGTTTTAATTATACATTCTTAGAAGTCTTATTCACAAAGAAGCAAACTTTAGCTATGGCTTGGATGAGACCCAGATCAAATTAAATATCAATTTCTTTCATGATCAACAATAAGGTTTATATGATGTCTCTTCTCCACTAGTGAATGCTAAGTCATACTTTAAGCCATCGGAGTTTGGGAAAAGGTAACTGGACCTAGTTTAAATAGTGGGAACCACCATCCCAAATGGAAAAGGAGCTAATTTAAGGTCCGGACATGGTGGTCATCCCCCAATGTGGTTGCAGCGAATTCCAAGGCTCCAACAGGTTGGTAAAACAAGCATTTCAACCCACTTTGATCATTCATCAATAAAATCCTCCTTCTACAAATATAGTGCCTCCACATCTTCAATGTATGAATGATTTTTTCGAACTAAAGGTCATGAGTTACATAATTTTTCTCATTCTCATTGAATTTCCTTGACCCATAGCATACCACAGGTCCCTCTTGCATCAATACTCCACCAATTCCTCTCTTTAAAGAATCTGTAACACCATGAAATATTTACCTAGATTTACAATATTTAGAATTGTAGCATTTGTCAGCAATTGATTCAACTTCTCAAAAAAAGTTGCATGTTGCCTTGTCCATTGAAATTTATTCCATTTTCACTGTAAAGATGTAATAGGATAGGAAATTTGTGAGAAGTTCTTGATAAGCATCTTGTAATAACCTGAAAACCCCATGAATGATATATTCTCATCCAAAGTTGTAGGATCTTCCCGTTCCATGATAGCCCTAATCGTTTCTAGATCCATGACTATGACTTCATTAGAAACAACATGTCCCAAGTAATGAATTTTTTTCTGAAAGAAACTGCATTTACTAAGCTTGGTATAAAACTGATGGTCTCTTAGCAATCTCAATACTACTGCTAAGTATTCAACCTGATCTTCCTTATTGTTAGAATATATCGGTATGTCATCATTGAATACAATCAAAAACTTGTCCATATAAGGACACACCACACTATTAATCAAACACATGAAATTATTCGGACAATCAGTCATACCAAAAGGAACCAAAACAAATTAACTATTCTCGTACCTGTTTTGGAAAGGATTCTTGTAATTTTCCTCTTCTTTTATGAGTAGATGATGATATTCTAATCTCAAATTGATCTTCGATAACAAAATTTCTCCCTTCAACTGGTCGAATAAGTGATGAATCCTAAGAAACAGATACCTATTCTCAATGGTCATTTTTTTCAATTGATTGTAATCAATACACAACCTTAGTGTACCATCCTTCTTCTTCACAAAAAACACTAGTGCACCCCAAGGTGACATACTGGGCCTTATGTATCCATTGTCAAGCATTTTCTTCAACTGAAAATTCAATTCCACTAACTTTGGAGTGCTCATCCAGTAAGTTTCCTTTGATGCTAGTGTTTTTCTTGGCACCGGCTCAATAGAAAAGTCCACTTCTCTATGAGCAAGAAAATCTAAAATCTCTACTGGAAATACATCCTAAAACTACTACAACAACATATACCTCTTCAAGATTGTTGGAGCACAACCCCCTGGGGTACATTTTTTGGGATATTTTTGTTAATTTTTGTTATACGCGCTGCATGCAGATGATCAAAGGGAATTTGGGGTGGGTCAAAGTCCCTTAATTATTGTAAAGTGTTAAAGGGAAAAATCATTAGTCTCAAACCATGGTTTGAGGCCATGGTATGTGCACATTTTTTATAATATAAATATGCAAGAGTCGAGTAAGGATAGATACAGGGATACACGAATGAAATCTTGGATTAGTTTTGTTATGCATATATTTTAGTCTGGGTTTTGTCTTAGTAGAAAGGATCCTCATGGCTATGTACGTGGAGACCTAAGTCCCGAGCCATCTGCATACTCTGGTGTTGTGTGCAAAAAAAGATAGATTGTACTAAATTGTGAATCTCTTAATAAAGAAGGCATTTTTTGTGAACCCATATTATTATGTGATTTACTGTCTTAGATTATCTGTTATTTGTTTTTGATTTGAATCTCTTCTATTGTTGCATATTTAATTTGGTAATTGGTTAATTTCATCTATGCATGATAATTAATCGATGTTAGTTAATAGATCTAAATATGAAATTAACTACTGTGCATGAAACATATTAAAGTATTATGTGACAATCGGCAAAAGGGTAAGATCTGCTACCATTGATTGTAGGTGTGAGAATATGTTATATTATCTCCAATAAGTATGATTAGATGTACCATATGAAAAGCTCCCTCAGGGTGTGAAAACCTGCTACCAACACCTCCCCCATACGACTTTCGGTTAGAATTTGGTCTTCGTGAGCAGATAATTTCTGAAAGGGCCAGAAGTTAAAGCGTTTGTTGGTTGCCCGATTACTCTAAAATTGGGTTAGGACCCCTCAAGACAATAAATGGTTTCGTTTCTATGACCAGGATCATTTTGAGGGAGATTTTATGTATTAGAACCTGACAAAGAATGAAATACAAGATTGGATTGATAAGAAAATATGTGAATTTGTGATCCAAGAAAATAGAAGCTCTAAATGTTTTGCCGAAGATTGGGCGCAAAGGTATATCTACACAAAGGTCCATGAAATATTATTTGATTCCTTTGCAACCGAGTTGCACGAATGGTTGTCTCGACTTGCTGAATTCCAGACTTGCTCAAAGGAAGATGCGATCACTCAGTGGAACCTATAGTTTTTACAACAATTACAGAAATCTAGCAACAAGATTACCCACACGATAGATCATTGGATCGATAATTTTCTGCGAGGATTTGTGATTGAATTCACTATTGATCAATTTTTATCGTATTTTGAAGCTAATTGAAGGTTTTTCAAGGGCCCTAGATATAAGTTCCCACACTCTGTGAAAGTATGGATTAAAATGCTACTGTGTGAACAAGGTAATCTATGCAGTCATATTGCGTAAATGTCTCATAGAGGCCAAACTAAGTGTCGTGGAATAAATTAAAGAGTAGATCTAGAAGAAGGTTTTGTTTATATCCCTCTCAGAGGTAAATCTGACAGTGGTGAGGAGTCTGAAATCAATATCTCTGGTGAATCTGCACAATCGGAAGGAGAGGAATTGCAAGATGAGGATAGTCTTGGGTCATTGGCCATAGTTTAGATCCCATCCACTCCTCTCCGAAACTCATCTAACTATAGCAAGCGATCTACTCCACCTCCACCAGTAAAAAATGATATGGCCGCTTCTATGAAGCTACCTAATTTCCATGGTAGCGGGAATGAATATGTAGAAAAATTATGGGTCGTTACAGATGTTGTATGGAGATTACATCAGATTAATAATGAGGATGTTAATAAAGTAAATATGGCCACTGCTTTTCAAGACCGCACGATGGATTGGTACATAAATTATGTGGCGACAAACCCTAATGCAACTCTTGATAATTTGAAGGCTACATTGAAGTAACAGTTCAAAAAGCCAAAATAATTTTGTCAATGCATAACTGAGTTGAAGGATATTCAGCGAGAATTAAAAAAATCCTTATGGGAAGCGAATCAATGTATTAAGCGCACTATCACGGATGGAATATTTACTATTGAAGACACCCAACACAAAGGGTGGTTCATTGCTATGCTACTACCACATCTGCACCAGTCCCTAAGTCAACATAATATTGTAACACAGGTTGAAATTGTATAGATTTCAATGAAGCTAGACTCCTCACCGGTAACAGCTGCGTAAATCGAGGCTCAGCAAATCCGAAGCTAGTTGGAGGCAAGGCACTCAGAAAAACAGAGTCTGCACAAGGATAAGGGGAAGGAGACATGCACAGATGTATGGTGTATACACTACAAATTTGTGGGGCATCACAAGTATCAATACCCTGTATTCAATGACTATCTATCAGCTGGAGGACCAATTCCACTAAAGAGCGCGACATGACCTAGTGGAAATAATATGTTATGGTGCATGATTTGTCAAGAAACGGGTATGCACATGATAGAGTTTTTCTTGAGCTTTTCTCACAAAAGTGGGTGCCTCAACGCCTAAAGAGTCAAGAAAACCTATGGACATAGTTGAAGGAGGTGAAGGGATAAGGCCCTGCCTGCAAGCTTGTATTAAATTTTTGCGCAATAAGAAGGTAGCCAAGAACCTCCAAGCGTTAATAGACAACTGTGGAGAGAAATAACAACCCTGGATGGAGCAGAAGGTTGTTATAAATATATATAAGAATAAAAGAAGAATTGGAATGGAAAATGTGCTTGACTGCTCAGATTGGTGCATATGAGATGGATCAGGTCATTCTAGATCTAGGATCTGATGTGAATGTGTTACCAAATCAAAATTGGAAACGAATGGGAGAAAATAAGTTGGAATGGTCCATTATCCAGCTGCACATGAAAAAGCAACAAAATATTATCCCATTAGGAAGGCTCTCATAAGTAGTAGTAGATATCGAAGGAGTAAGGGTACTCACAGAATTTGAAGTTACACAGATTTTTGATGTTAATGACCCCTATCATGTGCTGTTGGGTTTAGATTGGGCTATCGATATATCTCGCATCATCAATCTTAAGTGTGGAAGTATGGTATTTGAAAATAATGGAAATAGTGTTGTGGTCCTCCTAGATCCTATAGATGGAGAAATATATACAGAATCGGTGCGCGTTGATGATGATGTCGATCATATCTATAAGTTGACTACACGAGCTGAATACTATATCAACTCGAAAATCAATGGAAGACGTAACTGGGAGAAGGATAAATCGTTATTTTTAAAGTTAGACGAGGAACAATAGAACTAGAAGAACCGGTTGCATGAATTCTCTGTGTTGCACTGCAATTGAGTGACAAAAGATCTTCGGTGCATATCCTCAGAGGGACGAGATTTTCCTTATTATGATGGTATGAGTAATGTTAATATATTTTTAGAAGAAATTTAATAATATTTCCCATAAGCACAATAGTTCCATCCACTTGATATAATGTTACGCTCAACCCCATCACGTTGGTGGGAGATGCATAAGGGAAAATTGGATAATTGTGGAGAATGCACCTGCATGATGCGTTTGCCACTTGAGCATCCAAAAACCAAAATGGTAGAGACCTATTTTAGAGAAGGATATATGTGCAAACATTTGGCTAGATGGACTAAAGCTTTGGGGTGAAGAACCGAAGCCATAATGAGAGCATATATTCATCCACACTTTGGTGAAGGTACCTACAAAATGGTACCTCGAAACTGAGCTGCGATGAGGAACCACTAAATGCGATGCACTAGTGGAAATTTTTATCCTGACCTTTAGTTTTGAAATTGGGTTCAAATTTCTGGATGAGACACTGCAGGATATTCAGGAAGTCAACTTTGACACCACAAAAATGACGGTTGAGCGTGCTTTTCCAGCATGGGACGCGTAGATGAAGGAAATTATTAACTTTCAAAATTTTTCAATAGAAGATAATGAGGAAGACTCCAGGAACATTATGATCCCTGATTCTTAAGGATAGCGCATAGTTGTTGGGCCTACGATTGAGTCACTATATGTAACTAAGCCTTTGAAGATTCGGCAAGTCAATATTGGCTCAGAGGAACAACCAAAATTATAAAAGATAGGGGACTATTGGGATGATGATATGATGGGTAAGGTCATCGAGCTATTGAGTGAATATAAAGATATGTTTCCTTTGAAATTTTCTAAGTTGAAGGGGATTTTAAGGGATCTCAGGGTAATGAAGATCACCTTGAAACCATATGCACGACCTGTGAAGCAACACCCATATAGGTTGAATCCTAAATACAAGCAGAAGGTGAAAGAGGAATTGGAGAAAATGGTTGTTGTAGGGATCATAGAAGCAGTGGAAGAATCGTATAGGGTAAGCCCTATGGTGGTTCATGAAAAAAAAAAAAGGGAGAGATAAATATTTGTGTGGATATGCGCAAATTGAATGATGCTTGTGTACATGACCCATTCCTGACCCCATTTTCTGATGAAATACTAAACAATGTGGGAGGCCAGGAGGCATATTCATTTATGGATGGTTTCTCGGGATACCATTAGATAAGAATCGCACCAGAAGACAAAATAAAGACAACCTTTGCAACAGAGTGGGGATCTTTTCAGTACACCATCATGACATTTGGTATGAAGAATGTGCTAGCTATATTCTTGTGCGTGGTGGTAGTTGTGTTCAAATAATACATCAATAAATTATTAGAAGTATACTTTGATGACTGGACTATATTTGGATTATTGAAGAAGCATGTGTTGAGTCCACGCCTGGTGCTGGATACTTTCCGGAAGTATCAGATCTCACTTAATCTAAAAAAGTGTATATTTTGCATCCCATTCGAGATACCATTAGGTCATATTGTTTGTCATCAAGGATTGATGGTGGATCCAACAAAGATCAATGTTATTTTTAACCTAGAATTTCAGACAAATGAAAAACAGTTCTGCTCAATTTTGGGGCATACAAGGTATTACCAGAAATTTATTCAAGGCTACGCACTGATCACTGCACCCATATTGGTCTTTCCTGACTGGAAAAAGGAATTTCATGTACATGTCAATGCCTCCTCCATTGCACTAGGATTTATCTTAGCACAATTGAGAGCCATGGAGATTTACTACCCTATTTCATTTGCAAGTAGGAATTTGTCACGTGCGGGGCATAAATACTTGACCACAGAGAGGGAAGGATTAGCTATGGTCTACACACTATAGAAATTCTGCCAATATCTATTGCGAGGCCATTTTAATATGTTTACTAGCCATTATGCTCTGAAATCCCTAATTAACAAGCTTGTGCTCAGAAGGAAGATTTTCATATGGTTGTTATTATTTCAATAATATGACTTTGAAGTAGTTGTGAAACCTGGGTGACTGAATGCTAGGGTAGACCATCTCTTATACATTGAAATTGGGGAAGATCCAACTAACTTGGTAGATGATTTACCAAACGTGAAAATATTTACCATCAAAGTAGTCGATGATCACTTTCCATATATTATTCATTTTTTGACCACTGGAAGTGCACCCACAAAGTGTATGTTGAAATCGAAGAAAGACATGATCATCCATGCAATTTACTTTACTTTTATTTCTGATTAGATATACAAAATTGGTGCAGATGAAGTCATAAGAAGGTATGTTTTGGAATTCAAGAAATGGGATATATTAGCTGAGGCTCATAGGGGAGTCACACGAGGTCACTATTCAAGGAAAGCAGTTGCGTATAAGATTTTACGAGTAGGATTATGGTGGCCCGTGAAGCACAGTGACACACATGAGTATTGCCACATTTGTGATGCATGTGAAAGGATGGGGAAATCGTCACGTAGAGATGAGATTCCCTTGCACTCACAAATGAATTTTCAAGCTTTTGAAAAATACGCCATTGATTTTGTTGAAACTATTGACCTTCAAGGAAAGAAGATAGGTTCGTGCCGCATAACCACTGTGAGAGACTATGTGACCAGATGGGTTGAGGCTAAGCATGTGAAGGATTGTAGTGTAGAAACAGTTGCACACTTAATTTTTGAGAACATATTGACTCGGTTTGTGTGCCCTAAGATTTTGATGAGAAATGAAGGTACACAGTTTGTGAATGAAACTATTCAAGCTCTGACTAAAGAATTCTAGATTCATCACCAGAAGAGAACTCTATATCACCCACAGGCGAATGGTGTGGTGGAATATTTTAATAAGATAATGGAGACTGCACTCACTAAGATATACAATGCTAATAAATATTATTGGGATGTGCACATGTCTGCGGTTCTTTGGGCATACAAAACCATGTGAAAAAGGTTAACAGGAAAAACATGGTTAAGAATGGTGTATGGGTAGGAAGTTGTTATGATGATCGAGTATATTGTCCCAAGTTTATGCATTGCAGCATTCACTAATATGGCGGTGCAAGATATTATGGAATAAATTTTTTCACGGTTGGTTGCACTGGAAGAAGAAAGGTTCATTGCAGGTTTTCGTCAGTAGGTACAAAAGGCACATGAAAATGCTTGGCATGACAAGAACATTAGACAAAAGGTATTTAAAGAAGAGGATATGGTTTTGTTATATGACAACAATTTTGTGAGCCATCCTAGAAAGTTCAATATGCATTGGCTCAGATCCTTATATTGTCAAGGAAATCATATAGGGAGATTTAGTACGCCTGGCCACATTAAGCAGATAAGACCTTCCTGGGTATATCAATGGAAACTGATTGAATCCATATCGGGATGACCCTTTCCCTGCATCCACCAAATGACTATACGGCTGGATGTATGGGTTTGTGCAACCAGGATGGAAGATCGTGCAACAACTCATTTCTGAGTAACTATTTTCTCATAAATCTGTCTTTTAATTCAGTGAGAATGAGTGGAAACTAAAAGGGAGTAATTCAAAGTTTCTTTCTTTGAGATCGACTCATACACTAGAAACTTGTAATGAAGAGGTTACACTTCCCTCTCAAGGTTTTGACTGAAAAATATTTTATTTTAAAATAAATATTTCCTCTATTTTCTTAATTAAAGTCTAGAATTTAGGTGGTTCAGGTATAATGTTGGGGGATTGCCTTTGGATGTGTACTAGGATATTTAGGAGGTGATTGAACAACTTCATATCATGAAGTGGAAGACTTTGAATGAGATATTGAAGTTGTGGTATATTTGGAGGGTGATTGAATTTTTTGATGGCCTTTGGATTTAGGATTAGATCTCGATTCCATTCACAGTCTACAGGCCCTCCTTCTAGTGCCAAAAAAATTTCCTCGAAAGTTGATGCATCAACCTTGGGGATAACCACCTAGTTAGGAGCTTGAAAACTATTCCTTTTCCGTTTGGCATAGTGGCTCTGACTAGGGTTAAAGGAACCAGTTTCTGTTTCTAATATAATTAAGTGGGTGTGAGGTAAAAATAGTGAAACAGGAATGATAAATGCAAGTGAAAACGTGATTCAATATATATATATATATATATATATATCTCCTCGGACTTAATTATATTCTTTTGTATGTGATTTTAAAGATTATCCTTAGTGCATGATAATATAGATTGTAAAATACTTAAAGAAGTAAAAAAAAATTAAAGATATTTAATTTGATTAAATAGTTAATCGGATTAATGGTTAAATGCATATCACATCAAAGAACTGATTGTATTTCACATATATTTGAAGATAAAAATATCGCATGTTCATAACTGAATTAATGCTCAATTTTATTTAGAGAATACATATAACAAAACAATTCAAATAAAAGTATGACTATCAATTGCATGTAAACACAAAAACCATATAGAGATAGAAGTATCTGATATATCATAACTCTGCTAATGAAATAAATAGTCTTGGTCCAAAATTTATATTAAGATGATTTAAAAAATAATAGTAATGAAAATTTTTGAAGCCTTCCTTACAAAAATTCAGAACCCTTTTCTTCAAGACATGAAAGATTTTATATAGATAAGACTAGGAATGTAAAAACAGAAAATACATAAAGTCTTGAGGAGGTTTAAACAACCCTCCTTAAAAGAAGAGATAACATGACAGAAATAGAGTTTGTTTGAATAATAAGCTTAGGAGTAGGACTCTATCTCCTTTCCCATTTGTTGTTTGAGCTCGTAAATATCCATCATTGGCTGCAATTTAGGAGGCTAAGCTGGCTTGATGCACATCTGTCCAGTGTAAACAGAATATGAAAGCGCAGCGAGCATGTTAGAGGATGTTTCAGCAAGGTATCACAACATTAGCAATTCGTTATGTGGCTTCACAAGATATTGCCAATACTTTTGACAATCTTGCTTTGAAAATTTCTTGATGTTCTCTTCTTTCCTCTTAGACCATTCTTGCCATGATTTCATTCAGATTTTGACATTGGGCAGGGAGCTGACTGGGCATTATTGAATAAGATTGGCACCAACCAGATTAGTTCTCACAGTTTCAGTAATACTATTTGCAACATCCCTTGCTCTGAAGATGGCCCTTTATGCTTGCTTTAGCTTTATATCCCAATTTGTAAAGAGTATCTCTTTGTGTTAATCCTTTATTATCAGAATGTTTTCTACTCTGCCTTTCTGCACTTTCTTGTCATGTGATAAATTCAGAAATATTCTCATCAATGTCATTGAAATATTTCCTCGGGTCGGATGATTGATTCATTACTGAATCAATTTTTTTGCATAGATCGTTGATGATTTCCAATTTTCTGGGAAAAGACTACCTATTATTGGGCTAGAAGGGTGTTAGGCTCCACTACTTCATTTTTAAAGCCTTAAATATTTGGATTATCCTTGAATTGTTGAATTGTGATTTTGAGTTCTAGAAGTTGAGTATCTGTCATCTTGATATCAGTTTCATATTGAAGTTTTATCTCATCAAAGTTGTGTTGCATTTGTGATAACTATCCTTGCCACTGATGATCAATTTTATGTTTTTCTTTCAATAACTCTTGCTCTAGCTGTTCAATTCTTTCATCTTTATCCTTGATCAATTGTTGCACTTTTGATGCTTTGTCAATAGTAGCATTTGCATAAGCTCCTGCTAAGTGTGATAGTCTAGTTAAGTCATCAAAAGTATTAGTTTTTGGATCTTTCCACTCAACCTCCATTAGTATATCTCTAGGAACTAGTGCCTGGGCCTGCTCAACTCTTCTCCTCTTCCTCTATTTGTTAATTATAACCTTATGCTTGGGACTCTAGAATATGTCGAGAGCAACAATCTCTTAAATCTTAAGAAAAAATTCTGATGAAGGGTATGTTGGGATGTATTCAACATCATCTATGTTTACAGCCTTGTCAAAAGCCCCAATAAGAAGTGGGATTTGCTTATTACCTTCAGGAGTGTTGATAATTTCTTTTGGCTCAGATATCTTTACCTCTTGCAATCCTTTGATATGTTGATCAAATTGATCCCAAACCTTATCTAAATCATTGTTGAACAATGTTTCAATAGTTTGTTACTTTTTAGATGTGGTTCCTTTTGTCTCTTATATGACATCAATTTATTTTGGACATTGTTCCAAATATTTCTCTTTTTTCAAAATTGGTTGAGAAACCCTCAAAGTGTTAAAAGGGATATTCTCCAACCTCTTATTGTTGTATTTTTTTAAGCTATTACATTTCTTTTGCATTGAGAAAAATTTCTCCCAACTTTTCCACCTGTAGATATGTTTCAAAAGACTCAAATAGATCATCATAGTCATCAATCTCATGGATGAATTGTTTGAGTTTGACTTGGGTTGTAAATTTTTGTGCTACTTTTCTTGGATAAAATTGTTTACTGGGAATGGTGGGAAAGTTTAAACACTGAATTTCGTTAATTTCAAGTCCAACGTGCTTGTAATTATACAAATAATAGACACCACAATGGATGGGGAATGATGGCCAGGAGGATTTATTGTCTTCTTTCAGGGCTTTCGTTAGTCCATTTCCTACAGTTTTATAGGCAATCTCTCTGGCCAGGAGTTTATCAAGGAAATAAAGTGGGAGAACTTGAGACCTGGTTAGTCTACCAAAAACCCTGTTATAAGTGAATAATTCCTCTCCAAACCATTTTTATATAGCTATGAAATCATCTTTGGATTCATTAGACAATATTGGGGATTTGTTTCCAAAGACAACTTGATGTAGGGGGTAATATGAATCCATGAAATATTTGGTAAAAATGAGACTGAAAATCATATTCCCAAAGGATTTATTGGTAGATATTGATAGCGATAGGGTCTTGTGGAGTCCATTTCCATCCCATGGCTGGGAAATCAAAATTATAGCATGCTGCATCCATGATATATGCGCTCATGAAAAAATGGGTCACTGTCTTAGTGGTGACTTTTTGGTTTTTCATATAGGCTAGGATTTGAGAAGCAATGTTATTAGAAAGGATAGTATCCCAATCCATTATGCAACAATCTGATGCAACATCAATGAGTGGAACCAATTCAACTGAAAATTTGTTTGTATTAGGGTAACTGAATAGCCTATATGGCATAACAATAGTGTAGCAATGCATACCAGCAAGAGAAGGTATGGAGTACATAACCTTATCATCGTGCTTATTCTTGTGCGGGTCACATCTCCACTATCTTATTGACTTTGACTCTAGCTTATTCTCCTCTCTGAACTTGTGGAGGAAATTTTTATCATAAATATTCTGAGGGTCTAGTAGATGGTACAGTTTTTGCATGTCTTAATCTTTGAAATATCCAATTACTATTTCCCTTGAAGTTAGGAATGTCCTTGCAGCAATATTCAAATTATAAACTTTCTACTTCACCATGTCTTTGTAGGGAAGAATCTTGGGCCGAGCATAAATTCGATGTAGGGAGGAGTTGGCGACATCATTAGAAGTGGTTTCAGAGGATTATGAAGCATCCGCCGTAGCTAGCCCTTTAATTGCTCTAGGCTCCTCATCCTCGAACACTTTTTACATGGCTTCCCATGAGGTAGTTCTAAAATGTGAGGTACATTTTGTATCAAAGAATAACAGAGGAATCTATGTGAGTTCTAGAGCAGGAGGAGCTGCCTGTGGACTAACCATAGGTTTCTTGTTTTTATTTGCAGCTTTCGACATTTCGCTAGAGTCTTATCTTCTAGGATTAGCCCGCAATAAGGAGAAAGAGTAGAACATGAATAAAAACATTTGGAATGTGGGAGGATTAGAGCAAGACATTGAAATGATAGCGAATATACTTTAAATGTAGAAAATCGCAAAGGAATTTTATATAAAAATTAAGGACAGAAAAATGTTTCCGATCGTTTAAAATTCAAATAGTAGGACTCACCTATCGGCCACGTCGCCTATCACTGCCCCGTCATTGAAAATCCTTTTTGGTGTCATTAGTAATGACTAATCTGAAACCCTGATGCGATATATCACCAGTGCAGTATCACAAGCTAAGTGTGTTTTAAATTTTGTGATGTGATAGTAGTATCGTGATCACAAAACTTATGAAATAAGTAAATCGACCTCCCGCCCAGGTGGCGACAGGGGTCTGCCACTGGGCGGGCAAGGAGCGACCGTCCCCCGACGCCACTTGGGCAACCAAATTTCAATTTTTTTTTTTAATTAAATTTTTCTTTTTTTAATTAAATTAATTTTTTTTAATTTATTAAATTTTAATAACTTTTTTTTTAAAATTTAATATTTCATTTTTTAATTTTTTTATTAAATTTAATATTTGTTTTCTTTAATCTCAAAATTAAATTATTACTATTGTTGTTGTTGTTGTTGTTTTATTTAATAACATTTTTTTTAATTTAATTTTTGTATTTTAATTATTTTTTTATATTTAATATTTTTAGGTTATTTATTTTATTTAAATTTTCAATTAAATTTTTTAATTTTATTTTTTAATTTTAATTTTCTAGATGCTTTTTTTTTTAATTATTTTAAAATGTTTTTTTTCATTTTTTTTGTATTTTAATCTTAAGTTTTTTATTCTAAATTTTTTATTTTAAATTTTTTTTTAAATTTTTTTTTTTTTTTTTTTTTTTATTATTTTAATTTTTTAATTTTTATTTTCTTATAAATTTAAATTTTTAAATTTTAATTATTTTTAAATTTTTATTTTAATTTTAATTATTTTTAAATTTCTATTTTACTTTTATTTTTTATCATTTTTTTTCTAATTATGTTGTTGTTTTTTTTAATAACTAAACAAAAATTGTTTTTGATGGTTTTTTAATTTTTTGGTTCACCCCGGATGCAGGTGCTTTATGACGATCATACAGCAATGGACTTGTGGGTCGGCGCGTGGCAGGGCCACATGGCCACCCACAAGCTACACCGAGCTACATTTACTCCATTGCAAATGTTGAGGCTGCTCCCTCCACCTCAAAATGATGTTCCCTCCTCATTCGCCTGGCTATGTTGTTCGACCTCGTGGTTTTTCTCTTCGGCTCCCTGGTTATATGCCTCTCCAATCTCCTCCTCTACGAAGCTGCTGTCCCCTGAAGTCACGGAGACGAGCTCCCGCACGCCGACAAGGAGACGCTGTAGCCTTCGGTGCTGCATAGAATTCCTCTTAGGCCACCATTACATGTAGAGCGTCCTCTGCCATTTGCACCTCTCTACTACCTATGGCCTCACCACCACCTCTGAGCTTCAGTCGCAGTGGCACCACCGCCTTGCTTCTTCCACCACCCAGAGTGCCTTCCACCCATACTGTGCCACTATGGCATGACTCAGGCATCGCATGCGATGTAGGCGTGGTAGCAGCAGAGGCTGTGCTGCCCCTCCGTCGCCCTCTTCTTGGTCCAGTTCTTCGTCTTCTTATTTGGAGAATTCTTGGGGCAGGTATCCCGATACCCGCAGCAGAAACGGCTGCTTGGTTGGTCTGCCATGCCCCTCGGCTTGGCCCTCTACCTCAGAGCTCTCTCCTGAGCCTTTGCCTCGCTTGGTCCCCTCTGTCACCTCGCAGACCCCCAGTTCTGCCCAATTCCATTTTCATTTCTCCTTAGACTGCCCCCATGTTGTAGCCACCATCTTGGTTTCCTTCTGGAAGGAGCCCGTTGAGGTTCCCTGCCACGGTTCGCCCATTCTGTAGAAGCGCCCTCGCAGTGACCTCGGCTCCTCTGCAGATGAAGAAAAGCATCATGTTTCTAGCAAGCACATTTTGCGCTCGGACAACAGTAGCAGCTCGGGAAACAGCAAGGATGACAAGGAGTAGAGCAAGCAGGCCATGGGAAAAGGTGATGAAGCCAGAGCGCCTCGACATGTAGCACTTGCCACCTAGGACGCTAATGACGACGAATACAGATGTGTCATCGTTGAAGAGCCTCCTCCTGTGCCCCATGACACCTAGGCCATTAGGTTTTCTCCAGTTTATGGATCTCAACATCATAATTTTGTTGAATGTTACTATCTCTGTTTGGCACAGTATTTTTTGTCTGTAAAACGTTAGTTTCCTCACACGAGGCAGCGAATCAAACTATCTTTGGGTTGGTTTCCCCTGCGTGGGTAGCTCCTTTATTGCCGCTTTTTTGCAAATTATGCCATTGATACAAGCTTGAACTGCAGAGGCCAGAGCCTCCATGTATATTATGTTTCATTAATAGAATTTAACCTTACTTAGAAAAAAAAAATTGGTTCAGTTTTTTTTCTTTGAATTATGTGTTTTTTTGAATTTTTTCGAATTTTTTATTTAATTTTCGATTTTTTTTATTTTTTTGTTTTATTTTTTATTTTAGTTTAAATTTTTTATTTTTACAAGTTAATTTCGTTTTTTTCTACATTTTTGTTGTTTTTTTTAATATTTTTATATATTTTTTATATTTGATTTTTATTTTGTTATGTTTTTAATTTTATTTTTATGTTTTACTACCAACATGAAAATCACCACTCTAAAAAATGGTTGATGCTACCTCAACACCTTTCAAAATTAGCATGAAAATCACTAATATTTTAAAACAATTGTTCATATTTAAGAAATAAAAAATTTTAGAGTGTCAAAAATATGCTCCAAAAAAAGGGTGATTCTGCAACACCACTTTTCAAAATTGGGTGTGTTTTTTGTACCTCAAAAAAGTAGGTAACAGTTTAGTTACATGTTTTATCGGTAACTATGTTAAATGCTCTATGAGTCAAGCGGCCATCACATCACGCTTTTTCAAAACACCACTTTTGGTCTTGTTGCATCGAGTTGTGATATGCGATATGTGATGAGGCCTTTATCAAGTTTTGTCGAAGTCCTTTGGCTAATAATATTGAAGTTTTAACCTTCAAATAACAATTGTTTTGTCCTATAAAAAATAAAAAAACTATTTTATTATCCTAGATTTAAAATTAAAAAGGTCCCCATTATTTCTTAAAGTAACTATTTACAAACTGTTCAATAACCCAACACCATCATGACCTTTTCTCTTCCTTCTTAGCTTTTCAAACTTTTGGTTTTCCACCTCATCAAAACCATCACATTCATAGTATATTAATGTAAATAATTTTTCATTTGCAGTTAAACATAAACTTATAATGTTGTTTTGCTTCAAATATTTAAGATGGATCCTAGGGATCTAACTTAAACTTGGGCACTAATATCAGTTTATCTACAAACTCATCTTCAATCAAAGACTTCAGCTTTCAACAGTATGAAACTAGCATAAACTTATAATGTTGTTTTGCTTCAAATATTTAAGATGGATCCTAGGGATCTAACTTAAACTTGGGCACTAATATCAGTTTATCTACAAACTCATCTTCAATCAAAGACTTCAGCTTTCAACAGTATAAGTATAAGAAACTAGTAGTATCTTTAGCCTCTCATATATGACCACAAATTACAAGATTTATAAATGTGAGTTTATCATCACCCTTTTAATTTAAGGAGTTAAGCACGTTCAAAGGAAATCCAAACGTCTTAATGAACCATGTGTGTTTTGGGTGAATGACAGTTTTAAGATTATAATGTATTTCATGTTTTCAATACTAATAAATAGTGATGATTTGGGTTTAAGGTATGTGTGCATGATGCCACTTTCATAAATAGAATGCCTTCTGGTATCTACTATATAGTAGGGTTCATATAGCAGTTTTAATTGACGATTTCAGTTCTCTATTTCCCTAAATAGGTAGGTTATAAATTAGATTATGGATGATCCCATGTGTTGAATAATTCTAACATGCTTTGGTGTGATGGCCTTTCATTTAATTAACTATTACTGCTGACTGATATCATATCTGAATATGTTACACATATGTAACCATGGAATATGGATTTATGCAATAATCTAATCCTTGCACAAAAACGATATACACCTCTATTATGAGAATCTCGTTTTGGAAACATTTCCAAGGTTTAAATACTTAGATACAAAGGTATTTTATGACATACGACATCTGAAGTCCTTTATTCTCATTTAAATTTCAAATATGAAAATATACAAAGGGAAGAAAAACTCTCGAGATGGTATCTTTCCTTGTCAAACAAGGAGAATCTCCAAGGGGTTTGAGAGGGTCCCCATTAATGATATGGGATGATGCCACTAATGTGTATGCTAAATAACCAAGAACCCCTACGAAATAACTTTCTCTATAATTGACCCGACATATAAATTTATTTTCTACCACAATTAAAAAAAAAATCATGAGTGCAAAAAGTTATGGTCATCTTTCCAAAATCCATTTGATAGGTGTATATCATATTGGGCTCAATTTGTGATATATGTATGCTTGTCAATAGTTTAACATGTTAAAATATATAAAGCATATGAGCTAAAAATTCATTTAAATGATATTCTATGAAGTTATTTTAGGAAATGACTAGTAATTTCAGGAAGTGTTTAGGAGATTTTGTATTATTTGTTACAAAATAGAAGGAGAAAATCTCAATATGTACATATAATAGTGACATGAAATGTATACTTTCATAATGAACATTAAAACTAACATTCTACTACCTAATATGCGATAATGTTATGATTGAATATAACTACATGGATTGGATAAAAGAACTGAAATTATGTGAATTTCTTGCTTAGAGATCCGAAAATTCTATTTCTCTTGTAAAATATATATTAATTTGTGTGAAGTTTTAGTGTGACTTCCCATTTCTTTTCCTCTTGTTTACATTTATTTCTACTGTAGGACTATTTCCTAATTTATATTACAAAACCTAAAATCTATTTCGAAATTTCCTTGAAAGTAAACAAATATATATTAGTTCCACTTGGTTCTCTTGATGGTATTGTTCTTCTAATTTTTTTTTGAAAGCTACAAAAATTATATTTTTTATTTTTATATTTTATTTTATATAATATTATATTTTTCTTTGCATATCTGGTGTGACAGTGAAAATTTGTAATCCTTTGTTTTCTAAACTTCAAAGTGGCATGTTATTTTAGTTTATATACTTTGTTGTGTGATAAATTTGTGTTCAATCACTTATGTATATTGCAATGGACCAACATCATGTACTTTTTTTTGGTTAGAGAAAGACAAACCTAATGAATGTCCACTCTGCACTCAATACTCCCACACAAGCTCTACTTGTTCATAAAGTTATTATTATGCTATTTTCCATTTCTTCCCATTTTCATATTGCTTCAGGAAAGAGTACGATAACAAATCTGATACAAAATGTTGGGTGGAATTTTTTTGTACCAAGTAATGTATTTTCTACAGAAAATGGTAGAGACACCCTGTGACATGATATGGAAACAATTTGTAAACTTTTGAGTAACATTTCCTTGATGTTTCATGGAATTTTGTTGTATAATATGGTTCTTGATAGCTTACAAATGTTTTCTTCCTAAGATAAATTTTGAAAGAAATTTCCTTGATCTTTCATGCAAGTTTCTTTTATAGTCAGTGTGTTGCTTATTTGAAAACGATATTTTGAAATTGGATGTTGTAGGCTCTAATTTTATTTTATTTTTAAATATAACTGTGAAACAATATTGTAACATCAACACAAAAATATAGCATAATATAAAGAAGGAATAATAGAAGTAAGATCATACCTAATGACCTTCTAGGTGTTGTGTCATTTCCTTTGTTTATGTTATCTTTAGCTACTAAAACAAATGATATGATCTTGACACCAAGTGAAGGTGTCTCTAACTAAGGAGAGTTTTTTTTAAATAGGTCTAGGTAAAATGGTCGGGTATAGTATATACACAAATATCTAAAGGATTTATTCTCTTTAATTTAGTTTTTAATGCAACCATCTCACAAAATAGAAGAAAATATAGATAAACGACTTAAAAATAAATCTCTTTGAGGGGGAAGCCTCATTTACATTGCATAAGTGAACAATTATTGGATGATACAAATGATAAGACCTTCTTTGTATATATAAGACTATAAGGGGTCACAATATGATTAGAGCCTACATAACAATAATAATGTAAGGGAACAACAATAACAATAGTAGGCTTCTATGGGGAACAAAACTAACAATATGGGGGCACAACAATAACAATAAGGGGGCTACACTAAAAATAAATATAAGGGGGATAAACTTGTAATATAGGGATCTAACATGCCCCTATCCTTGAAAAAAGTGTTGTCCTCAATTCTTGAGTAGTTATGGGTGCTTTTGTATAAAATGTGCATCCTCCCATGTGGAATATTCAGTGGGTAAGTTATTCCACTTAATGAGATAATCTGAAATTGATTGATTCGGTAGCCATTGCGTTCTTGTTTCTATGGCTTCTTTAGGATCAAATATGATTTTTCCTTCTTCCTAAAGTTTTGGAAACACTGTTTGAACTAGAAAATTTTCATCGATAACCATGTTTAAGCATAAAACATGGAAAACTGGGTGTACTCGAGAAGATGTAGGTAGCTCGAATTTGTATGCCATAGTAACAATATTTTGCAACACCTTGTAAGGACCATAATATTTGGGTGATAATTTATTATCCTTGTTAGCTCGCTTGAGGGACATTTTTTTGTATGGTTATGACCATAAAAATACCCAGTCGCCTACATAAAAAATTATTTCACTGCGATGTTGATTTTCTTTTCTTTTCATTCGATTTTGTGCCGAAGTGAGGTTATCCTTTAAGAGTTGGAGAATTTGTTTTTTATTCTCGATGTGATCTTCCACTGCTTGAAACCTAAAATTTTCTCTTAAATTTTATGTGATGGATTGTGAATGATCTCTAATAAGTGTCATAAATGGGGCCATTTTTGCTGGAGTATGAAAGGAAGTGTTATACCACCATTCAGTGAGCAGTAACCACTTGACCCATTGTGTTTTCTATCATATAGAAAGCAACAAATATATCCTTCAAAAAATTTATTCAGTTTCTCAATTTTCCCATCAGATTAAGGATGATAAGATAAAATATGAGCTAATTGAGTGCTAAGACAGGAAAATAATCTCGTCCAAAAATTTCTAGTGAAATGGGATCTCTGTCACTTACTATAATCTTTGGGTTTCCATGAACCTTTTGAATTGTTTCCATAAATGTAGTACCAAATATACTCACTTTAAAAGGACAATAGAATGCATAAAAGTGTGCATACTTGGAAAGTCTATCAACTACCACCATGATGGCATTTTTTCCTTCAAAATTGGGTAAACCTGTGATAAAATCCATTGAGACCTCCTCTCGATTCTAACTTGGAATGGATAAAGGTTGTAAAAAACCTGGGGTCTTAATTTTGTAGACTTTATTTTGTTGGAAAACCAAACATTCTTGCACAAAATTTTGAATATCAGATTCAAGGCCAACCAAAAAAAATCCTTCATGACCCTTTGATAATTTTTTAAAAATCCCAAGTGCCCTACTAAGCAAGAGGTGTGAAATTCAAAAATGATATTTTGTTTGAGTTGAGAGGTCTTACAAATATATAAGTGATATTTGTACCATAATGAATAATTTTTATAGCTAAATTTATTATATGTATTAGGATCTTGCTGAAAATTTTGAATGAGCATCCACATCTCTTCATCATTATTCCATTCGTCCCTTGCTTCATTTATCCACTCAGGTTGGATAATAAAAATGGCACAAATCAATGATTCGAAATCCTCATCCTTTCCTCGGAGTGTATATGGAACAAAATTTTGCTTCCCTTTTTTGTAGCTAACTTCAAAGTCATAACCCAAAATCTTTCTGACCCAATTTTTCTTCTCTTCAGAAGATAATCTTTGTTCCAAAAAGTATTTAAGACTATCATGATTTTTTTCACCTTGCTGTGTCTTCCCATTAGGTAAGGTCTTCATTGCTTTAGGGCATGTAGTATTGGAAACATGTCCTTCTCATAAATAGGTTTTTGTAAATACTTTCCTTGGATTGTACGACTTTCAAAAGAAATGGGTCTTCCTTCTTGCATTAAAACTACACCAATTTCATTTCCCGAAGTATCACATTCCACAATAAAGGTTTTTTTGTGAAGTCTTGAAAAGATAAGATTGGTGCTTGGCACATTGCCTCTTTAATTTGTTCAAAGGCCTTAGTTTCTTCTAGAGTCCAAGAAAATTCATCTTTCTTCAGTAACCATGTTAAATTTGTTTTTATTCTCTCATAATTCTTAACAAACTTATGATAATACCCCATCAACCTGAGAAATCCTCGAAGATGATTTTAGACTCTTGTATTTCACAGTATCACCAGGTGACTGATTATTGCTTAGATTTTTCTTTACTAAGAATAATATTCCATAGCTATCATTTATTTTTGGGAAGAAAGGGAGATCCTAACTGTCAAGATCTTCAAATGAATAAATATTCCTTTTTCAATTCAGTAGAAAGGGGAAAGTGTTTCTGATTAAGTGTGATGGTGAGAAAACTCCATACTGCCCCAATTCATGCCATCTACCCTCTTCCTACCCTTAATTTTTCCTAATTCTGAACTCCAATTCTCTAGATACCATTTATCCATTTTTATTTTTATTTTCCCTAAGTCATTCCCTTTTTATTTCATGAATGCGCACTCAAATTTCTTTTCGTATTGGCCGAATCCAAAAATCCTTTAATTGTCATCTCCTACAAACCTTCCAAAATGTGATATGCGATTAAGTGGGATTCATTCACCCACCAAACTTCTTTTCATTTCATTTCCCTTAAAAATCATTAAATCTTACCTTTCCGTCTTTCCGCTTCATCTTTTTACTTTACCTTTTTCATCACCATATCATTGTTTTTCCTTACAATCCTCCTTCCCAATTCCCTAATTATGATTAAGGTGTGGCCATTTCTCCCTGACGCATCACCCTTGCCCTCTCCATCCATTGCACATCGCAAAATACAAACTTCACATATCAACGATTATAGTTTTTTTTCACTTCAAAGCAAAACCTTCAAACCTGCGATGTGCGATATCCATCGCATCACAAGATCATGATTTTACCTATTTAACCACATTTTTTCGCATCACAAATTTTATAACTTACCCCTTAAGCGCCATAAAATTTTTACAAAGTTGCGATATAGCTAGCCTACATAGCGACTCCATTTTGCCCGCCCGAACCGCTTGAAATACATAGATATATCATATATTGTATAAAACCTCATAAAAC
This sequence comes from Pinus albicaulis, assembly GCA_034641835.2. Taxonomy (NCBI): domain Eukaryota; kingdom Viridiplantae; phylum Streptophyta; class Pinopsida; order Pinales; family Pinaceae; genus Pinus; species Pinus albicaulis. Next base: position 395,588 of record JAXQQM020065060.1, read on the forward strand.
TTACCTTACCACAGAAACCTTTCTCCACTTTATAACTCTGCTAATGCAGTGGACTCCATCTCCATCCTGCCACATCATTCTCAGTCAACGCAAATCGCACTTTGTAGATTTTAGTGCTTACCACATTTCCCAATATCTAAACTCTGCGATGTGCAGTAAAATATAAATATTACGATGTGTGATGTGGGTGGGTCCCAATCACATGTCGCACTTTGCAAGTTTTGGAATTTACCCCTCGCACTCATAACAAAAAACCTTCTGACTTGCGATTGTGATGCGGATAGGGTCCCACCTTACCTTCCACGTCACCTCCCCTTCCCCACACTTCGCACTTCGCAAATATTAGAACCTACCTCCCACTGCTCTTAACAAAACATTGTGATCTCCAGGCAGGCCCACCTCCTTTCCATGTCATCCCCACCCTTAAAAAATCCCCGCACCTATCTACCATCTCCACTCACCCCCTCCTCGTGTGACTATCCTTGTTGCACACCCCACAGCCTTTGAACTTTAACCATGGGGGGGGGTGATAAGAACTATCATTGTAACAAACAAAGCAACCAAATTAAGTTTTGATATAAATATTGCATGCCTTAGTAGTATCAAGGGTTGGAAAATTGGCCCCTAATTAAACTTGCATTGTAAGATGTATTGGAGCATTGTAGTTGTTTGAGCTGGGCATCAATAATAAGAGACCTTTCAAAGGATTGTTTATCTATGATAATGGTGATGTTTTTCCTCTTTGTTAATCTTTTTCCTCTATCTTTTCATGTTGTGCATCAATTTATTTGATTTCAAAACAGAAAATTTAGATTAATATTTTCTAAGAGAGAACCTTAATTCTTTCTATGTTTGTTATCTTAATGTTTTCTTCTGAAGTATAGTTAAAGAATTATTAACTCCTCTTTAGCTATTTATGAACCCACTACTTTCTCCCATCTCATATTCACACTGCTAGTAAGATCCAATCTGCATAGTTAGCTTTCCCTGTGAATGCCCTTGAAAAGTTTATGCACAATTCAGTTGTTTATGACTCCATAACCTAATGGATTAATTTTCATAGACTAGCTCATCCAACCACCCAATCAATAAAAAAAACAACCCTAATAATTTCAATAACCAGCCTAATATAAAAACTTATAAATTATCAATTTAAATCATAAAACAGATAGAGACCTCTTTTAGTCTAGGAAGGCTAGGTCCCAGACACCAAAGTGGCTTGATGTTGTTCTCTATTGTTTTTTCCTGCCAATCTTACAAATTACAGAGTGATAACATAATGGTGACCATCCTAGGGATGAGTTATTGAAAAAGCTTAATATTTCATTAGAACTCAGAAACCCCAGTCAAAATATTGTATGATTCAAGTATGTTCTAAGATTGGTATCTAGTTGTTGATGATGGACAACAACCATACATAAGAAAGTTGAAATCCTCCACTTGGAAACTCTTTAGTTTCAGTGGACCTCAAGACTCCAATGGTAAAAGAATCCAGATTGGTTGCGAATATACAGTGACCCCACTCTCTGACTGATTGACAAGATGGCTCCAAGAATACAACACAGGTATGCTCCAAAGAATAAAGATCACATTCCTGTATTCCCACAAAAAATTCCTCAGGTAAATTGGGACATAAATCTTCCTATTTTTGAAGATGAAAAGGTTCATGATGCTTTGTTACATCTCATTAAATTTAAATACACTCATGGAGGTTGAAATTAAAATGGCATGAGGATTACCTCATGAAGATGTTCATGGTAACATTATAAGAGAAAGAAATGGAATGGTATGAAGGTCTGAACCCCATTAGTTTGTTTTCTTTAAAATATTTCCACAAGGTGTTTTATGAGCATTATAAAGAAAATTCTCCATATTTATCATTAGCTAAAATTTTTTGTGATCAATCTACGCATCTCAGATAATACCTTGTAAATAGTGATGAAGATTTAGGAAATTGGCATCCTGAGGATCTCTTAGAAGAAATTCATGAATTTCATTCTCAATTTAACTATCATGACAACCAAGAGAAGTTAGTTGAAAATGAAAGAATATCCACAAGATTTCTCTGTGGGGACAAATGATAATTAATTTTCTCTTTTGTGTGAGGCTAAAGAAGACATTCAACCTCATGATTATTCTTCACCAGAGAAAGAAAACAATTTTTTTTCTATCCAAAGAAAAAAAACACTCCCTCCTCCTTTAACTGAAGAAGAAATCAATCAAATTCTAAGCATGCAACTAGCCTCTAATTTTTTATGTAATGAAGAGATTATTTCTATTTGTTCTACTTCTGATTTATGTACTGAAGAACTTCCTCATGAAGAAACAGAAAAAGAGATTGATAATAATGTTGTTATACCTTCTTAAGAAGGCCTATTTCTAGAAAGTGCTCCTATTCATCAAAATGATGGCCTTGAAACATAGTTCAGCCAACACAATAAAGACATATCGGGTTTTCTTGAGGACAACATAGTGGTATATAATGAGGATTCCATGTCAGATGACCATGAAGAATGTGTAGATATTCTCTTTTAGAAGGAGCCTCAACATGACAAAGTGGAACAAGGAGTAGCCCTAGATGAAGTTTGTTATTTAAATCCTCAGGGCCAGGTATTGTTCCAAGACCCTTTTACTAGTTTCTTAGAATAATCTAAATAAGGATTATGCTATGGAAGGAATGGTTTGTTGCAAATTTGAAGGAAAAGTTTGAGAACTGCTATTCAAAGGCAAGTAAAATGGGAGTGGCCCTTTTGTTTTTTCATCCTAGTAAAAAAAAGTGAACAAGAATCAATAATGTAGTCATTTACTTGATTGGTTGCATTGGAGAAAGGAGTCCACTTAGTGTATATATCATCTCCAATTTATATTAGGGTAGGTAGTGTGAAAAGAAGCTCAGCACTATGAGCATATTTAAAATCTTAGTTTTAGATTGCTTTTCATTTTCAAATCAGTTTGTTTCAGACTTTAGTTTCAACACAGTTTTGGTCTCACCTTTCAAGTTTTCAAGGTGCAAAAATATGTTCAGATTGATGGATTGCAGTGGATAAGTTCAATTATAGTTTCAGTTTATATTTCAGTATGCTAATAATTTGGCTAGCCAAGAATGTGGTCTATTTTTATCAGTCAAAGTCGGGAGGAACAATCAGCTAGTTTTGAGTCACTAAGTTGCCTGACAGATCAAGATACAAGTTGTGGGATTAGCCCAATGGATCAGGCCACTAGTCTACAGTGTTCTTGACACCTCCTGAAGGAGCTTCCATCCCCAGTTGGATCCACTTTTAGACATGTGTTTCACAATATCACCAAGTTACTTATTATTTCTTAGATTTTTCATTACTAAAAACAATATTCCATGGCTATCATTTATTTTCAGGGAGAAAGGGAGATCCTAACTTTCAATATATTCAAAGGAATAAATTTTCCTTTTTTAGTTCAGTGGAAAGGGGAAAGTGTTGCTGATTAAGTTTGATGCTAAGAAAACTCCATATTGCCCCCATTCATGCCATATACCCTCTTCCTACACTTCATTTTTCCTAATTCTGAGCTCCAATGCTCTAAATACCATCTATCCCTTTTCATTTTTATTTTCCCTATCATTCCCTTTTTATTTCATGGCCACACACTCAAATTTATTTTCACATTGGCCAAAGCCCAAAATCATTTAATTATCATCTCCTACAAACCTTCCGAAATGCGATATGCGATGAAGTGGGAGCCATTCACCCGCCACACTACCTTTCATTTCATATCCCTTAAAAATGATTAAACCTTACCTTTCTACCTTTCCTGCTTCATCTTTCTACTTTACCTTTTTCATTTCCATATGATTGTTTTCACTTACCATCCACCTTCCCAATTCTTAGATTGCGATTAATGTGGGGCCATTTCTCCCTAACATATCACCCTTTACCCCACCATCCATCGCACATTGCAAAATATAAACTTCGTAGATCGACGATTATTACTTTTTTCACTTCGCAGCAAAACCTTAAAACCTGCGATGTGCGATATCCATCGCATCGCAAGATCGCGATTTTACCTTTTTAACCACACCGTTTCACATCGAACATTTTATAACTTACCTCTCAAGCTCCCATAAGGTATATTGTTTAAGTTTCAATGCATTTGGCCCCACCATAGCAGCTCCGCCCCCCACTTCAGGCCGCTTGAAATACATAGATATATCATATATTCTATAAAACCTCATAGACCTTACCTTACTACATACACCTTTCACCACTTTATAACTCTACCAATGCAATGGGTTCCATTTCCATCCTGCCACATCATCCTCAGTTAGTGCAAATCGCACCTCGCAGATTTTAGCACTTACCGCATTTCCAAAATTCTAAACTCTACGATGTGCGATGTGGGTGGGTCCCAATTGCATATCACACTTTAAGATTTTTAGAATTTACCCCGCACACTCATAAAAAAAACCTTTCGACTTGCGATTACGATGTCGGTTAGGTCTCACCTTACCTAACACGTCACCTCCCCTTCCCCGCACTTCACACTTCGCAAATATTAGAACTTAACTCCTACTTCTCTTAACAAAACATTATGATCTGCGGGCTGTAGGTGGGCTCACCTCCTTGCGACGTCATCCCCGCCATTAAAAAATCCCCGCACCTATCCGCTATCTCCACTCACCCCCTCCTCGTTTGACGGTCATTGTTTCATTTCGCACTCCTCGCAACCTTCAAACTTTAACCATGGGGGAGTTCGAAATGGGTGGTATCCCTTACCACCATCCCCGCTACATGTCGCCCCTCTACTAAATCACACCTCCCTTCTTCAATACCCCTCAATGTCTGCACCGCCTTCAAAATAGTTTTTTACTATTTAAACAAACTGCCCCTGCTATTCCACATCTACCAACCAACGTCCTCCACCGTTGTGCTACACCGACTCTGGCCACCATGCCTCACATAGCCATTCCACATCATGTTCATCCAAAGTTTTGGGTTACTACTGTGCATTTCAAGAGGAAGGCAGTGGGTTTTCTGTTTCCAAGCTCTGCCGTAACAAAAAGCAGCAAAGAAGATACAAAGGTAGTTAGAAACAAAATTACAATCAATACACTCTGCTCAACAACCGTTTCGCACAAAGGTAAATCCCAGATGTCAGAGTCGTCATTGCCTCTTCAACATCATTTGAACCAGACTATGATCACTCTGTAATTAATAATGGACTACTACAACTACCATCTTGGTCCGAGTTATCTTGTCACCACCTGGAGGGTTCCACTCCTTTTCTGATCCCAAGAGGAAATTCCTTCCTTATTATGTATTTAATAATAGACTGCTAAAGTCATTGTTATGGCCGAACTTTCTTTTCCCGCCAGCATGGTTCCACTTGTCAAGGGTTTAGTTTGACTGTAATTAAGAATTATCATTGTAACAAATAGAGCAACCAACTTAAGTTTTGATATAAATACTGCCTGCCTTAGTAGTATCAAGGATTGGAGAATTGGACACTGCTGAAACTTGCATTGTAAGAAGTATTGGAGAACTGTAATGGTTTGAGTTGGGCATAAATAGTAAGAGACCATTCACAGCATTCTTGGCTATGTTAATGGTGATATTTTCCTCTGTGTTAATGTTTTTCCTCTCTCTTTTCATGTTGTGCATCAATTTATACGATTTGAAAACATAAAATTTAGATTAAGATTTACTGAGAGAGAACCTTAATTAAGTCTGTTTTTGTTATCTTAATGTTTCCTTATGAAGTATAGTTAAATAATTATTGAATTCTCTTTAGCTATTTCTAAACCCACTACTTTCTCCCATCTCATATTCACACTGCTAGTAAGATTCAGTCTGTATAGTTAGCTTTCCCTGTGAATGCCCTTGAAAATTTGATGCATAATTCGGCCTTTTATGACTCCATATTTGAATGGATTAAGTTTCGCAGACCTGCTCATCCAACCACCCAATCAATCAAAACACACAACCCTCATAATCTCTATAACTAGCCTAATATCAATACTTACAAATTATCAAGTTAAATCATAAAACAGAGAGAGCCCTCTTTGAGTCTAGGAAGGCTAGGTCCTAGACTCATTGGAATGTTTGTCCACGAATTTTTGGAGAGAAATAGACGATTTTGATGTTCTAACCTCTAGTGAGAATAATTTTTAAACTATGCCTCGTTATCCTTTCTTCAAAATATTTTCTGTGTCATTAGAGCTAGTTATCTTTCATGGTTTCTATGTGATACCCCTTAATTCAACTTCCTTACATTCCCCAAAAAACTACAAGAAAATTTCTTGAAAATTATAATCTATTGTCCCAAAATATTATAACCATTGGACTCCTAGTACAACATCAACAACACCCATTGTAATGGAAAGCGCTTGACTATACAATAAATATTCCCCCATGGTTAGCTTGATATTATGGCACCTTCGAGAGAAATTTATATTTCCTCCATTTGAATCCATCACTTGCACTATGTTGTTGGATATAGGAAGAAAATCAATTTCTTCTCTATATTACAATGATTATATTATGAGTATTATCTCAATCAATCAACACTATTATTACCTTTTTCTTCTTGATATATCCTTCTATCTTGAGTGTTTGAGGAGTGGTAATTCCTATCAATGCATTGCGAGATATGGTTAGATTCAGTTCTCATTTCTCAAGGGTTGGTTCCTGGTGTATATCCTCCTCTTTTGATGTTTCTTGTTCCTTTTCTTCCTCCTTTTCACAATATATGTAGAATAATTTCTTCTCAACACACTTATGACCTTTATTGTATTTTCTATCAGAATTGTAACAAAGCCATTTTTCTCTTTTTTCCTCTAATTATTGTGGCATCACCCTTGTAGTTTGTGGAAGGATAGGAGTAGCAACACTTCCATATTTATGGTTGTGATCGGTATACTTCCTTGTTTCCATAATTTTTC